>CM029537.1:9563677-10163677 GCA_017141395.1 Laodelphax striatellus | reverse complement strand
GTAGGTCCATAATAATGGCCGACATCGGTCCAGAGTGTATTCGGCCAATGAGACCGCGCCACACAGCCAATGATATCGAGACACAGCATGGCCATCTTTAGACAAAACTCAAGAAGGCCATGACACAGGCTTCTCCCTTTTTTAACATAGGGAAGATACGATACTTCCACTCCTTCAATGACAGCCCCCCTGGTATTAGCACACTGCCTAACAAACTCCATTCGCCGAGTAGGAAGTATTGCCCGAGACTAATCTCCGTGTCCCTGATGGCTGAAGAGGAGAGACTAAGAATGTTGTAAAATAAATTACAAGAACCGGTTATCGATGACATATTTCATTCCTCCCAGGCACACGAAGCTTACACTCGAACAGTAGACTAGACGTTAACAGATATCTCAGATCCCACTAATCCCATCAGATCCCATCAGTAACCTGTCACAAAACCCTATTATTTTAATCAAGTGAGTGAAAGAGCCGAGATGGCTTCATCGTCAAATGAAAAGTGTAATGCCTATCATGAACTTTCTCAAATTTACTACTGTATCATATTTTCACATTCATGAAATTCATAAATATTGGTTGTTCCATCCAATAATAAATTGAGAACGTTCGAGTGACAAAGATAGGCAAACGTATGTTTTGCATTCATAAATTTATTCTCATGTCTCACTGCTGAAGAAATGAAGGAGCACAAAAGTGGTAATAGCCATATCTCGGTTATTTATTATCCGATTCTTTAAAATTATATACCATTTTATTCAGAATAAAATTCTCTACATTTTTGTATTTCTACGTTTTATCGTAAAAAGCATTTCTCCAGTAAAATCGAATTGAAAAGTTTAGTCGGTCGCCATTTTGGAAAAAACAGATATTGAAATTTATTGATACATGTATTTAGTAAACCACACATTTAATCATACCCCTACCAAATTTCATGACAAAATCTTGTTTTTTCATCGAGATATGATGAAAAATATTAAAAACACAAAATGGTGGATTACAGGTAAACTAAGGAGAAATCAGCATTTTGCCAACGACATTTTCTGTTTGTTTTGACTTGTAGAATACCTTGGTAGTACTGGCGTCACTATTTTTTGGGACACCCTGTATTTGCAGTGAAAATAGCATATTAAGTTATTATCCGACAGAGACTACTGAGAAAAAGTTACTTTTTCAGAAATAAAGAGCTTCAACAACTAGCATCCAGCATAAATAAAGACGATGGGTTAAGTTATAACGGGCGTTCACTAACTAGCGAAAAGTTAGGAGAGGAATGGGGGCTCATTATGAAGGTGTGTGTATGTGTGTAGGTGTGTACAGGTGTCTATTGTAGTGAAGGGAGGTAAAGGGGATACAGTTGATTAGCGTGTTATGTGGGCTAATCAAGCAACCAAACCTGCCCCCCCCCCGGACAGCTTCACCAAAACCAAACCTGTGATCTAAACCCCCCCCCCCACCCTACACCACCCCATACAGTACACCGTCACATCTCCTTTAAACTACCGCAGACGTGTACTGCATTTCATTGAGAGAGCTATCCAATAATATAATGGTGACTGGTGAGAGGAGGTGCGGAGGTGACGAAGCGGACACTGATGAGGATGAGAGAGAGAGAGAGAGAGAGATGTGAGAGAGAGAGATGGAGGCAGAGAGAGAGAGAGAAATCAAAGTGAGGGTATCAAAACTCATTGATTGCAAAACCATCATCAAACAAAAGTTTCTCGACCTAAAGAATACAGAGAGACAGAGAATGAGAGAGATACATAGAGATTGACGAAAAGGAAGAGAAAGAGAGAAAGAGATAGAGAGAGGGTGGGAGAGAGGGAGAGAGAGCGCGAGAAAAATCAAAGTAAGGGCCTCAAAACTCATTGATTGCAATTCCACCATCATCAAACAGAAGTTTTTAAATCTAAAAAATACAGAGATACAAAGATAGAGAGATTTATAAATATAATGATTGGAGAAATAGAAGAGAGAGCAGAGACAAAGAGAGAGAAGGACAAAAGAGAGGAAGAGATTCGGAGGAGAAAAGTTGTGGAATGGCAAGAAAGAAAAACAGGAGATGTAAGGAGATGTGGTGATAGGAAGAAGGCGATTAAGTAAGGAAAGAATAGTACTATTTTTCAATTTGGCGGATGTTTTTCATTTAAAAAGAAAAAGAACAAGAAGAAGAAGAGGAAGAAGAAGAAGAAGAAGAAGAAGAAGAAGGAGAAGAAGAAGAAGAAGAAGAAGAAGAAGAAGAAGAAGAAGAAGAAGAAGAAGAAAAAGAGGAGGAGAAGATGAATAGTGATATTGCCGTGATTGAAGGTGTCGAAGGAAAACAAACTGGTAAACAGGAGAATGGAGGAAAGAGCGATAAACAGAATGGTAAAAGGGATGTAATGAGAAATGTGAGTATACAGGGTGAGAAAGTGTGAGTAGGTAGGGTCGCATATGGTAATTAAGATAGAACATCGGTACGTGTATCACCTTGGGGGAATCACCTCTTCACTACGATTTCACACACATCAATCACTCTCTTGAGAGAGAGAGAGAGAGAGAGAGAATCTTGTTTAGCACTTACAGGTTTCTACAGCCACCGAACCAACATTAGGGGCTAATGAGATTTTCAGTTGACTTCTTAATCAATATACGAGTAGAGTGGCAATTGCAAAGCTTGTTGAATAAACCTGTGCTCATGGTAGTGGAGTAGAATTTTTTAAGATGGCGCCTGAATCAAATCAATGAATGGGCGGGAAAGACACGTGTTTGTTGGTTACGCAGCTACACACTTTCCTGTCTCCATTCAATCAATTTTTATTCGGCCAAAAAATACTCACTAAATAAATTAAACGAATAGAATAGAATAAACAATACAGAACAATATTAGATACGGTGCAGATGAATCGTATGGAAGACTGAAATCTCACAAAGCTTTCTCTATGACAACAGTAAGGCTAGGCGTACACCGGTTAGTCAAGACAAGACAAGACAAGATTCGTCACGTTTAGTCACAGTACTTCACATAGTTGCTTATGAAGCAGCACACACTAATAATGCGTTTTCAGATAATCAACCAATGGGAATGAACTCAGCTGTGAGTTCTACATCGTCTGCTCAATTAGCATGAATCATAAACTTCAAACTTGATTTATAACTTGAATTAAAGATTATAATAATGTTTAAGTACATGCGATATGTTGATTTTATCATTCTAAATATAATTCCACAATCGATAAGTGGGAAAAATAGCGACAGGAAGTTCTATTATAAATATAAACTAATTTTTACTTACTTAAGCCTATCCTTTACATGTTAAATTCACCAGAAAGATGCATATGATTATCCATTGATGTGATTGATATCCATTGATATGATTATCGTTATGTACTATTATACGAAAATATAGCATACAGGTACCATTTCTTACTAGAAATACGCTGTACCATCTCAACCGATGGTTTCAGAATTCCTCCATTTGGTTTTTCAAGAGCGAAACGAATATATATATCGTTCAATCCCCATATATCCCCATATATCCCCATATATCCCCATATATCGTCCAATGGATCAATATATCTCAATGAATTTTAGTAGATTAATTGGTTATCTGATTGGTTATCATAAGGCTAGGCGTACACCGGTTAGTCAAGACGATAGACGACAAGACGATATTAGTCACGTTTAGTCACAGTAATTCACATATTTGCTTATGAAGCAGCACACACCGATGCAATGACTAATCGGTGTGTTGCTTCATAAGCAACTATGTGAATTATTGTGACTAAACGTGACTAATCTCGTCTTGTCTTGACTAACCGGTGTACGCCCAGCCTTAGTTATCATTGATTATCTTAGTTATCATTAATTATCTGATTTAAAACATTTCTTCATGAATTTCTGTAGGTTTGCTATTGAATATCTGTTTCACAAAATTCAGGTTAATTTTCAAAACTCAATTTTCCATCACTTTACTCATGAAATGTGTGTTTTTGCCGTCATATTGTCATCCCTTCAGTCAGTAATTTGTTGTTTTAAGCAGAAAAAAAAGATGGAGAACGTAGAGCCCAAATAGCGGCAGCGTAGTTTTTGTTTTAAGGGGGTATTTTGGTTGTTGGTGGGGGGAGTAGGGGTGAGTGATGTGGAGGGGGAAGTTTGAAGCACATGCCTCATTAAAAATAATTGCCGCCGACGAACAGGTTTAATTAAGGGAGGTTATGAGCCGTGTGCACTCACTCAGAGCAGCTTCGGGTCTGGTCAGATATTTTCCCATGCCAATGAGAGAGGGGGAGAGAGTGAGAGGGATAAATGAACGAATGAGTAAGGTAGAAAATTTTAGAATGGTACTCAGACAATTTGTTACATTCCTCATTTCAGCCATCTACCCTTCCTTATCTGGTCAGATATTTTCCCATGCCAATGAGAGAGGGAGAGAGAGAGATCAAGAGAGAGAGGGATAAATGAACGAATGAATGAGTAAGGTAGAAAATTTTAGAATGGTACTCAGACAATTTGTTCCATTCCTCATTTCAGCCATCTACCCTCCCTTATCTGGTCAGATATTTTCCCATGCCAATGAGAGGGGAGAGAGGGAGAGGGAAGGAGAGAGTGAGACGAAAGAGAGAGAAGAGATAAAGGAGAAGAAGGGGAAAAAAAAGGAGGAGGAGAAGAAAAAGAAGAGGAAGAGAAAGAAGGAGAAAGGGAAATAGAATAAGAAGAAGAACGAGAAGAAGAGGAAGAAGAAGATGAAAGAGATGAAGAACAAAAAGAAGGAGAAGATGGAGATGATGGAGAAGAAAAAGAAGAAGGAGAATGAGAAAAAGAAGGAGGAGGATAATGAGGAGGGAGGAGGAGGAGGAGGAGGATGAGAAGAAGAACGAGAAGAAGATGTAGAAGGAGATTGAAAAGAAAGAGAAGACTGAGAAGATGAAGAAAAGATTGAGATTGAGAATATTGGAAACTATTGCAAAATTACTTCAAAATACAAAACATTTAAAAAAAAAGAAGCATAATGCAATTTGAAAAAACATAGTCCTTGTCATTGATAATCTTTACGCTAGGCGTACACCGGTTAGTCAAGACAAGATAAGACGAGATCAGTCACGTTTAGTCACAGTAATACACATAGCTGCTTATGAAGCAGCACACACCGATGCAATGACTAATCGGTGTGTTGCTCATGAGCAACTATGTGAATTACTGTGACCAAACGTGACTAATCTGTCTTGTCTTGTCATTGATACGCCCAGCCTACGGTTATTGCAAGGAACGAAGTACCAAACATTGATGTTCTGTGAAAAGAGAGAGAGAATAAATGAATGACTGAATGACTGCCTTTATTTTAACCTGGGAGGGCGAAGTTAGGGCGGAGTCGGCCCTCTCTTACACTTAACCCTCGATAAGAGAGAGCGAGAGAGACAGAGAGCGAGAGAGACAGAGTGAGAGGGAAAGCAATAGAGTGAAAGAGAAGGAATACATCAGTTAGTAAATGTCTAAATGGTGTTGAATATGCTCCAAACTCTCTATAATTATTACATTCCTCGTTTAAGCCTTCAGTGGTGGTAGGCTGGGGGTAGGGAGGGACTGGGGCACGAATAGTGGCGAAGCGTGGTATACTTATTTGGTCATCGCCGGGTATATTTCCTATAGGAAATAAGTATACCACGCTTCGCCACGGGGCACGAAAGACACTGGCATCAATTCGCTGTGAAATTGACTGCATATATTAAGAGCTGTTCAGCTGATGCGTTCGTTGTTGGATGGCCAGCTAATTCCGAAAATAATGTACCACTGCAGCTGCCCCGAAAACAACATAACATGTTAATCAGCTTAGTTGATTACTGTACATGCCATGACATGCAAATTGGCAGTAGACGAGACCCGGCGCCTAATTGGTGGACCAATGGTAGCACTTGTTTCGAAATTATTTCCTGCATACAGTGAAACGCCTCGCCAGCAAAATTGAATTACACAAATAACTCGTCAGCACTCTTTTGTGTGAGTGTCCGGAACTGAAATATAATTTATCCAAATAATACTAATTTGTATCCAATACTATATAGTCCGATTCACGTCAAGAAGTATATATAGAAGAAGTATATATAGAAGACAAATAACTCGTCAGCACTCTTTTGTGTGAGTGTCCGGAACTGAAATAATTTCTCCAAATGAATACTAATTTGTATCCAATACAGTACGATTCTCAAAAGTCAGCATTGTTTATATGAAGAATTAATGCCAAGTTTCATTGAGAGAGAAAGAGAAAACTGCACCAAACGTGTTTGTTGGGATTGTGTGCGACAACAATGCACAGTGCGAATAGGATAGAGACATCAGCAACTGCCTTGTGCTGAACAAGGATAGCAAACTCCCATCTAAGCAATGCTGACTTCTTGACTTGAATCGCACTATAGAAGAAATTTCTCAAGTCTCACAGTGCGATTCATATAATTTGGAGATCAGTAAACAGCTAAAGTTTCGCAGGTTCGAGACAATACTTTATTACACAATTACAAGTCCACAACTACATTACACAATACAAGTCCTCAACTATTTTTGTATACCAAATTCAGTCTTCTTGGACCAGTCGTTCTCAACAGAAGTTGAAGAAATTATCTTTCATAATACAAAATTATAATATTTTTGAAAATATTGATGGTTGTCAAACTAATCGCTTTTATCAAAATTGAATTGAAAATTTGAGTATACTATTGAAATAAATATTTCACAATATAATACACTATTTTATTTATTATGAATATCGAATGTCCATGTTCAATAGAAAGAATCTGTTCTTTTCCATTGGATAAGAATGAGTGTAGAACACCTCTGACATCTAGACGGCGGAATAATGAAGTTGTAACTTGAATGACCCAGTAACTGCTGCCATTTTACGAAAGAATTCAGAACCAGCTGCGTTGAGCATTGCCGACCAATCAGGGGAGAGAGGCGGAGCTTGGAGGCGTGTCTGTAAAGATTGAAGCTGTAAATCACCCAGTAACTGCAGCCATCTACCGGTCGAATTCAGAACTAGCTGAGTCATTCATTGCTGGCCCATCACGAGATAGTTGGCGGAGTTTGGAGGCTACATGATTCACAAATTAGGCTAATCATGGAAGAATTTTAGACAAAGTCCAAGCAATGTTCAAGTATTTTCATTGTTGAATGAATAAATAAAATATTCGTCTTGGAAAACACAAATTTGGCATGCATGTTCAGTTGGACCTTTAGGCTAGGCGTACACCGGTTAGTTAAGAAAAGACGAGATTAGGCACGTTTAGTCACAATAATTGACATAGTTGCTTATGAAGCAGCACACACTGATGCAATGACTAATTGTTGTGAGTTGCTTCATAAGCAACTATGTAAATTCCTGTGACTAAACGTGACTAATCTCGTCTTGTCTTGTCTTGACTAACCGGTGTACGCCTAGCCTAATCTTTGATGAAAAATGTACAGCTGACTCAATCTGCCCCCACATTTTGGTGATAATATGTAGTGAGCGTGATCCGCGGTTTAGCGATGATATTGATGTTGCTGGGCTTTACACGCGAAAAGTAGCAAAAGTTGGCTTGACTCGGTGCTTGTCTAACCAGAAGTCTTTACATCGAGAAGTTGCCGGCGAAAGTTTTGTTGCGATAAGATTGCCACAGCATGGATGGATGGATAATTCTGGTAAGCGGGGTTATGATGAGTGAGAAGAGGGAGAAGATGAAGAAGAAGACGGAAGAGAAGAAGAAGGATAAGGAGGAGGAGGAGGAGGAGGACGAGGAAAGAAGAAGTAGAAGAAGAAGAAGAAGGAAAAGGAGGAGGAGGACGAGGAAGAAAAAGAAGTAAAAGAAGGGGAGGAAGGAGAAGAAGAAGAAGGTGTTGAGAAGACGAAATAGCAGAAGAAGAAGGAGTGATGAAGTGGAAGAAGAAGAAAAAGACGACAGAAGAGAAGAATAAGCAGAAGAGGGAGGAGAAAAAAGAGAAGAAGAAGGGTGGAGAAGAAGAAGAAGATGAAGAAAAGAAGAAGGAGAAGAAGAAGAAGGAGAGTAGGAGAAGAAGAAAGAGGAGGGGGAGGAGAAGAAGAAGACGACAGAAGAATACGAAGGAGAAGAAGGGTGAATAAGTAGAAGAAGGAGATGAAGAAGAAAAAGAAGGAGGGTGAACAACAAGACGAAGGGAGGAGGAGAAGAACAAGAACAAGAAGTAGTACAGGAAGAAGATGAAGGAGGAGGAAAGATGAAGACAGGAGGAGAAAAGAAGAAGAAGAGAGAAAAAGAAGAAGAAGAAAGTAGAAGAAAAAAGGAGAAGAAGAAGACGACGATAAGAAGGAGTAGGAGGAAAAGGAGGAGAAAAATGAATAAGAGAAGAAAGTAGAATAAGCTAAATAAGGAGGTGGAGAAAGAGGAGAAGAAGAAGGACGAGGAGAACGAAAAGAAAATGAGAAGAAGAAGTAGGAGAAGAAAGAGAAGAAGGAGGAGGAAAAGGAAGAGGAGAAAGAAAAGAAGAGGAGGAAGAAAAAGAGGAGAATAAGAAGAAGGAGGAGGAGGAGGAGAAGAAGGAGGACGAGGACGAGGAGATGTTGATGAAGAAGTAAAGGAAGTAGAACAAGTTAAATAAGGAGGACGAGGAAGAGACAGAGGAGGAAAAGGTAGATGAGAAAGAGAAGAATGAGGAGGAGAAGTAGGGGGTTGAGGAAGAAGAATAAGGTGGAGGAGGTGGAGGAGGAAGAAGAAGAAGAAGACTGGTATAGAACGAGCAGTTGAATTGGAATAGTGAAGTTGCATTGTAGTTGTGAGAAATGATACTGATAATACTTGGACGGGTGAAAAGAGCCAACAACAATTCCCCTACTGTTGATAATAACATCGTCGCACACTTGAGATACTTTATGACAACTGGAAACTTTTCAGTCCGCTACCATTGGCTGGTCTAATCTTTGACTTATTGACTCTCTCACTCTCTCTCTCTTACACACACACAAACACACCCCCTCTCTGTTTCATGTAGTGTCTTATCAAGGAGCTAACTCCCTGAAAAGTATCCTTTGACTGAAAAGACCTGTGGTTTTAGCAAAAATAGGTGAAAATCATTTTAGACCTTATTATCAACCAATCAACACGAACATTTTAAATTCTAAATTAGAAATTTTAAATACGAATAGTAAAAATAGTGTTCCCCACACCCTGAAAACTTGTTTCACTGTCGACTACAGCGGGCCCCTTTCACGAAAGACACAAGTTAAGGTGGGTTTTCGTTACTGCGACCGAGTGCCGCAGCGGAGCCCGAACAAGCGTTTCCAGATGCAATTGATGGAATTACTTTACTACTATAGTGCGATTCACGTCAAGAAGTCAGCATTGTTTATATGAGGAGCATTGATGCCAAGTTTCATTGAGAGAAAGAGAAAACTGCACCAAACGTGTTTGTTGGGACTGTGTGCGACAACAATGCACAGTGCGGCAACTATGCACAGTGCGAATAGGATAGAGACATCAGCAACTGCCTTGTGCTGAACAAGGATAGCAAACTCCCATCTAAGCAATGCTGACTTCTTGCCGTGAATCGCACTATAGTACAGTATTCCGATGTCTAATCAATAATATCGGTCCTATCGACTTTCATTTCGATACATATCGATATTCAGCACAGGCTACAAACATACATAACTAAAGAGAAACCCCTCAAAGATGGATCCTATCGACTTTCGTTTCGATACATTTATTCAACAATATTCGACTTTCGATACATTTCGATATTCAGCACAGGCTACAAACATACATAACTAAAGAGAAACCCCTCAAAAATGGACCCTATCGACTCTCGTTTCGATACACATCGAAAGTTCGCACAGACATAAACATAATACTGAACAGAAAAACCTCATAATAATTGTACCCTGCGGCAGTAAATATCAGCATCTTGTTACAGTATAATAATACACCAACAGTAACAATGAAAGTGGGTCAAACAATGTAACTGATAAAATAATGAAACAGTTGGACAAGAAATGAAAAGTGGTTCAAGACGAATGTAGGTCAAGACTGGAGCTGCAGTGAGACAAAGACAGACAGACTCTGTTGCAAAAGATGTCGTACCGAAGAGGATCGATCTTCAGACTCTTTAATTCAATCCATTTATTGAGCGGAGCGAGTCGTAGTCGATCTCAGGCTCACTTGTGTAAATCGATTGTGATCAAACTCCTCCTAGACTAATCGGCCGATTTCCATGAAATTTTGCTCGGACATGCATATCAACGATGGGAAGGTTGTAGAATAATTCAATTCGAAATCAATGTTACCATGGAGGAATAAGCAGAGAAATGAAGTAAGGATATAAAGTCGTAGTCAAATCAGAAGAACAGGAATTTTCGAGTTGGGAAAAGCTCAAAGTAGTTGTTACACCTTTAAACGCTAGATGGCGCTGAGAGTTACACGTTGGTACAGAAAGATACAGTATGATAAGGAAAGATGAAACTGAAAGATAATACTGAAGGAGGAAGCAGTGAGGGTAGAAGATGATGAAGAGGAAGAGGATGAGAAGGAGGAGGAGGAGGAGGAGGAGGAGGAGGAGGAGGAGGAGGAGGAGGAGAAAAGAAGAAGAAGAAGAAGAAGAGGAGAAGAAGAAGAAGAAGAAGAAGAAAAAGAAGAAGGAGGAAGAAGAAGAAGAAGAGGAGAATTGACGGCATAATATAAAGTTAAATCGTTGCAGACATTCTCCGCTCAACATTTGCAATAGCAGCATGAGGAGGAGTACAGGAGTTGCAACACATATCGATTTTGTCATTGTATCGAAGTGTGCTTCATTATAAACAATAATAATTACTGTAACTAAACGTGACTAATCTCGTCTTGTCTTGTCTTGAAAAGGTGTATTTGAACACTTACTTATTCTTGACCATACACTAAGAGCCCGTATTCATGAACGTTCCTCTTCTAAGATTTTCTTTCTTTTAAGCCAAAACTTCAGAAATTAGCAATCTCACGCTTAACATATAAAAAATATTACATACTTATATTATAAATACTATATTATGTTAAAAATAAACTCAGCAGTATTACTTCAAAATAAAAATGGAAATTTTTTGGATACAAAATGTTCAAGTTTCATTCAATGAAATATATAGGAAATATACCCAGCGATGACCAAATAAGTATACCACGCTTCGCCACGGTAGTAGATGAATATCAATTAATAGGAAGTAAGCGGTGAAGTGTGACCTTTGGAACGACCTTGATGAGTAGAAGGCGGGAACTGGAGTAGTCGACTTTCATAATAATTTATATATAAAGATATACTGTTCAGTCTATATATTTCAGGCTATCTATATATTAACCCTAGCCATGTACCACAATGTTTCATACAAGGTGTCAAGATTAGTCTTTGCATCGGTGTGTGCTGCTTCATAAGCAGCTATGTGAATTACTGTGACTAAACGTGACCAATCTCGTCTTGTCTTGTCTTGACTAACCGGTGTACGCCTAGCCTAAGTCGAACATGGAACATTGAGCATGGGGAAAATTTCAATCATTTCAACCTTCAATTGAAAAAAATTGATCAGTGATAATAAAGTTTCAAGGTACAGCAAATATTCTAGCAATGTTCATCATCAATTAAAGACCATCCACACATTTTTAGCTTTCAAATAAATAAGAAATTAACAGAGAAATAAATGAACTCCAGTCTAGAATAGGGTTAAATATCTTTAACACTACAACGTGTCATTGGAGCATCCTCTCCATTCAATCAAAGTAGACTCTTCTATTGTAGCAAAGTTCCCTTTGTTGAGCCTCGCACCTTGCCGCAGTTTTTTACCGAGCACAAGAAAATCCCGAATCTGCATAAATTTGTCTGAAATTAATTATTATTCAACGGCAAAGTCGGCGGCATCATTTAATTACCAATTTGAACAGTCTAAACCCAGGGGGGTTGTCCCCCTCCCCCAAGCTGGGAGAGGGGGGTAGTTATTCCTTGAGCAAAAGCGTCGCCAAGAACTTTTATCAACCCTCAGTCTCCCTTTAGTGTCCTTTTAAACCCTTTTTCCGTCCCGGCGCACCCATTATAGAACACTCCCCCCCCCCTAAACACCCCCCCCCGGGTTCACCCCTTTTTCCAATCTGTTTTCGCACAAACCAGCTATTGTTCTTTTTTTGGCGCGCGCGCGGATTAAATTTGCCACGCAAAACTGTCAACTTTTTCGCCAATAAAAACTGGGGCTTCTGGATGATTGGATTTCGATAAACTGAAATAGACTCTCCTGCGCCTCGGTGTACGGGTGAATAAATGGTTGAAGTTGATTTTAATTTGCAATAAAGCTACGAAGAGCCGGTTCATACTCCACAAAAGTGGAGTAAAGTTCATTCTCGATCACTAATGACAATTAACATCGTTAAAATTGAAGATTAAAATTAACATACTTTTGTGCAACCGGTAATTTAGGTCCTCAGTGTAGGTACATGAATCGTAGAGGTTGATTTTAATTTGCTTCAAATCTATTAAAAGAGCCAGTTGTATTGAACAAAATTATGTTACACCCTCGAAAACTCATGAATCGTTAAAATTGGAGCTTAATAGACAGATCTTTGTGCAACTGGTGGATTTAGATAAACATAATTAATAGACCCTCGAGAAAGAATTTTTCGAAGTTCTTTATCTAGATTCTGACTTCTAAAACTTAGTTGACTTCTAAATTCTCACTGATTTTCATTAATTTGATGTTGACTGATTGATGAATAGCTGACTCATGTTGAATAGATTCAATTTATTCTTAGATCATTTGCAGTGATACAATAGATCGACTATGAAATTATACAACAACTGCATTCAAGGCAACCCAATTCCATGAACTATTCATCAATTTTATTATACGGTAAATGAATTCAAATATATGTTATTGTTGTCCTACTCACGTTCCAAACGAAATTAGTAAATATGGCCACATACCTGTAAAAAGAAACAAAATTGAATTAATATTAATTCAATTCAAATGAATTTGGAAACTTATTCATTTAATTTATTTACATAAAATTTCCAGAAAACAATTCACAATACAGATACAATACAAAAAGGAAAGAGTAGATAGATAGGCTCATTGAAAAATCGTGTTGAAGCACCAACTTCTCCGCAGTTTAGTCAAATATCTCAAGAACTACAACACAAGAAATCTTTCAAGTGGCTGCATTGTATTACCATAGATAACAGATTAGAATAGATTTCCCGTCGTACGTTGAAATGAAATTTGTGACCAGAATTTTATGAAAATTTTGAGTGAAGTTTGAGTGGACCGATTTTGATGTGGCTTGCGCCAAAAGAAAGATGATAAATCGAATTTTCGCAGGCTCTATTTGTTTTTGAAAAATAATCATTTTAAATGCGAGAAATTTGCTGAAAACTTGAAATAGTTTACTGTGGCACTATTCATCTGTTGTCATTAAAATGCAATAAACTTCAGCTGGTTTGTAAAATCCCTCATAGACAGCTTAGAAAGCTTAGAAGCTGAAAGTAGTACGTGACCAGTAATCAGTAGGATTTCATTGGTATGACTGAGCTGCTGTCAGTGGTGCTGATAATCGAAGTAGCAACTATTATAAACTAAGGCTAGGCGTACACCGGTTAGTCAAGACAAGACAAGACGAGATTAGTCACGTTTAGTCACAGTACTTCACATAGTTGCTTATGAAGCAACACACACCGATTAGTCATTGCATCGGTGTGTGCTGCTTCATAAGCAGCTATGTGAATTATTGTGACTAAACATGACTAATCTCGTCTTGTCTTGTCTTGACTAACCGGTGTACGCCTAGCCTAAGAATTTTAGAAATTTCAAATGAGCGACGAACGGTGAGGCCTCACAATTAAAGAATATTGTTTTATACTCTTTGGTATCTCTTTGTGACAGTATCAGGTCTGGTATCAATTGGTACAAATAGTACAAAATACAAGGACGAGAACACTATACGTTTAATAGCTAACAAAAGCAAATAAACTACTCGTAGCTTGTTGAGCAGAAGGGTGTGGTTCGTCTACAAGTCTTTACCACGATTTAAGATTTATTCGGTTAAAAATAGCCAATATTATACGGTAGTAACTTGTAGTAGGCTCTATACTCCACACCACTAACGTACGACCTTCACTGGAATCACACTCACAAACGCGCATGAGCGCGAATTTCTTTAATCACTTCCTCTCCACTCGATCAATTCTCTCTTTCACTCTCTTAAACTCTCTCACTCACTCATCTCTCTCACTCTCACGGTTCACTCTTACTTCCACAGTTATCTCCCACTCCCTCTTTTTCACACGTCCCGTTTACTCCTTTATTACTCCCAACCACTCCTTCTCCTCTTATTCTTACGTACTCTTTTTACAGCTCTCACTCTCTCGCTGGATCATTCTTTTTCTCACTCTCAGTTCACTCGCTCACCTTTTCCTCTCAGAGAGTGAAAGTGGACGGACCTTGGCGCTTCAACAGTGCTACCATAATCGCAAATGAAAAATTGCGGATGATTGTAGCCCCCCCAACAGTGATGCCACTATTGCGTGCATAAATAGAATAGGTCAATCGCTCCCGTGGTTTCAATGCAGACTGCAGTACGCTACTACACCGCTAAAGTGCGATTCACGTCAAGAAGTCAGCATTGCTTAGATGGGAGTTTGCTATCCTTCTTCAGCACAAGGCAGTTGCTGATGTCTCTATCCTATTCGCACTGTGCATTGTTGTCGCACACAGTCCCAACAAACACGTTTGGTGCAGTTTTCTCTTTCTCTCTCAATGAAACTTGGCATCAATGCTCCTCATATAAACAATGCTGACTTCTTGACGTGAATCGCACTATAGTACTACAGTATTCCCATTTGCACTCTCTCACACACTAACTCACTCACACGCTCTCTCTCTCTTTTTATACTCTCTCGCACTCTTTCTTACTATATCACACACACTTACTCTATTCTCTCTATCACATAAATGATCTCCCATTTCTCTCTCTCCCTTTTAACAATTTAAAAGATCAAGTAACTAACTTGAACATACCACTTGCTAATCAATTTCATTTTCATCCTATTTCAAAACAAAACGCTTTCAAAGCAATCCACCACATGCATAGTAATACTACTGGAGCAGACAAAATCCCTATCAAATTTATAAAGAGACTGGTACAGTGGAGCTACGAAGAGAATAGAGGTACGGTATGAGGTGTACGGGGAGCTGTCTCTCTCACACGCTATTCCTCTCTCTCTCTCTCTCTCGCACGCTTGTGTCTGCCCTATCTTATTTACCCCCACTCGACCAGCTTCTACATTCCTAGCATTCCAGCCACCTCTATTCAAAACGTAGCTCGACTGTACAGTATTTGCAATCCTTCCAGTCATCACTCTAATTTTTAACAAGTCTCTTGAAAATGGTAAATTTCCTGAAAATTGGAAGCTTGCTCTGGTTCGTCCTTTGGGTAGTCACAAAATATGTGACTGATTTTCACTACTTACTTTAGTGTCTATCAAGTGAAAAATATAGATCCACAACAATAATTGGTGTATAATTGTTTCTAGATTGAATATTATAAATAGTACACTTGATGCAAAAATACAATTTCATTTCAAAGTTGATTAAAAAATTGTGAGAAAAGAATAACAATTCAAATCAACCCCCTCCCTCCCCCACCAATTCAACCCAATTTCCCTCCAAACTCCTCGCCAAAAGCCTTTTTTATTAAATTCAGTGAATTATTACTGAGACTGGATGAGAATAATGATATCGGAATGGTGTACCAAGAGGGGGTTATTCCGGGGGGGGGGGGGGTTGAGTTTTTCCGAGTACCACTTCCTCCCCCCTATTGTAAGGTTGAAAAACCTCCTCCTCGTCTTGCAAGAAAAACTGCCAAGGGTTCAGTTTAGAAAGGAAAATCGGAATCTTTTGTCTGAGATTTAACCTCGACTTTCTCCTACCCCTTTCTCCATCCTTGTTTTAAAAAGTTCACTTTTTCAAAGACATTTTTCCTGGCCTCAGATGAAACAGGCAAACAAACGGCTTCCAAGACACGGCAATTGTAACGCGGAAGGAAGCTCATATGATACGGAACATTTTCTGTAAGATACACAACCTGTGTACCTTAATGAACTTTGGAGTCCTCTGATAATAACTAGTAGTTCTGTGAACAGTTTAACAATACTGCTCGAGTCTAAGCTCCGTGTCCCTGACGGAACAGAGAGTGTAGAAAAAATGTAACGATTTTCGGAAAAAATGCTCACGCAGTCATATAGAAAAATGTAACGATTTTCGGAAAAAATGCTCACGCAGTTGTTATAAGTCTTTTGCGTTTGGCCATAAATGCAATACTTACATACAGACAGACAAAAGAAAATCTGAGACAAAAGAAAACATAAGACTTCACTCACGTTCGATCGATCAAACAAAACATCCATAATATTTTATAGGAACAGAAGAAACAAAAATCTGCCAAACACAATAAGAAAACAAACTAAATTTTGACCTGTTACCTTCAACTTTGATTTTATTTTACAATTAAATGTTTCAATAAGTTTGAAATTAATCCGTTCATTAGTTCGATTCTCATTCGTTAAGGCATTGAGTGGCACCTTCTTTGGCGCAAAAAAGAAAAGAAAAGCGAACAGAGAGGCGTCAAAATCAGCTGACCAAGCATTTCCCATTGGGAGTGACAAGCCGCTAACAGCCCTAATTTCAACTTGTGTTGAAAGGACTTTCGAAAGAAAAGGCCAGCCAATTGTTGACTGAAAGAAGCAGAGCCAATGAAACTTTTGTCAGTTTACAAACAGACCAAAGACAACGGAAATCTTTTTCCCCTTTTTCTTTTTCTTTATCACTCCCACACCGTTTCTTTCCCTATTCTCTAAGGATCTCTAAGGGATGTGAGACAAAAGTTCAACAAAAATGCTTGTTTTCCTCATGTCACTGTAGTGGATAAGCAAGAGGTCGCACAGGTCGTGTAGGAGGAGGAGGAGGAGGGGGAGGAGGAGGAGGAGGAGGAGGAGAAGAGGAAAAGAATAAGAAGAAAAAGAATGAGAAGAAGCAGAAGAGGAAGGATAAGTAGCTGAAGAAGAAGATGAAGGAGAAAAAAGAAGAAAAGATGAAGAAAAAGAGGAAGAGAAAATAGAAGAAGAAGAAGAAGAAGAAGAAGAAGGAGAAGAAGAAGAAAAGGAGGAAAAGATGAAGAATAAGAATAACAAGAGCAACGAGAAGGAGAATAAGAAGAAGAAGAAGAAGAAGAAGAAGAAGAAGAAGAAGAAGAAAAAGAAGAAGAAGAAGAAGAAGAAGAAGAAGAAGAAGAAGAAGAAGAAGAAGAAGAAGAAGAAGAAGAAGAAGAAGAAGAAGAAGAAGGGGAAGGAGGAGAAGAGAAGAAAAGAAGAAGAAGGAGGGGAAGGAGGAGAGGGAGAAAGGAGGAGGAGAGAGAAAACAGGAAAAGAAGAAGAAAATGAGAAGAAGAGGAAGGAAGAGGAGAATAAGTAATAAGAAGAAGAAGAAGAAGAAGAAGAAGAAGAAGAAGAAGAAGAAGAAGAAGAAGAAGAAAAGGAGGAAGAAGAAAAGAGGAAGAAGAAGAAGAAGAGAAGAAGAAGAAGAAAGAGAAGAAGAAGAAGAAGAAGAAGAAGAAGAAGAAAAGGAGGAGATTTAAATAAGAATAAGAGCAACGAGAAGGAGGAGGAGGAGGGAGGAGGAGGAGGAGGAGGAGGAGGAGGAGGAGGAGGAGAAGAAGAAAAGGAAAAGATTTTATAGGAATAAAAGGTGAGTATAGTGGCTGGGTGGATGGAGTGGTTGGCTCTAGAAAGACGAATGTCTCAGGAATGAGTTCAAGACAACTAATTAGGCCTTTATACTTGGTGCCTTTCAGAGCCTGTGAGAAGGGTGACACACAGGAATTTCCACCACAACAATCACAAACTTCTCTCACTTTTTCTGTCTCTCTCTCTCTTTCTTTATAGATTTGAATGAATAAATTATAGTCATAACTTGAAAATACCAGCCTTAGTTGGTCAGTGGTACAGAGACTGTTTGATAACAGTGTGGTCTTTGGTGTTAATTGCTCCATAACAATGTATTGGAATATTTTTTATTCCCGCCACCGCTATACTTTTGCCAAATATTTGTATTTGATAAGGGATTACAGGCAAAAATAAACCCATTCACTCTTTTTCCAAACTTATTACGAGAGAAACAACCAAAAACCATCTGCTGGCATTAAAGTGTACTAAATTGGTGAATCTTCAGAGTTAGTTTGTAAAATGCCACATAGATGGAGCTTAGAAACGTTTTTCTTACAGTAGTACAGTGACTATAAATAGTTTCACTGTACAAGGTAGGATTTCATTGTTATGACTGAGCTGCTGTCAGCTGCAAATAGTCAAAATAGCAACTATTTAAAACTTGAGAATTTTAGAAAATTCAAGTGAGCGGCGCTTTGCGCTGCACGGGGTGAACTCGTCCTGTATTATGAAGACCAAAATAGTAGAAACGTGTGAGGAAGATATCTAGAGACTCAAAGAATTAGAATAAGAGGTTTCATAGATAAAATTGATTTAAATTTTCTGCAAGAAAGAGGTACGTATTCAAATGATTTTATTCATGTAAATTCAGACATTGTTCTATTTGAACAGGAGTGAGGAAGAAAGCTAAAGCCAGACAGAGTGAGAGCGAGAGACTGAAATTGAGAGAAACAGAGTGAGAGTGAATGTGAGAGAGAGAGAAGAGAGAGAAGAGAGCGTGAGCGAGTGTGGGAGAGACATGAACAGTGAATGACCTGAATTATTCTAGAATCTGGAATGAAGATTCGGCATCTCAAATGACTTCTGATTTCCAGTATGACTTGTCATGTCACCGTAATCAGCCAAATTTTCTTTTCTCCTCCTCCTTCTCCTCTTCTTCTTCTCATTCTTCTTCTTCTTCTTCTTCTTCTTCTTCTTCTTCTTCTTCTTCTTCTTCTTCTTCTTCTTCTTCTTCTTCTTCTTCTTCTTCTTCTTCTTCTTCTTCTTCTTCTTCTTCTTCTTCTTCTTCTTCTTCTTCTTCTTCTTCTTCTTCTTCTTCTTCTTCTTCTTCTTCTTCTTCTTCTTCTTCTTCTTCTTCTTCTTCTTCTTCTTCTTCTTCTTCTTCTTCTTCTTCTTCTTCTTCTTCTTCTTCTTCTTCTTCTTCTTCTTCTTCTTCTTCTTCTTCTTCTTCTTCTTCTTCTTCTTCTTCTTCTTCTTCTTCTTCTTCTTCTTCTTCTTCTTCTTCTTCTTCTTCTTCTTCTTCTTCTTCTTCTTCTTCTACTTCTTCTTCTCCTCCTACCTCCTACCTTCTTATTTCTTCTTCTTCTTCTTATTCTTCTCCATCTTCCTCCATTCATTTTTCTTTATCCTCTTCACCTTTTTCTTTTTTCTCTAATAATTATTCTTCTCCGTTTTCCTGCTTTCCTTTTTCTCTTCTTTTCTTCTTCTTCTTTTCCTTCTTCATCTTGATGTTTCTCCAAACTCATCATCTCAGCTGTCACTCCGCTTTGCTTCCAGTTATACATTTCTCGTCAAGGCCTCCCCGCTCAATAACCCCCCCCCCAACCTCTCACATCACAACTCATTCGTTTCCTAATTACATGTCGCCTTTTCTCTCTCACGCGCTCTCTCTCTCTAATCTCATTCCCTCTTGCATCACGATCCCATGCCATTACATGATACCTAGAGGATTTTCTTACTCTTATTGAGAAAAGTTGTTAAGGAGTTTTTTTGTATTGAATCAATTCACAAACAATAACTTGTTGAAAACATATAACTGGAATATTTTTTTCAAAAGTCTGTGTAACATGAAAATCGGTAACATGATTGTTTTGTTCTTTTCAAACATTATCGGAAACTTGGAGGACTTAGGCTAGGCGTACACCGGTTAGTCAAGACAAGACGAGATTAGTCACAGTAATTCACTTAGTTGCTTATGAAGCAGCACACACTGATGCAATGACTAATCGGTGTGTGCTGCTTCATAAGCAACTATGTGAAGTACTGTGACTAAACGTGACTAATCTCGTCTTGTCTTGTCTTGACTAACCGGTGTACGCCTAGCCTTACAGTCTCATGTTATAGAAGACAGGCAGTCGTGTAGCTGAGTCTGTGTGTCTCTAAACAACAAATATGTTTCTGTTACCCGGAGCTCGTTTAATTCAGGCATCATCCTATTAGAATTCTACTCGTAACAAGTAATTTCTGTATTATAAAATATTCATGAATTAAGAAATTTATATTTTCAACTCAAAATTCAGCAGTAAAAAATGCAGCAATTCGATTTCTCTCGTTAACCTTCCAACTCCCCCTCTCAACAACATTCTACTCCCTCTCTCTTCCTCTCTTTATCCCTCTCTTTCTCTCTCTTAATCATCCCAATTCGTCTTAATTAGCTCGTCAGTTTTCTGTAGACTCCCGGGCACATTAAGTCAGAGGCACGCTGCTAAAAATTTTGACGGCAAACACGAATTTTCTCATCGGACGAATTTCGGCGAAAAATAGAGCTTGTTGAGTTGTGGAAGCCCCCCCCCTCCTCCTCTTCCACAGCATTCTGACAAGTTGATAGGTTTGATGAAGATGACGTAGGGGGCAAATGAGTGCTTGAGGGGGGGGGTTGAAAGAAAGAAGAAATGCTTGATGGGAAATTAAAAACTGGGTCAAAAGAAACGGGGAGATTGGCGCTGTCTTTGCCAGCTTTGTACAGATTCGGCTGTCAACATCAGGGGGTTTTCAAACATTTTATCGTTGATTTTTTCCTCATTTTCAACAATCTCTCTAGTTTTACTTGATCACCGGTTTCGCTGCGACAAAATCTATGGACATTTTGCAAATTTGGACAATACCAAAAAAAAACTATAACATTATGGGACGTATTTAAGAACGTTACTGGAGAACACATAATTTTGCAAATTTGAACATTTCTTTGTAGATGTTCCATTGAATCAAGTGTACAGGTTAGTCAAGACAAGACAAGACGAGATTAGTCACGTTTAGTCACCACATAGTTGCTTATGAAGCAGCACACACCGATTAGTCATTGCATCAGTGTGTGCTGCTTCATAAGCAACTATGTGTAGTACTGTGACTAAACGTGACTAATCTCGTCTTGTCTTGTCTTGACTAACCGGTGTACGCCTAGCCTATGAGTTTGCGATTGAGAAAAGCCAAATGTTTATCAGTTTAAAAGCAGTTTGAAACAGAATCTTCATCACGAAAGATGAGAAGAAATCATTTCCTTGTGGAATTACGATGAAATTGGGCGTTTATTGATTCAAAATTAATTCATCGGAACGGTCGCCTGTTGTTTCGAGATTGAGAAATTCGAGATTTTTCAATTTATTTATGGAAACCGTGGTCACGTAATGTCTCATCATTTCCCATTTCATTCGTGGAAACCTCGAAAGTGGTTCCAAGAAAATTCGTTGTGAAATTTATCCAGCCTCTTAGAAACGTTGAATTATTATCCTTTGAACTTTAAATCACCGCCTCCGTAAATTAATTTTCCACTTCATTCGACATCAGTTATTAATGTTATCGTGTTATTGCGCTCCAATCCCCCCCACCCCCAACATTTTATCTCTCTCGTCACACTCTCTCTCTCTTCTCTTTCTCACCCGTTTTTTCGCTTCATTTACTGGCGAATCTTCTTCAGTCTTTCAAGTTTTTCCTTTAGCAATTTTCTTCCTTCGTCACTTGCCATTCTGAAACCATTCTAGCTCGGTGTTTGTGAGTTATTTCTTGAAAGATTTCACTTTAAATGAAAAATTGTGAAGCAGGAAGAAAATTAGGGAGTAGTGGAGAAGATGAATTACAAAGACTACTTGACGTAAGAATTTTGTTGAAAAATTTCGGTGCTTGAAAAAATTGTACTGGATCTTCAAGTTTGCTTTATTCCACCTTTTATTTATTTAATCCTCATTTCAGAGATTAGGGTTAATTTTGGGATGTGCTGGGACTGAACATTTTTATCTTTAGAATCATTCTTCCAAAAGTCTAATGAACTAAACATTTTGGTTCAACAGCAAAACAAGTTGACTTTTTAGGTTAGGCGTACATTGTTAGTCAAGACAAGAAGATTAGTCACGTTTAGTCACACCTGGCACACACACCGATGCAATGACTAATTGGTGGGTGCTGCTTCATAAGCAGCTGTGTGAATTACTGTGACTAAACGTGACTAATTTCGTCTTGTCTTGTCTTGACTAACCGGTGTACGCCTAGCCTAAAAGAAAACGTTTTCCAGCATTCATCCTTTTATTTTCTACAGTCATTTAAAAAATGTAGGTTTGACTGGGACACCTGGTATTATAGTCTGTACTCTATAGTAGACTATATAATATTATACTATAGTCATTATAATAGTCACTATAAGGCTTGGCGTACACTGGTTAGTCAATAAAAGACAAGACAAGATTAGTCACAGTACTTCACATGTATGCTTATGAAGCAACACACACCGAAAAGTCATTGCATCGGTGTGTGTGCTGCTTCATAAGCAAGTATGTGAATTACTGTGACTAAACGTGATTAATCTCGTCTTGTCTTGTCTTGACTAACCGGTGTACGCCTAGCCTAATATTATACTATATCTATCTATATCTCTACAAAGGATAATTTTTGTTTATTCTAGCTTGTAAACAACCGTGTTGATGCAAGGGTCACTCTTTTAGGAGACAGACACTGCTAGAACAAAATCAAGTATCTCTTCCAATTAGAGGTTGCCACCGTTCTTTCAATAATAATTGACTTTCCGTTTTGAACACAACCCCCCCCCCCCCCCGCCACAAACAGCCACAACGGTTCATCAACCATCAACTCCATAGTTTCCCCATTTTCTCGCTAGAGCGCAGCACCGGCTAATGATAATTAATGACCGGCTACGAAATCTATAGAGAGAAGAAAACAAAAAGAGGTACCTCGGGGTGGGGGAGGTTTGCTAGGGGGGGGGGATTACACAGGAAAATAACGCTGAGAAAAAACACCCCAGAGTTCTCGCTTACAGTAAAAGACAATGCATTAATCCTTTTTCGATAGCGTTAACGATAATATATTAGCGCACAGCTTTAACCTCTACGAAAATTAATTTCAAAAGTTTAATTGGATTTTTTCCCTGTTTTGTTTCCAACAAAGCTAATTACTTCTATGTTAGTCCATTACTTTTCTGTAGCTCCCCGCTGGCAAAAAGTTATTCTTTGCTGCTCTATCGCTCATTTCAATCGTCCCGGTCCATCAATTATTATTACGATGACGCTAATGAGCTGTTCTCCATTAAAAGTTGTCCTTCCACAATTTGTTATTATTATTGACTTAAAATCTTAGGCTAGGCGTACACCGGTTAGTCAAGACAAGAAGAAGATTACGTTTAGTCACAGTATTTAAGTTGCTATGAAGCCACACACCGATTAGTCATTGCAGGTGTGCTGCTTCATAAGCAACCATTACTGTGACTAAACGTGACTAATGTCTTGTCTTCTTAATAACTAATAAGCGATTTTCTTCCAATTTCAAATCATCCAATCACTTTCATGGAGTTTGGTGTTGAAGCTGCTCAAATCTTTGAAAGATTTCAAATCAGTTTGTTGAGATGCCCCTGCGCCCACTAAGCAACTGCTATCTGATTACAGTCAGTAACTCAGCGTTGCCAGATGATTTTGGCTGATAGGTTAGATTACCCGATTACCCGGAAAACAGTCAAATGTCATCTGGCAACATTGGGTTGCTGACTGAAATCAGATGGCAGTTGCGCAGTGGGCGCAGGGGCTTATAGGGCTTTTAAGGAGTATCATCTTGCTCATTACAGATCCCATAATCCGATTTAATCCGAAGCTCTAGTTGTGAGTGGAGTAATCACAGCCACCCTTGGGCCAATCACATGTTTGGAGCAACCATCAGAACACATTACGCATATAGAGCAAGAAGTCTGACGCGTGCCAACCTATATTATATACACTGATTGGTGGTTCGAATATATAGTTAGGCAGATGGATACAGTCTGCGCTGGAAGTCACGACTTCCACGCCTCAGAGCTCTCTGTTCACTGGATATGATAGTAGTCCAAGCAGAACGTAACACATTTTGAACCTGACTGTACAAGGAGACATTTGCAAATCTTCCTATCTGCTATCTCCCTTAATCGTTTCATATTCCTCTCCCGCACACTCAGTCACATTCTCTCTCTCACATACACTCTTTGTCTTTGTTGGTCAAGTATATTACAGGAATTGTCCTAACTTTGCCGATTCATACATCACTGGTATTCTTCTATTTTTTTAAAAATTTAATTCATGATCTGTCAAATTTTCATAACTCCTCCCCCTCCTTTTTCTCTATCTTCTTCTTATCCATCTCCTCCTCCTCCTCTCTTCCCTCCTTTCCTCCTTCTTTCTTTTACTCCTTCTTCTTCTTTCCTCCTTTCCTCCTTTTCTCCTTCATTTTCATCCTCCTTTTTCCCTTCTTCTTCTCCTTTTCCTCCATCTTCTCCTTTTCCTCCTTCTTCTACTTTTCGTCCTCCTTCTCTCCTTTCCATCCCTCCTTCCTCTTCTTTTCCTCCTTCTTCTCCTTTCCTCCTTCTCTTCTCCTCCTCTTCCTTCCTCTTCTTTTCCTTTTCTCCTTCTTCCCTTCCAATCCTTCTTCTCCTTTTCCCTTCTACTCCTTCCTCCTCCTCTCCTTCCTCTCCTTTTCCAACTTCTTCTCCTTTTCCTCCTTCTCCTTTCTTTCTTTTTCGTCCTTCTTCTCTTCCTTCTTCTCTTCTTTTTGTCCTTCTTTCCTTTCTCCTTCATCTCCTTCTTTTCCTCCCTTCTTTTCATCCTCCTCCTTTCTTCCTTCTTCTTCTTCTTCCTCCTCCTTTCTTCTCTTCTTCTTCTTCTTTTCCTTCTTCTTCCCTTTCTTCTCTTCTTCTCTTTTTCCCCTTCCTTCCTTTTCTTCTCCTTTTCCTCCTCCTTCCCCTCCTCCTTTTTTCTGAATTTACTCCTTCTTCTCCTCCTCCTCCTTTCCTCAACTTTGTTTCTTTTAATCAGGGTTAAGTGGTGATCAAGTGCTTCGTAATTAGACAAGTATAGCGTATGTAGTTGCAATTAGCGCGTAATTGCTTCTACAACGCTCCGGCTACCACAACCGGGAAACTGCAAGTTCTAGCACACCATATATTATACTTCATGTAAATTGTGAGGTGTTGTGGTAGGACTAAATTGCTAAATGCTGATTCAGCAGAATATACAGAGTGTCCCAAATAATATTGACTCCAGTACAACCACCGTATTCTACAAGCAAAAACAAACCGAAAATGTCATTGACATAATGCCGAATTCTACTTAGGCTAGGCGTACACCGGCCACACCAGTTAGGTCAAGACCAAGACAAAGACAGGAGGATTGGTCACGTTTGATTCCCAGTCGCAGTAATTCCACATACATGGTTGCTTATGAGCATGATGAAGGCATGGCACACGCTGATGCAATAACGCTAATCGGTAGTGGCAGCTGCCAACAGGCACTGACTGTGATGCCGTGACTATCTCAAGTCTATCTGTGACTAGAAACGTGTGCTGCCTATGTATATAAAGCAAATTATTGAAATAAGGAAGTGTTATCGCGCACTCAATATAACGTTTGTGTTTTGCATATTATCGAACAATACGATTTTGGGGTGGCAAAAGTATGGCAGTTCCGGCAGGCCTCGTCAATCAGTGATGACATCGAATCAATGTTGGCGTGGACGAAGGTTGAACCATTCCACGGGTACAGGCACGGTGCACTGGGGCAAAGACGGTAGGTCGGTCGCGTTTGGTCTGCGGTATTCCACATGGCGGAAGCGGCGCACCGGTCGGTGACTCCAGTGCAGGGAGATACTGGTGAGACAATTCAGATAGAAAAAAGAAGATGAGGGAGGAGAATGAAGAAAAATTATGATTTTAATAATAATTGGGTGTGGAAAGGCCAGGAAAATTTAGAGAAAATCTGTAATCCATTCGCGACATAGGGGTTCCCTCGCATTTCCCCCTCTCACTACACCATATAACAACTAATTAACCCCTTCCCCACCCCACTACAACTTTTGTCCTAAAGTTTTCCACTTAGTCTAATTAGTCTAACAACGTAATGCATGCTCATCAAAGTACATGGGTTAGTATCACCTGGCTAACACGCCATTACATTTCAATTATCCACCATCTTCTTCTTCTTCTTCTTTCTTCTCTCCTCCTCCTCCTCCTCCATTCCATCTCCATCTCCTCTCCATCTCCATCTTTATCTCCATCTTCTCTCCATCTCCATCTCCATCTCCATCTCCATCTCCATCTCCATCTCCATCTCTTCTCCATCTCCATCCTTCCTCATCTCTCTTCTCCTCATCCTCATCCTCATCCTCATCCTTCCTCTCCTCATCCTCCTCTTCTTCTTCTTCTTCTTCTTCTTCTTCTTCTTCTTCTTCTTCTTCTTCTTCTTCTTCTCCTTCTTCTTCTAATCTTCTTCTTCTTCTTCTTCTTCTTCTTCTTAACTAATAGCTCTTCTTCTTCTTCTTTAACTTCTTCTTCTTCTTCTTCTTCTTCTTCTTCTTCTTCTTCTTCTTTAACTAACCTTCTTCTTCTTCCTTCTTCTTCTTCTTCTTCTTCTTCTCTTCGTCCTTCTTCTTCCTTCTTCTCTTCTTCTTCTTCTTCTTCTTCTTCTTCTTCTTCTTTGCGCTCACGGTAAACTCGAATAATATCTTCTCATAACATATGCGAATTTCAATGCAAATCATGGGAAAGTATGGTGATTTGTCCGAGGTTTTTCGTTGCGACTTGCGCCGCAGCGAAAAGCGTTGCCAGATGCAATTGATGAAAAATCCCCACTATAAATGGTTGACACTACAAATTAGTATCTATAAAATAGTTTCTATAAAATGAATTAACACTATAAAGTAATAACTATTTATAGTTACTATAAATAGTTGGGATTTTTCATCAATTGCTACTGGCAACGCTTGGTCGGGCTCCGCTGCGGCACTCGGTCGCAGTAACGAAAACCCACCTTAACCAGTCAAAAGTGTGAACCAGTCAAATGGCCACACTGTCATTATACAGACTCTTATCGAAGAAGAAATAAAAAAAAGATCCTCTGGAATAGAAAAAGTACTCTATTGCATAAACAAACCTCGTGGAAACCGTGATTACCACAATCAAATCTTCTATTTTCTCACAGTAATCAAGCTTTATTGTTGAAGTCTTATTATATGCATTCCTGCACCTGAATTACGGTCATAGGCAACCAACCTGAACAAAAATAAGAGGCTACTTCATGTTTACAGACACTGTATAATAACAGTGTGGCCATTTGATGTCAAGGTTATTAGAGAGAAGGTTGAACCATCGCGTAAAGTGGAGGGGGAAGTCTGATTTCTTGATTCACGTTACGTCACACTCGCGGTCCGCCAATTATCAGTCAATTATCAACAGCTGATATTATCGAAATAAATTATCAAAATGACGTCAGCCGAATCAGTCCCCCCACTCCAACAGCTTGTGGATTCAAAAAGCATTAGGCTAGGCGTACACCGGTTAGTCAAGACAAGACAAGACGAGATTGAACCGTTTTTGTCACGGTACTTCGCATGGTTGCATATGAGCAGCCAAAACGTCAGTGTTGCATCGGTGTACTGCTTCATATATTCAACTATTTGAATTACTGAGCTAAAACGTGACTAATCTTGTCTTAGCTGTCTTCTGACTCTTATACCTGCTCTTAATTCAACCTTCTTTGTCTAACTAACATTGATTTGATGTCACTTTTGATTGGTTGGCTCAGTCGAATCCAACTTTTATACTTTTTACCAATTCCAAGGGTGCATTGAATGATATACCAAACATAATTATTTTATATTAGTGGAGATTCTTCTTACCAACAGTTGCCTTCAGTGTAGGCTGAGCGTACACCGGTTAGTCAAGGGTGGGAACAGAACGAGACTAGTCCGTTTAATCCCACCTGATGCTTCCATGGTTACTTATGAAGCAGCACGCACAGATGCAATGACTTCAATCGGTGTGTGTTGTTCTCATATGTATGACGCTCCTCTTGTCTTGACAAACTGGTAGTACACACCGGTGGTGAACGAGACGGATTGGTCACCGTTTTGATGCAGTACTTCAGCATGGTTGCCTTGTAGCAGCAGCACACCGATGCAATGACGTAATCGGTGTATGTTGCTTCCTTAACAAATGCAATGTGATACTGTGACTGATGATCAATCGTCTTGTCTGTCTTGGTAACTTTCTAATAATCTTAGAACAGACGAGGACTGATCACCGTTTGGTCACAGAAGTACTTCGCAATTTGAAGAGCGGCACACAGATGCAATGACTAATCGATGTGTTGCACAAACCATGTAAGTTTGCCCATAGCGCTGCTCTGTCTTATCTTATCTTCGACAGGCACGCAGTTAGTCAAGACAGGGCTGAGATGATGCGTTTGGTCACGGTGCCGCCCACGCGGTTTGCGGCAGCGAGCGGCGGCACCGATGCAATGACTAATCGGTGCATGTTTGGCGCAGCAAACGTAACGACCCTGTGACTGGCCGCCAACTCGTCTTGTCTTCCATCTTGACCGCCAGCCTGCTTCAGACTTCGTTTTCATCATTTTAAACTTTTAAAACAATACCAAGAGTAGAGAGACTATTTTTAATATTAAGAAATGTATTTTTTATGTTGTTTCTCTCAGAATAAGTTTGAAAAAGGAGTGAATTGGTTCATATTTCCCTGTGATCCCATATCAGAATACAAAAATTTGGCACAAACATGGCGGTGGCGGAAATAAAAAATGTTCCAACACACGTATGGACCTTTTCACACTAATAACCACACTGTTATTATACAGTTTCTGTAAATAAAAATAAGTGGCTACTTCAAGCAATACAAGAGTATAGAGACAATTCTCTTACTTAGGCTGAAAATTGACAAGACGAGATTAGTCACGTTGGTCCAGTACTTCACATAGTTGCTTATGAAGGCACACACCGATTAGTGACTGGCATGTGTTGCTTCATAAGCAACTATGTGAAGTACTGTGACTAAACGTGACTAATCTCGTCTTGTCTTGTCTTGACTAACCGGTGTACGACTAGCCTTAAAATAATTTTGAAAAACGAATGAATGGATTAATGTTTTCCTGTAATCCCATATCAACAGCAAAAGTATTACTTCATGATGACAAAACCGCGCTGATTGGTTGATAAATTTATGACGGTAATCAGAATTGATCATGATCATGATCATCAGCGATGACGTTGAAGCAATTGGTATCACTGTGTTAGAAAGTTAGAAAGTACAGTCAATTCGTCTGTCTGCTGACGTATTCTCTTCCACAATCGTACTCTCTCACTCACTCTCACTTTTACTCTTATCCTCTCTCTCTCTCTTTCCAGCCTACGCTCTTTCTACCAGCCTTTCTTGTCTTATCTCACTTTTAGTCACTCGCTCACTCTACTCGGTCAAGTGTTGATGGTCTTATCAAACTCCTTCGCATACTCACTCTCACTCTCTCTCACACACACTCTCACGCTCTCTCTCTCCCTCCAATAGGCTTCCTTTCATTAAACATATGACCGTCGTGCGTGAGAGACTAAGGACATCGAGACAAAAAGAGAGAGAGAGAGAGACGATCATGTGTTTTACGAAAGGAACCCAATCGCAGGAAAACCTTTCTAAAGTGAGGACATTTATGAAATTATGGCTATTACATACATATATTTATTACAATATAGGAGTGAAACAACAGGTTAAAGGTATATGAGTTCTCCCCCACCTGTAAGTTTATATGCAGGGTTATAATTGCTCTATTTGCCAATTCATGTTAACGCATTATCGAATGGACTTACAGCACAACCTGAGAGACATAAAGGATTAAAGGGGCGCTTCGAGGGCTAAGCCCCCCAAATTAATGTAGCTATTATAGCAAATGTTATAAATGTATTTTCAAGTTTTTTTTAGCAAAAACTTTGTCAGAAGCTCCCCAGGTAGCCCCTCCGGGAAATATCCTCTAACTCCGCCCATGCTGAGAGATATAATGATTACGCAAAAATTGTCATCATGTTTTGTCATTATTTATGGAATATCATTTCATGTTTGCTCTCGTAAAAATTCATATAACTGAATCCATGAATTTAGAAAAATTTTGGGCGAATATCTGTTCTTTTTTCAAAGTATTTTTACATGCAGTGCTGTTTTTGTGACGGTACGCACCAGTACCGGTACCTCTTGGGACAAAAAACACATTTTAGATTTTCAGATTAAAGATTTTTTATAGTGTTCAGGACAAATTATAGACAAAGTCCTGAATGTTTCCTTGCTCCCAAATAGCTTTAAAACGCTTTTTTGAGGCTAAATTTACAAAGTTTTCTCGGGGGCGAACCCCCTTCTGAATACTCCCCAGACCCCCCGGAATATAGCGTACCAGTACCTACATTGTTAGAAAAAAGCACTGATTACATATTATAAAGATTGTAGTAATATTCAATAGTTCCTTTGTAATTTTAACCTGATTTATTAATATTTAAAATAATATTCAATAAAAATTAATAGCATTTTTTATCCTGTATGACGTTAATTTCAAATAAATCATTTTTAATATATAAAAATTCGTATGGCTTTTTATAGGTGAAGAAACCCTTACGGATAGGTTCCACCTTGCCTTATTTTCAATGATGTAATAAAACTCAAGACAATTCACGCTACTGAGTTGTACAAATTTTACATCTAATAACAAAATGTTTTCTATTAAACTGTTAAGACTGAATTTGTTGTTAGTTTCATGTAGCCTTTTTAGGTTTGGGTAGTGGGTTCCTGTATAGTAAGACTCGTATTATCTTGCCCATATTATCACAATAATTGATATTCGAAGCTGTAATATAATAGTGGACTGTTAGCTTATTACTATGTATCAGCAATAGTAGGGCTAGCTACTGCCACACAAGTTCTTTAATGTCAATTGTTTCAAATCGTTCAGTTTCATTTTAAAGCCAGGAGCCTGTTTCATAACATTCTAGAAGTCCTGTAATATATGAAAAGGTGGACACACTAGTTACATCAAATAATTAGATAGTACGAACATCGTGCTGTCTATGTTTAGTGTGTCTCCGCCTTCTTCCTGTATTATAGTACTGCACTTTAAATCTCATAAATTAAAAGAATTTTGTGTCCGACTTTGGAAAGTTCGTGGAGAAGATTGAGTGGACAGATTTTGATGCGGTTTCGAAGTTTCTATCGAAGGCTCTATTTGTTTTTCAAAAATAATCATTTTAAATGGGAGATATCTGATAGAAAGATGAAAAAGATTCCTGTGCCACTATCTTTGGCATAAAATGTACTAATTTATTAAATTCCTTGAGTTAAGTTAGTGAAATGATAGAGCTTATAAGAGATAGAGCTTAAAAGCTCCATCAAAATAAACAAATATCATTGCTGGTATTGATTTAGTCAATACCAAAATGATACAGAATATTCGTTTTATTTCAAGGTCGGTTTTAGAAGTAAGGTTAGGCGTATAGCGGTTAGTCAAGACAAGACGAAATTAGTCACGTTTAGTCACAATAATTCACATGGCTGCTTATGAAGCAGCACACACCGATGCAATGACTAATCAGTGTATGTTGCTTTATAAGCAACTATGTGAAGTACTGTGACTAAACGTGACTAATTTCGTCTTGTCTTGTCTTGTCTTGACTAACCGGTGTACGTCTAGCCTAAGTTTTCAAACACTTCTAACACATTGAACTACTGTGAATGTAAATGCATGATTGAAAAATTGTCTTCAATATAAATTAAGCTACTTTATTACCATTGTGTTCTGACACAATTTTATTACCTTAACAATGAATATTCAATTCAATTGTTCAAGAGCTGGTAATTTAATCACAAAGTAACAGGCATACTGTAATTATCAATTTTCCAATCTGGTTCTCTTATTTATTTCAAGGTTCCTCGTTTTGGTCATCATTTTCAAAGATCAATTTTCAATTTATCAATGTTCTCGAACTAATAACTGATTTTATTACCCAGATCTATTATTTCTTTCAAGGCCGTGATTTTGGTCATACAGTAATTATTATCAATTGTTTATAATGTTAATTTCAAGCTAATGTTGGTGTCAGAAAAACTTTGATAAAGTCACATAAGATCAGTCCGTTTGCAAAGAAAGGAAAACCGGGTTTATGTGTTCTTTAAGTAATTTAAAGCAATAGTGCCCCTTTTCCTGAACCGCAACCATTATTCATGTAATAAAATAAAGATTTATAATAATTCATAAAACCTTTTGTGTGACACAGGCTTTACTAACAACGAACTGGCACACAGACAACACTCATTTTGACTTGCAAAATATTTTTGTTCACTTGAAGGGACGGAATAATTGAAAATCGAACATCATAATACTGAAAATACGTGTAGGAATGCAATATGAATCAATTTTTGTACCGTAATAAAGAATTAAAACCCTAGCACAACGGCTCCAGACAAACTGAATGAAAACTAAATAATGAATTGAGATTGACTAAGTACGGTAAGCTTTAGGCTATTCTTCGACAACTCTTGCAGCCTATCTCTATTATGATAAGGAATTCGAATTTCCCGATAAGAGCTACTGTAAACCGGCGGACCTTTTGTTAATTGTGCAACTATTTACGTTCTTTCGTCATTCTCTTAATGATAATTTTTAACCAGCTGACATTCTAATTGTTGATGCATAATTTTAAAACTTTTGCTTTTCTTGTTCAATCACACTGAATAGTACAAAATTGGTTAATAAGCAAAGGAAGACAGAGAATAGAAACAGTAATTTCAAACCATTTATAGTATCACATAACATAGAAATCATACACACACAAGACTTCAATCACTTAACACTTACTAATTACTACCACTTAACACTCATTTGCTCACAACTCAAACCTACTCCAGGACATGGCTTCTTGGCTTGCCATAGCGGAGTAGGTCAATTTTCCAATCAAACACATGTACTTTAACATTTTTGCTTATGATTTTTATACTAACAAATCTTTGTATTATTAACTGTAAATATTTTCGAATATGTATTTGTAATAGTTATAGGTTCAATGGAAATAAATCATTATTTTATTTATTCCTAATGGTACTCCACCAAGATCAAAGACTAGCTTCCCACTTGCTGAGCGGTCTTTTATACCACTGACATCAACATTCTGATCTGTCTCTCTTCTTGGAACACATTTATTGTGCACTGCCTGATAACAATATCACTACTAACAACCATTCCATACCGCCCGCCATTTCTGAAGCATTTGCCGTCCCTTTTTGGCGGCAAAACGTCACATGAACAATGGGTGATTGAGTTGTGGGTAGGGGGGGTTAGTGATCAAATGAATTGTACCAAATGCTAGTTGTGACTCAAATGAGGGGGGGGAGAGCTGATGTCAGACTGACTGATTAGCATAAAGGGGGTTCTTTAGAGTTGAGGGGGGGTTGAAGAAGTGGTAACTTGTGTGCGATGAAAGCCATCAAATATCAGTTAGCGAACCTACAGAGTAGCTAGCTGTCTACTATCGCTTGTCGTCCAATGCCACCCCCCTCCCACAATCAAAAACCCCCACTCTGATTCAAGTGTGCGTTAATGACATCAAACGCAGCAGCAGCACAGCCACATGTCATAAGTGTCCACAAGCAGCTGTCCCATGTAACTGAAACGACGACCAAAGTCAAAGGACAACCCCCGTTATACTTGTCATTATCATAAAGAGACGGCTTCCCAGAATCAAACGCAAAATGATGGGAATATTTCAGGTTCTATAACCCATATTATAACAACACTCATCTGCTCTGCATGTAACTCTTGATTAGTCGCAAGCTGGGAGTTATATTTCAGGTAGGCCTACTATACTGCATACTCATCCTATCATAATTAATGGAGCAATTTCTGTATATATATCCAACGGATCTCGAAAACATTTTGATGGAATTTGGAATATCAGTGGTTTCTGATACAACTTAGGCTAGGTGTACTCCGGTTAGTCAAGACAAGACAAGGTGAGATTAGTCACGTTTAGTCACAGTAATTCACATAGTTGCTTATGAAGCAACACACACCGATTAGTCATCGCATCGGTGTGTGCTACTTCATAAGCAGCTATATGAATTACTGTGACTATACGTGACTAATGTCATCTTATCTTGACTTGACTAACCGGTGTACGCCTAGCCTGAAATGAATACTAATATTGAAACTATGAAAAATAGGGAATTCCATTGCTCGCATTGCCCTCTCTCAGAGCGGAGTTCGGTCCACAGATTTTCTGTTTCATACTCAGTTGATTAGTTCCAAGTTGGGAGAATTGATTCATCAATTTTCCATCACCTACACTGTAAGGCTAGGCGTACACCGGTTAGTCAAGACAAGACAAGGTGAGATTAGTCACGTTTAGTCACAGTACTTCACATAGTTGCTTATGAAGCAGCACACACTGATTAGTCATCGCATCGGTTTGTCTTGCTTCATAAGCAGCTATGTGAATAACTGTGACTAATGTGGTCTTGTCTTGACTAACCGGTGTACGCCTAGCCTAAATAGTTTTCACATGCACAGAAATAAACTATCTTGCAAATACAAGTGAGTATATCACGTCCATGCATTATCTGCATTGTTTGAAATTGTCACTCTCAATAATACAATATCAAAAAATAGAAGAATTCTAGTAGAAATTACAGAAATATAGCATACTTTTCATGTTATTTGAGAACACACAACTGTCGATTACTGTCTATACTACTTTTAGGCCCTGTTCCGTGGCGAAGCGTGATATACTTATTTGGTAATCGCCGGGTATATTTCCTATAGGAAATAATTAAACCACGCGTCGCCACTAACCCTGTTGCAAATTATAAAACTCAATACATGCTTGTACGAGAATTGGTCAGCATACTTTTCACATTTAAAATCATTCATATAACACACATAAAACAAACAATAAATGTTTCTACGTGAAACGGTCAGCATATTCGTCATTTCCAAAAACATTCACCTAATACTCAAAAACATGCGGTTGGCCACCACACGCTGGCATGAGTTGTAAATCTCGCAATAATTCGTTGGTTGTCGCGAAAATGGAATAGCATTCATCATCACATCATCCGTCAAGGAATATTTGACAGCGAATGATCCGACCACAAAATGGGAATCGGAAATCCGGTTTTGGCGGTTGGAATTTATTGGTGTTTGATGCTTTTCGATAATACTCGTTGCCCTGATGACTACCTGACAAGAGAGAGAGAGAGATTCACGAGGAAACGTTCCACCTATGGGTGGGGGACCACCACCATAGGGGGGGGGGGAGAATTCATAGCCCCTGCTGAAAACCAAATCATCCCCCCCACCTCTGTGACACACAGAGAAAAGCCACGTGCATTTTTTATGCGCAAACCACACTGAAAACGATGTTCTGCCATAGAATTGTAAATTGATGGCTGTGTTGACGGTGTGGCATCCCACAGACGTTTACGACTTTTTGGGACACAATGCTGACCACTGCTGATCATCATTCAACACAAAAATTAAAATGAGACAGTTCGAAAATTCGGTAACATTATGATGTTAAAAATGTCGGGACAACTAAATGTGGGCTTCCACCGAGTCAAATATAAAATTATGCAGTATGGGAGACATCTACTATATTTCAATTGAACACGAAAATAGCCTACTGTATTTGGTCACAGATATTTACTGTTTTTACTGATTTGTTTTTACTGTACATTGTCTCTTCTAGAAATGTACACTCTTCTTTGTCTCTTCAAATGTCTCTTCTTTTTATGTACACATTTATTATTAAAATTAATAGAAAATTAAAGAAATTGAAATAGAAATTTGCTAAAATAGAAATACAGTGTTTGAAATTGGAGAATGGTTTCAATTCATGTCTCTTTTAGAACCTATGATAGAAAATATAGAGATTAGATAAGAGACGGCGCCTACCACTCCTTTTGTAACGGTGACCGGTTCCTCTAAATACAATTTACGAGCCTCAAAATCGCTTCCCGGTGGTTCGGTACCTACCTAAAGCTGTGGGTCCATTCATCTCTCATCATCAACCTTCCCATTACCCACGCACAAGCCTAGGGTTTATGTGGGCATCATCCCCAGCAAAAAAAATACATAGTTTTGAAAATCATTTTACTTTGAGAGTGCAAACCTTACCTTTTAGTAGTACTATTACTTTTATATTCCGGCCTTTTTAAGGTAATTTCGATAATATGGATAATTTGATAATCTGTATGGGGCCCAGTAGGTTCCAATTAATCCGGATTATTGACATTCAACTGTATTTCTATTCCATTGTCATCTACATTGGCTATCTTTTGGAACTAATTCATGTAAACTACCACTATTTAAATTCATTTAGTTCACATAACGTATAAAAATTCAGTTACCCCGTAACAATAAGCAATAGGCAACTAGCAACATATGGATCATAATTATGAGTGTCTACTCTATACAAACCAATAGTTCAATGCACACTGAAACAGCTGCTTTAGGTGTGCATTGGACTATTTGTTTCTATAGAGTAGACAATCATATGATCCAAATGTTGCTTATTGCCTATTGCTTATTGCTCCGGTGTACGAGCTGCCTTACAGTAACATAATTAGAAGAAAAAATAAAGCCAATCCTACCTGTCCAATATTGCGGAATCCATGTTTCGCTGCTATAGAGCTGGCATCCTCCTCACCGCTGGGTATGTGAACAGCAAACTGGTTATGGTAGATAACCGGTTTCCGTTTCAAGGCCACTTCACCCGTTGCAATCACCACTAGTTGCGTTGCAAGCACAAGCAACAACATGCAACGCAGAACGCTGCCTGATGATACACTAGCACTGCACACATTCACTTGATAACGCATTGTTACACACTGTTGATACAAAGTCGACAATAACGATACGCGATCCGTGTTCCGTATCAATGCGATGATACAAAGTCGACAATAACGATACGCGATTCGTGTTCTGTATCACTGTACAAACCCGAACCTAATGTTGTTTTCAAAATACTAAACTAAAACTCCTTCCTAACTTGTTTCATTGGAGATACAAACACGAAGAATGACTAAATATGAAAGATAGATTATTAAAAATTGTAGACAAAATTAGATTTAAAAAATTATCTGTAGTTTAGTTTTTGTTCTTTGCAGTTTGATCGATTGGTAATTGTATTTGATCGAATGCTTTAGCTATATATGGAATAATTATGACAATAGATTAAAATGTATTTTTTGGAATAATTCAGTATAACATGTTAAATATTTACAATTGGAGCTGATTTGATCGATGATAATGGATTAATAAATTTGGGATAGAACTATTTTATTTGTTTAGATGGCTAGAAATTTTTAGAGAGCTTAATTTTTGATCGAAGGTTTCCAGTGTTTTGTTCAAAGGCTCAGCTTTGGAGTTCGGCGTTGAGTTTTCTGGATTCGAAAACCTGCAACAAAAGAAATTCAATTCAATTACATTCCCTCATTCCAAATAAAATAACACTATACTGAGAAAAATAGCAATAATTGGAACAATTATTATTTCCCTGCTTCTATATACGAGCAGGAATATATGAGCTCATAATCTATAAGACATCATTTAGAATAAAGTTACAAGAAGACAAGTGCTTGAAATTATTTAAAAAAATTAAAAGTCACAAATAGGCGTCGCGCCGGGGGGGGGGGGCACAGGGGGGATCGTGCTCCCCCCTCCCCCCTAACATCTTGTAAAAAAGATGATGAGATCTGCTTATTATACTGTATAAATACTGTAAATATATAATTATCTGGTGGTACTCAATTGTTACTTTTCAGATCTAGACAAAATTATTTTCGAGCATTTTATTGAGTACATCTAAAAGTATTTTAGGACCCATGTCTACTGGAACTTTTTCTTAATTTCAATGTCAGGAAACTGCTCATGAAGTTTTTCGGTCTATTTTAGATACACCCTGTGTAGTTGAATCAAAAAATAACTTTGTTGTAAGCGATTGTATACGGTATTTCAGCCTGTAGTTCAAATGCATTACAATGTGGAACCAAACAACCGAATTTCCGTCAAAAACTGCTTATTTCACAAATTTTCTTAGAACAATCCAAAGGTTATATAATTGCATATCATACTGTTCAAATGGCTAATTTGGACACGGTCAAGGGAAATTATATTTCCTATCATCAGTTAGCGTAAAGTTTTCGTAAAACACTATATCATTGGTTGTAAGCAAGCAAATTAGTATTAGATGTGTGATCAAAGGACTGTGTCCAGAAAAAAACCTTTTTCTCTGCTTTTTGATTTCAATCAGGCGTAAAAAATGTGATTCTCTTTGGATATAGGAGCAGCTTGGGGATAAGAAGAAGAAAAATACAGGAAAAAAGAATATGGGAGAACAAAAGAGAAAAATGAGAAGACAGGAGAAAGAGGAGGGAAATAAAGAGAAGTAGAAGAAGGCAAGGAAGAAGTTTGTGTTTGATGAATTGAAAAAATCAATAAAACAGAAACAGAAAAGTAGATGGGAGAAAATGAAAAGAGAAAAATGAATACAGACAGAAAGTTGTGAATTAGACGAAGGAAGCGTAAATGAGGAGGAGGAGGAGGAGGAGGATGGTGATGAGAATGAGGAGGAGTAAAGGAGAAGGAGGAGGGGTGAATGAGAAGGAGGAGTAGAAAGAGGATGAGAATGAGGATGGGAGGGGGCAGGAAGAGGAAAATGAGAATGAGCAGGGAGTGAAGGAGAAGGAAGAGAAGTAGGAGGAGGAAGAAGACCAAAAAGGGAGAAAACGAAAAATATGAAGGCAATTCAGGAGAAAAAAAGGAAGTGAGGGAAAGGAGAAGATGAATGTATACGAATAAGGAGAAATCGAAAATAAATTAGACAAGTTGGGAATAATCTAGAGAAAAACCACATGGTAAATAAATATAGCAGGATTCGTTTAACTTGTCAGAAAACAGCTGTTTCGGCAATCAGTAAACAGTGATTTTACACGGCTTTGACACAATAATCCAAAGGCTTTTAAAAGACCTTAAAGTCTTTAAAAGACCTTTTTAAAGAAGACCTTTCAAAGAATACCTTTTCAAAAGACTTTTTCAATAATCTGCGAGATTCAGCATTAGAGTCTTAAAGCCCTTTAAAGTCTTTAAAAGACCTTTTTAAAGAAAACCTTTCAAAGAATACCTTTTTAAAAGACTTTTTCAATAATCTGCGAGATTCAGCATTTGTAGGTTAAGTATTGTGATATTGATTGTCGAAACAGCTGTTTTCTGACAAGTTAAATTAATCCTGCTATACATAGCACAGTAATATTATCGAAATTTTCAATAACCATGACAAATTGCGGTTTCGCTAATTTATTCATTTGCAGTGAAAAATCAATGCTCAGTTCATAACTATTGAAACAATAATCATGTAATAACGAATTAGCACAATCTAATGGTCAAAATAATCATAATTCCCCCAGCAATTGATTACATAAAAAAATGTTATCTAACATCAATAAATTGCGAAACAGACTGCATTGAGGAAACAAGACTCAACAATTTTCTCGTGGCAAGTATATCTAAAAAAAGTATCTGTAAATAGAATGGAGTGTGATATAGCAAGATTCTTTTAAATTGTCATAAAACAGCTGATTGATGTACGCTCGTTTACTAACGTTAAATCAGCTGTTTTCTGACAAGTTAAACGAATCCTGCTATAATAAGAGTAATAGATTTCCTCTAGCTAATTTTAGAACTCAGCTTAGCCTTGAACATACATACACTGTATTATCAGACTGTATCAGGAAAACAATCATAAAATCCTTTAGATGATGATATATCAGCTAATAAGCTCTGAGATTAATCTGTTTTTTCCAGGAGATCAATACCTGGAATTGATTCTTGGATAAAAAGTGGTTATTATCCTCTTTTACTACAACTAGTGATCAACCCAGTTCAGTTTTTATTACAGAAATTGAACAAAAGGTTTGGAAGACTTACTATCCTCACCCATAGGTATTTACAGGGCCGGATTTCAACCTTTTGCCGCCCCTAGGCACTATTCTGGCTGCCGCCCCCTTGGCACATCAGATAGATATGTATAAAAGTTATTATGAAAATAAAATACACCAAATTTAACCAGTCAATAACGATGGTTTTAATAAAACAATCAGTTACTCCTCAAGATTTTTATTACATTTTAAAATGTCTATGCTCATTACCATGTTGAAAGTATGAAATAATTGACAACGAAAACTGAAACTCAAGAAAAACCTTGATCATTAATCACAAAAAAATATTTTGTTTTTTATTAGGCTAATGTAGTTAGATATTAGTATGGAATCAATTAGTATGGAACTTGATTATCACAACCAATGATATTAGCAAATTTCTAAAACACTGAGACCCATGGCGAAGCGTGGTATGCTTATTTGGTCATATTTCCTATAGGAAATATACCCAGCGATGACCAAATAAGTAAACCACGCTTCGCCACTAGACTGAATAAGATACAAAATTATCTAGATAAACTTATTAATAAATTATTGAAATAGAAAAATTAAGTTAAAGGAAAAACTTGATCAGTATAATTATTAGAGTGTATAATTATTATTATTATCTTCATAACCATAGTGTGTAAGGTAATAATTTGTATTTCCCGTTAAAATAATATTGGGCTTGAAGTTATTCACAGTAGTTATACTTTTTTGTACAATTGCTATACTCCTATAATTTATATTTATACGATTGTAAAATCCTATATTTTTTTAAATATTAAAATTTGGAAAATGTTTCCCTTTAAGACACATTTTGAAAAACAAAAGTCGGTGTTTCAAGAGCAAAATAGTATGTTACAATAAATTTTCAAATAATAATAAACCAGAAAATCCAAAACTAGGATCATTTGTAAGTAAAAAAGTATGTATGTTACAGTAAATCAGTAAGGACGAATATTTTTGTAATTTTTGACGAAAAATAGTTGATAATTTTTTGACAAAAAAAATTAGGCACCGGCGAGATTCGAACTCACGATCTCCTGTTTACTAGACAGGCGGTTTAACCAACTAAGCCACGGCGCCATGGGGAGGGATGACCACTAAAAACCAGTTTTGGTTAGTGGCAACTTGCTCACTGAATAAATTTCAACGTAATATTACGTCCATTATTTTTGCACGAAAATCAAATAATTTAACCGCTGTAGAATTATGACATGATGACATCTAACGGAACCAGTGAAGGAATTGAACGTCAAAGTAGACCATTTACGGTGGATAAATTGAATTGTATTATTGTATAAATGACCGTCACTACTGTATTCAATTTTTCTAATTTCTTGATAGTTTTTCTAATTTTCTATGCAGCCTCATATCATAATAATTTGAAAATATGAAAAATGAGCTAAGAATGTCTTACCAACTTAGATCTGGAGTCCAAGTTTAAATTCTAATGAACCTAACAAGTTTATTTCTAAATATTCAGGAAAGTACAATTAACGGGGGTGGAAAAATGAAAGGAGATGTATAAAGAGTAAGAGAAAGCAAACAAGAGGATGTAGAGAGCAAAGAAGAAGTAATAATTAATAAGAAGATGAAAGAAAATGGAAGAAGTAAATAATAAATATTGGGGTGTAACAAATAATTATTGTTATTTGGCCATTATTATATTACCATTGATGTCCTCTAAGGTTGTTACAATTTAATAATTTTAAATTAATAAAATAAAGGTGATACCAGGCGAAGGAGGAGAAGGAGAAGAAAGGAGAATAAGAATGAGGAGAAGAAGAGATGAAGAAGATGAAGAGGATGAAGGAGAATGAAAAGATAAAGGAGAAGAAGGAGGAGAAAAATGAGAAGGAGGAGAAAAAGAAAAAGGTGAAGAAGGAGCAAAAGAAGAAGAAAAAGGAGGAGGAGAAGAAGGATAAAAAGGAGAAACAGGAAGAGAATAAGGAGAAGAAAAAGGTTAAGAAGGAGGAAAAGAAGGAGAAGAAGAATGAGAAGGAGATTGAAAAGAAGGAGATAGTTGCAGTTTTGTGGGGCCTGGGAAGTCCTTAAAATATGGCTTAATCCTTAAAGATGTGGCTTAAAATATCCCAAGTTTTATTCGAAAATGTTCAAGCTTTAATGGTAGACCTAACCAAGTGCACTGTTTCAACTCATTTCTTAGCCAATCACTATCTCAATATAAAGTTTAAAATTTCTAGTAAATCATTTCTGTACCGTAAATTTCCGTGTTTGAAGTGTTATGAGAAAACTTGACCAAAATTTAGACTACATTATTATTAGCCAAAATACGGGAGAAACCCAGTTTTAGGCTAATACCAATATTGTTCCATCCCCCCTCCATCAAAAAACGTTTTCATTCATGGTTTTTAGCCCGTATTAAAAAATGATCGCATAATAATAATGTCTGGTGTCAGAGTTTTCAGGTCACTCCTGATCAGTTCAGGGTCTCTGACGTGACTTAACGACTGTTTTTTAGGCAGCCGGGACCGACGGCTTAGCGTGTCCTCGCATAATCATGAATAAGACGAGACAGTAAAACTATAGAACAAGAATACGAGCAATAAAAAAACGACAACATAAATAAAAAGGCACCAATTGTTTTTCAAAAAGCCCCAATAATTAAGCCCATAACCGTAACTGAATTACACTTGTTGTTTCCCAATAAGTCTGTTCTTATTTAGTGAATTGTTCGTTCGTACACCGAGACCTTCTCTTAACCACCCCCCCCCCCCCAACGTTCACCAACCAACAAGCGCTTAGTTCTATTCAATTTGCAATCATATCGCTTATATATGGTGGTGGGGGGTGAGGGGGAGAAGCTCATGGGATTCCCACGAGTTTCGCAACCCTAATGGGACGCGATTTGGACCCAAAGCGTTTGGTTTTGAAGGGATTTTGTAATAATGTGGTGGTTGGTGGAGCAACACGAGAGAGAGAGAGAGAGAAGGGTTAGAGGTTGTGGAGGAGGGTTTTGGGGCGCCAAACCCCTTCCAAAAGAAGGGAATTTCAAGGGAGAAAGGGGGCAGGCAAGGAGAAGGCGTCGCAAGGGGTTTGGGGCTCTGAAAATCAGAATTGCAGCCACAATAAACTTCAGTTTTATGACAGCATGCTTAAACGTATGCGGTTCATGTTGGTTTTACACACACAAACATGTACTATCCTATACATATACATCACTTACCGTACACACACACACACACCGTATTTCCGGACCGTCGTTATACCACAAGCATTCCAACTAAGAAATGAGAAATTCAGATTGGGTTCTTGCTGTGGGGAAAGCTATTTCTGTCTGGCATCATGTTGAATTTAATTAGAGCAGGCTATTAAGACGATTTGATTGGGTTATTTTTATTGGTTTTCTTATCACAACTTACTTGGTACGACGTTCAAATTTTTATCGAGTAATAGGCCTATTAAATGTCTTCGTTGTTCATTGTAACAATATTGTAACACGCGTATTTTCAATTGCTTTGTGAAATATTGTAAATATATGCAGTTTTATGGGAAAACTATTTGTATTTCATCGGATACGATAAGATAAAATGAAGACATTTTGGTTTTTGCTCAATCATTTGTATATCTAAGCAATATAGTAAATCTATTGATAAATAAATGAAGGCATTTGTACATCTATATACACATCTATTTGCACGTCCCCCCCCCCCACATTTTGTAAAAAAAAATGCTGAGGTCTGATAAATAAAATGAATATCTGTTGATAGTTAATACTCAATTGCTTCTGTTCATGTCTACACAAAATGATTCTAAACATTTTATTAAGTAGACTAGCATATAAAAGCACCCTCTTGTAGTAAGCCTACTAACTGGCTCATATCACCCTAATTTTGATTTGTGCCCCCACCCCCCAAATTCATGGCCACGCTACGCTTGAGTGTACATTATTCAATTTTTTATCCAAAAGGATTTTTTAAGTAGACGTCTTCAATAAAGATATTACTTCCAAAAATATAATAAAGGTGAAGATACAATACCAACCTTTATAAACAATGTTTATCCAATCATTTCGTAATGCAGACTCAATCTCAAAACCATAGAACAATACGTTTTGGGGAGGGGGTAGAAATTTGTATTACCATAGACATAGGCGTAGCGTGGGCCATGAATTCGAGGGGGGGGGAGGAGCACAAATCAAAAACAGGGTAATATGAGCCAGGAAGCATACTAGAAAACAGTACTTTTATATTATTATTCTACTTAATAAAATGGTCAGAAATCATTTTGTGTAGACATAATCAGAAGCATATAAGTATCATCAGATATTTATTTTATTCAGCGGGAATAAAAAATATTCCAATACAATGTTATGGAGCTATTCACACTAATTTGGCAAACGTATGGCGGCGGGAATAAATAAAACATTCCAATACAATGTTATGGAGCCATTCACACTAATGACCACACTGTGATTATAGTCTCTTTACTAAAAGCAGTAATATATTGTTATGACAGTACTTCATTTCCCAACCAATGACCTTGACTCAAGTGAACGAGTTATAGATCTGACTCAGTGAAAGGATAAAATACTTAAGATCCGTCACTAGAAACAATCTAGTATAAATATTACAACTCTAGATGACAAAATGGAATTACAAGTAATACATGGCAGGACTAACAAGAATCGCTTTCTCTAATTCAAGGTCATCCACAGAGTTATGAAGTTTGTTTTTTCGAAATAAAATACCAGTAAAACAGTAATATTTTGTAACAGAATTATGTAAATTCGTTTCTTTGAAATGCTCACAGAGAGAGAGGTTCACTTGAGCAATGCTTGAGTGGTAGTTGGTTGGAGGAAAGGATTGAAAAAATATTGTAAAAACGAAAATTTTCAACTAATAAACTGAGTTCTGTGAAACACTGTATTAATTTTATCTCTCTTTTCTTTTAAGTAGAAAAACACTGTTGACTACTCCACTTCTGTATTTTTCTGTACTATTGAAAATATTAGGGCCGGTTCATGAGCTCGGGATTTAGCCAAGTTCTAGAATAGAATGAGTGTCCAGCGTAGCATCGACAAACGTTTGTCTCGACAGGTTAGTGGGTTAGCAGCGTAGAGAGCCCTTAGTACATAGTGTCAAGGCTAACGTTTGTCGATACTACGGTGGCCACCCGTTTTAGTCTAGGACTTGGCTAAATCCCGAGCTCATGAACCGGCCCTTAAGATACTAAAATATAGTACGAAAATATAAAGTAAAGAACGAAAATCTAAAGTGCTGCTTTTAGCCGGCAGGGTCGCTTTGCTCGCCTTAGTTGGCTCCAACAATAAGACCAGCAGGCTTAAAATAAAAATTTGAAAATCATTTTAAAATCATCCACATCAAGTTCGAACTTATATAGTTCAGTCGTTCCTTTGAACACAATTTTTCCATCGAGTGTCTGTAATCATTTCAATTTATTATTATTATTATTATTATTATTAGCCGTCAAGCTCCCAGATGGAAGACGCTGAGTAAAATTTGGTTCATTTTTTGTTTTTCTTGTTCTTTTTATTAATCCACCAGTTTTTCATTTTTAGTGAGAACTCCGCTTTCCTTTCTTCACTCCATTTTGTTCCCACTCTTGGCACAGTCATCTCTGGTTTAACTTCCCATTTTTCAACCTTTTCTCTGAAACTATTCCTGTTGTATATTTCATCATCATTAATGTTAGCCAGTATTAAGTCCTTCTTGACGTTTTTCATCCATGCACCTCCATTACCAAGGGTTGCTACATATGTTACTATTCTTTTTGTAAGTCTTTAATTTATTATTATTATTATTATTAGCCGTATAGCTCCCGAAGTGGAAGACGCTGAGTCTGAATCATGGTCGTTGACTTTTATTTGACTTGGCGGTTTTCTTGTTCGCCCACCAGCTTTTCATTTTCTGCGAAAAAGCCGCTTTTCTTTCATCACTCCATCTCATTCCAGCTCTTGGAGCTTTTACCTCTGGAATAATTTCCCATTTATTTATTTTTGTTTTAAAATTATTTCGATTTGTAATTTCATCATCAGTAATTTTTGCTAGAACTAGATCTTTCTTTACGTTTTGAATCCATTCCCCTCCATTGGCAAGCGAAGCTACATATTTTAATTTTTTTTGTGATTCTGTGATCGGGAAGCCTCATAATGTGACCGTAAAATTTTAGACGTCTTTTTCTCATGTCTGTTACAATATTTGAATGTTGCTCAACTGTGCTATTTTTTTGTAATCTATAACCATTCTCAGTTAATCTTGGACCCAGAATTTTTCTAATTATTTTCCTTTCTTCCTTCTTCAAATTTTCTAAATCAGCTTTCCTGTTGAGGTTCAGGGTCTCACTGGCATAGAGCATTGATGGTTTGATCACTGTATTATAATGTCTAATTTTTCTGTGAAGAGACAAGCATTTTTTTTTTATAAATAAATTGCACCAGCCCTACCATTTCAATTTATTATTATTACATACATTCATTTTTAAGGGCCCTTAATACCTTTTGAAAAAGCATGAAAACAGGCACTTCGTAGTTTACTCCTTAGGTCGCTATTTTTAAAGCTAGAAATGTGTGGATGGTCTTAAATTGAAGATAAACATTGCTAGAATGGTTGCTGTACCTTATAATTTTATTATCACTTATCAAATTTTTGTAATTGATGGTTAAAACGAGTGAAATTTACTTCATGTTCATCGACTTATACTGCCATTTAGGCTAGGCGTACACCGGTTAGTCAAGACAAGACAAGACGAGATTAGTCACAGTAATTCACATAGTTGCTTATGAAGCAACACACACCGATTAGTCATTGCATCGGTGTGTGCTGCTTCATAAGCATCTATGTGAATTACTGTGACTAATCTCGTCTTGTCTTGTCTTGACTAACCGGTGTACGCCCAGCCTTAAAGATAAAAAATCGAATTTTTAAGGTTATACACACATTCTACAGATCTTTCTGAACAATTTGGTACCATTTTCGTACTTATCGGTTGGTAAATAGCGTCCGAAGGAGTAAACTCGTTTTGACCCCCCCTTCACCCGCGCACGCGAAAATCGTCTCGATTTTATAAATTCGGGCCTTAAGAGAGAGAAAGAAAGAAATAATTAGAGAGTGAGAGTCGTGATGAGCAAAAAATGGATTTACAGTTGGAAAAGCAGTACTGTACCTACTACTACAACAACCAAAAGAGAATCTGAATAAAATATCAGCTGAACCGGTTTCTAAAATGTAGACTGCTTCTGCAGACCCTCTGCGTGACATAGCGATCTGCCGTTTTTCTACATAACACAGTATTGGGATGGTCGCTTTTTATCACTAGCCAGAAAGTAGGTTATATAATTTGCCACTACAATATAGTATATTTATATGTATACATTATATACAGCAGACGTCGCCATCTTGATTTATCGACTAAATTTGCTATTTTTTCCCCCACGAGATTAGCTGAGCATCGTCATAATATCAAGTTCAGTGAATCTTTGACATTTGTTGCTTCAAACTGTTCCGGGTACAGGGACCACTTTTGATTTGTATTTTCACTTTTTTTATTTCATTTTATTAATGGTTAAACTGCTGTATATGTACTGAATTTGCCTCCAAAACTTCAACAGATAAAAATAAACAATTCACAAGAGATAATAATACTTTCGAAATTAAATACTATACACGGGTGATTGAAAGAGAACGCACCTCAAGTGTGAAAACATGACTTTATTATTTTATTCCATGTGTTATTGCTGCATTGCCGTGGCGAAGCGTGGTATACTTATTTGGTCATCGCCGGGTATATTTCCTATATATACCCATATATTTCCTATAGGAAATATACCCGGCGATGACCAAATAAGTATACCACGCTTCGCCACTACTGCATTGAGATGTTATAAGGTACTGCAGAATTGGTGAATTCCAACAGGAACTTGTTTGTCACTCGTTCTTAAGATTTAATATGTGCAATAACTTTCAATGATAAATACGGTAAACTTTATTCCTTTGAAAAACCCATTGCCGAACATACGAGTAATAATTATACAGATACTGCAAACAAATGAAAAATGGAATAGCACTGGTGCATATGAAAGATATAAAAGGCGTGAGTGCATTAGGCTAGGCGTACACCGGTTAGTCAAGACAAGACGAGATTAGTCACGTTTAGTCACAGTACTTCACATTGTTGCTAATAATAATAATTCCGTGTAACCTGGCTAGCTCAGGTCTGGTGTCAGAGTTTTCAGGTCACTCCTGATCAGTTCAGGGTCTCTGACGTGACTTAACGACTGTTTTTAGGCAGCCGGGACCGACGGCTTAGCGTGTCCTCCGAAACACGAGGAGTGGCTCGAGCTTAGTCATTGATTAATGATTAGTCATTGCATCGGTGTGTGCTGCTTAATAAGCAGCTATGTGAATTACTGTGACTAAACGTGACTAATCACGTCTTGTCTTGACTAACCGGTGTACGCCTAGCCTAAGTGTTGACTACAGAGAGTGTATAGTCACAGTGTGGACATTACATGTCATACTTTTGATTGGTTAGCTCCGACAAATTGTGATTGAATCACCGTTTCTGAAATATGTTTGAATTGTTTTCATAATGAAATAGTTACACCTCCTTGTGATAATAAGATAATTTCTCATAATTTTATGTAGTCAGGTAGATTTTATTATACATTTTCAGGCATTAATTTTCATTCAAATATTATCATACTCATTTTATCATTCTAAATATAATTCCACAATCATTAAGTAGGAAAAATAGCGACAGGGAATTCTATTTCAATTATAAACTGATTTTTACCTACTTGAGCCTACCCTTTCCCATGTTAAATGTACAAATTTTTCGCACAAAAGATCCGCCAGAGCGCTAACACAGCAGATGCTCACTACAGTGACTCTATAATAGAGTCATTGTAATGCTCACAGCGAATAGACAAGCCTAATTAACAATAAACGATTGAAAACATTAAATATAACTTGAAAAATGCTTTTTTTATGAGATACTATACGAGTTAGCTGATCTATCTGTTTGATGTGATTCCACCAGTATTTCGCGTCTTCTAAGTTTTATTAAACAGGCGCCAGAATATTATAATTATATACGTGGAATTAAACCTTCTTCTCAACATGCATACATAACCTTGTGAAACGTTGGACCTAGTGCATCGAAAAGCTAGAATACTATGTAGAAAAGTAATGTATGCATCAAACTGAAATTGTTTATAAATATGTTTTAAAATAAAAAGTCCGGATAATTTTTGACTTGCCCTAATACATTGTAATCGAGCCTTAGTGGTAGGATTACGTCCAGATCTGACACCAAGTCCGTGGCACAATTATTATCATAGATTCTGGTCGGAAACCGCACAGAAATTTGTAAAATAGACTGAAACAAGCATGAAACTTCGAACACAAAGTTAAAGTAAACCAATTAAATAGTTCTACTTGCCTGCTTCATGTTTCAACCAGTAACCACAATACCACACGTCCGTCCCTGTTGATATTGTTCACAATAATTCCACAAGTTTCCATTCAGTACCACACATATCATGAGTTCAATATAATCGGCTTATATGTTTCCTTCAAGCACTATCACAAATTAAAGCTAATATTACAAAAGTTCTCCAAGTTCACTAATTAAATCGTTATCCATACATAGCTATGGAGATCGTTTCATTGTTCAGGAATGAGGTTTGAGCAACATGGATACGGTTTGCAAATGTTTGATTTGCAGATTACCAGCAAGTCCAACTTCAACGCTATTGCTGCTAATCTAGCGCTTTGCAATCACTTATGGGTTGTTCGCTAATAATCATAGAAAATTTGATTTCGTGAAACAAGTGTAGGCTACACTACAGTGACTCTATAAAGAGTCACTCTTTAAAAACTCTTAATATAGTCACTGTAGGCTACACCAGTTCCATTAGGCTGGGCGTACACCGGTTAGTCATGACAAGACAAGACGAGATTAGTCACGTTTAGTCACAGTACTTCACATAGTTGTTTATGAAGCAACACACACCGATTAGTCATTGCATCGGTGTGTGCTGCTTCATAAGCAGCTATGTGAATTACTGTGACTAAACGTGACTAATTTCGTCTTGTCTTGTCTTGACTAACCGGTGTACGCCTAGCCTAAGTCATTGCATCGGTGTGTCCTGCTTCATAAGCAGCTATGTGAATTACTATGACTAAACGTGACTAATGTCGTCTTGTCTTGTCTTGACTAACCAGTGTACGCCTAGCCTTAGTTTTCTTCATCCCTACACAAAATCTGATTTATCACTAAAAGAATTACGGTACCTTTTTGTGGAGAAATAAAGATGATATTGTAGTACTGTAGTTATCATTATAACTACATTATTTATACTAATTATTATAATATTTATATTACATTATATCTCATTATATATAGCAGGATTAATTTAACTTGTCAGAAAACAGCTGTTTCGGCAATCAGTAAACAGTGATTTTACGCAGCTTTGACACAATAATCCAAAGGCTTAAAAGTCTTAGGGCCGGTTCATGAGCTCGGGATTTAGCCAAGTCCTAGACTAAAACGGGTGTAGCATCGACAAACGTTTGTCTCGTCAGGTTAGTGGGTTAGCAGCATAGAGCCCTTAGTACATAGTGTCGAGGTTAAAGTTTGTCGATGCTACGGTGGCCACCCGTTTTAGTCTAGGACTTGGCCAAATCCCGAGCTCATGAACCGGCCCTACAAATAGGACAGTGTGCATTGCCCTAGTTGTTTGTATAGAGTGGATGATCATATGACCAACCTGCCTGCCAGTAACCTACACGTCTACTGGTATCGTGAAACCGCGCCGTTACGTTACATTGTTATCTTTTACACGTTACATTGAGCAACTTTATATGTCTTCTTCTCAAAACCCAAGATTACTAGACAAGATTTGTCTAGTAATCTTGCTCAAAACCTACTTGGTTTTCAAGCGACCTCTTCTGGACTTCATTGCATTATATCTCTAAATTCTTTGTAGTATCAATAATATGAGAAAACTAATTTATTGTTTCAGAGCATTCGATTATCCAATGTCACGCATATCAGATTGTAAATAGGATACTCTACTGATCGAGCCTAAGCTCCGTGTCCCTGGGAGGAATGTAATACGTCAACGAAAATAGTGTATTCTATAGCACTCTTCGCCTCTCCTCTTCAGCCGTCAGGGACACGAAGCTTAGATTCTGGCAGTAATAGATAATATGATTCTCAAATACGGTTGCATGTCATACAACACATTAGTGTGCTCTACACACACATACATATTATTAGTGTGCTCCACTAATAATAATTGAGCGTTTTAAAATAGTCAGCGATGTGAAATTGTTGAAACTAAAAGAAAATAAGATAAATCTATAGCAGGATTCATTTAATTTCGTGAAATCCAGTTGTTTCGGCAATCAGTAAACAATGATTTTACGCAGCTTTGACACGATAATCCAAAGGCTTAAAAGTCAGACCTTTAAAGTCTTTAAAAGACCTTTTCAATAATCTGCGAGATTCAGCATTTTTAGGTGAATTATTGTGATACTGATTGCCAAATCAGCTGGTTTTCGCCAAATTAAATGAATCCTGCTATACATAATGAAACTATTTTGAATCAGCTGATCCAATTTGATTAGCATTTTACAGATCCTGGATCAAAAATATTGATCTTGCTCGGTGCAACCCAACATAAAATAGCTGCCAACTTTCATTACCTCAAAATCACTTTTGTGGACATTAGCCACGCACAAGTCTCCGACCCACTTGGGCGTCATCAACCACAAAAAATCCACTTACAGCCTGCATTGCGGCTAGTTTGGGCTCTGATTATTCCGATGGTAATTGTTCGAATTGTAGACTCGCAGTGTTCTTGTCCTCAGTGTTATGTTTGTTTTCAAACTCTATTAGCAACCGCTGAAACTGTAGCACAAACTTGGGGGGGGGGTCTGGTTGAAACTCACCCCTATTTAAAGAGAGACAAGGACGGGCGACAGGGCCTCTCTCTTGTCAACTCACTCTTTCCCAGTACGGGGGTTGTTGGTACCCCTAGTAAGGGGTAGTGGGGGGTAGGTTACCCTATGAGTGGGTAAACTTACCCCCTAAATTTGTGGGGGGGGAAGGGTAAGAGCTATCCTATGAGGGAAATTCTTACCCCTACATTGATGAAGGAGGAAGCCACTCTATGAGGGGAAAATTTACCCGCTGAATTGATGAGGGGGGGTAGCGATCCTGAGTGTAAAATTTACCCCCCCCCCCAAATATATGGAGGGTAGCAGCTACCCTATGACTGGAAAATTCAACCTCTACATTGATAAGGGGGGTAGTGGGTTACCCTGTGAGAGAGTAAAACCTACCCCCAAAAATGATGGGGGGGGGGGAATCAGATGGGGGGTAGTAGCGATCCTATGAGTGTAAAATTTACCCCCCCCCCAAATATATGTAGGGTAGCAGCTACTCTATGACTGGAAAATTCAACCTCTACATTGATAAGGGGGTAGTGGGTTACCCTATGAGAGAGTAAAACCTACCCCCAAAAATGATGAGGGGGGGATTTAGATAACCTCTTCAACAAACATCTCGCCTCCTTCTCGTGTCCAAGCTACCCTGTGGGGTAAGTAGCAGGGTTGTGATAAAGGGGGGGTGGGTTAAGAAACTAGTCAACTACAACAACAGAATTTACTTATTCAGTACGTATAAACAGTTGGTCCCGATCGCACCTCCCCCAACCCCCGACACAATCCAAATTCGTCGAAAACCCCGCCTAGAGGATCGAGACTAGGGTTGGTTTGACCCCTATACATTCTACCTAAACCAACCCCCTCCCCCAGTCCCCGGAAAGTTTATTATTTGTCTTTGGTCTCGAAGGCTCGGATTTCGTGGTCTGTTTACTTGCTCACTTACACCCCGGGTCACTGAGACCCTCGCCCTTACCCTCAAACTTTACCATTCCAGATCCGTGTACTCTCAAGACTGACTGATCGACTTACCCTTTCGCTGATGGCTGGATAAACGAATTTCAAGTAGACTTCAGAAGTCTTGTCGAGTACACTATTGGCTCTTGCAGTTAGCCTACCACTGTTCAATACTGGGTCTAGTTTTCGATGCTTGTACGAATTTAAAATAAACAAAACTTGAGCCCTCATACCATTGACTGGATTTATATAGCAGGATCCAATTAACTTGTCATAAATCAGCTGATCCAGTAATAATTAAACAGTGATTTCGACACAATAATCAAAAGGCAAAAAAACAAACTTTCACCATGTTCCCTATCAAGGGATAATTGGTTATGTTGGTGAAGAGGAACAACCCTACTCGGGTCTCCCCTCTATTAAAAGCCATACGCTAAATAAATAAAAAAAATCAAAAGGCTTGAAAGTCTTAAAGACCTTTCAAAGAATAACTTTTTAAAAGACCTTTTCAATAATGTGCGAGATTCAGCATTTGTAGGTTAAGTATTGTGATCATATGCTCGTCGATCATATGTTTTATGACAAGTTAAATGGATCCTGCTATACAAAGTTTAAAAAAAAATTTCAAAAATTTACTAGTTCACATTTGTATTTTCTCTATCTTCACATTAATTTTGTACTTCGTGTATCTTTAATTTTTTCGCATAATTGATAATAATAATAAGGTCTACAACTCATTCCCACGCTCAGACGCTACATCTTGTGGGTATATTATCTCTTTCCATTGAATTTGTTTTGTTTAATTCAATTGAAAGTTATTTTTGCAATGCACGGAGGAAGGGGGGCAAAGCGAGTTTAAAAACCTTCGGACGCTATTCTCCAACCGATAATATTATAAATATGGTATCAAATTGTTCAGAAAAATCTGTACAATTGTTGTGAAACCTTGAAAATTTGATTTTTCAACTTTAAAATGGCAGTATGAGTTTTAAAATATGAATATGTTAACATTATTAACATCTTCTCTAGATTATCTTTCCTCTATTTTTCTAAAGAATCATCTCTTACAATCTCTTGAATTGCTTTTAATGTCAATAAGGCTTATAATAGACTTAATATCTGTGAGTTTATATATACTGTATATATATATATATATATATATATATATATATATATATATATATATATATATATATATTCTGTATTCGGTCTTGGAACCTTTGGATTATTAGACAGGCGCTTATCGCCCTCGGCTACGGACCACTCCGTTAATAATATAATATATAAGTGAATGAATAAATACATGAATTATTAAGCATATTTCGGTTGTTGTGGATCCATCCTTCTCTCATTTGATCAAATTATAAACACTAAATTCACTTGGAAAGTAAGATTGTTCTCACAAATTATGTGTTGATGTACATTTCGCGGTGCTGTGCCGCATCGTCGGAACACGTGTACAGGTGAACATACAGAGTTCACCTGTATGTGAACTAACTATCTAACTCTGTCCAGAGTTAGATCTTACTTTCTAAGTGAATTTAGTGTTTATAATATTAAGCATAATTCGGAGAGAAATATATTTAAGGACAGTTCGCCACTGTCCTTAAATATAGACTGGTATGCTTATTTGGTCACCGCCGGGTATATTTCCAAATGAGGACCAAATAAGCATACCACGCTTCGCCACGGTTTAAGGACTAAGCACTTACTAGTTATTAAAAGAAATAAATATAGTAAGGGCTGAGCCACCTTCCTCTCTTCCAAATCATTATGATTTTTGTGTGTTTATCGACGAATAAAGAAATAAATTGCTAAATTATAAACATATAACAATAAATTGTGACGTCCGGTTCCACCATCCATTGTCAAATCATCAGACAATCTTCAAAATGAGCCTTTTTTCGTATACTAAGGCTAGGGTGCACCGGTTAGTCAAGACAAGACAAGACGAGATTAGTCACGTTTAGTCACAGTACTTCACATAGCTGCTTATGAAGCAGCACACACCGATGCAATGACTAATCGGTGTGTGTTGCTTCATAAGCAACTATGTGAAGTACTGTGACTAAACGTGACTAATCTCGTCTTGTCTTGACTAACCGGTGTACGCCTAAAATTACAGTTACTTTTGTAGGCTACTTAAATAGCAGGCTCATCCACGTGATGCATCCATCGAACAACTTCCAAGCGAGGAAGTGAGAGTTGATTTTGGCAGAGCTTGAAAGGAGGAAAAACAAGAGAGAAAGAGAAAGAAAACAAACTGAAAGTGATCGAAAAGAAGAGAGAGAAAAAGAAGACAAACGAGAGAGATCGAACAGAAGAGAGAGAAAAATAATGAGAAACAAAATGAGAGAGATCGAACAGAAGAGAGAGAAAAAGAATGAAAAAGAAGACAAACGAGAGAGATCAAACAGAAGAGAGAGAAAAATAATGAGATAGAAACAAAATGAGAGAGATCGAACAGAAGAGAGAGAAAAAGAATGAAAAAGAAGATAAACGAGAGAGATCAAACAGAAGAGAGAGAAAAAGAATGGAAAAGAAGACAAACGAGAGAGATCAAACAGAAGAGAGAGAGAAAAAAAAATGAAAAAGAAGACAAACGAGAGAGGTCGAACAGAAGAGAGAAAAATAATGAAAAAGAAGACAAACGAGAGAGATCGAACAGAAGAGAGAAAAATAATGAGAAAGAAACAAGATGAGAGAGATCGATCAGAAGAGAGAAAGAGAAAAATGATAAGAGTTCATAGAAGGCAAATGTCAAGTGCTTATTTCAACAAGTCAGCTTAAAATACATTACTGAATGCAGCCTATACTAGCCTTACTAGGCTAAAAAATGACCTCTTTAAAAAATGTTAATTCTGTAGACTCTAGTCGATGATTCAGGAATTTTTAACCTGATAATACTCATTAGAAAATCTCTTGTTTTTATTGAGTTTTGACTACAGGGACTGTATGAAATCACAGTGTAGAATAAGAAGAATGGAAGTTGTCGAAACCATAAATTTTTGAAAATAATTATATTGTCAACATAAGAAATATATAGTTATAATATGAAAATGAAATTTATTTTTCCAATACAATATATACAATGCATTTGAGATAATATATTATACTAGTAGTTCTGTGAACAGTAGACCTCGCGAAAAAGCCATGCTAGTCTAGCCCCTCTTACTGCGACGCCCGGGGCGGACTTTCGATTATTGTGTCAAAGCTGTCCCTAAATCACCAGTTTACTGATTGCTGAATCAGCTGATTTTTGCCAAATTAAATGAGTCCTGCTGTAGTGAAAACTATTTTTAATGGAAGAAAAGTAATTTTTAGGGCCGTATTTATGAACGTTCCTTTCCGAAAGGGCGCCTTGAAAAGCGTTTCATGAATGAAAAATCAGCTGATTTCATTCATGAAACGCTTTTCAAGGGTCCCTTTCGGAAAGGAACCCTCAAGGAACGTTCATAAATACGGCCCTTAGTGTCGTACATCTTCAAGGAAGTTTAAAAATGATTGAATGGGTTAATTTTTGTCTGTAAACTCTTATCAGACTTTTGTCTCAACTCTCAGAATTTTGGCAATAGTATGGCGGTGGCGAGGAAAATTGTTCCAACCCACTGTTATGTACCCGTCCACACCAATGACCACACTGTTATTATACAGTCTCTGTTGTTTCAACCAGCGACCACATAAAACAAATTGTATTAGGTATCAAATCAAATCAAATAATATTTGATTTGTATTAGGTATGTGGTCGCTGGTTTCGACTATGTAATAACTCTCTGTATCAGTTGCACGAAAATCAAATTAAAATAAACCACCTTAAAATGACATCATTGCATTGACGTCCATCGGTTCTCGTTGTATTGCTTCCGTAAAATGACATCATTTTACGGCGATTAAATTCGATTGGATTTTTGTACAACTGATCTTCTACAAGTAAATAAATCTTGAAATTTATAAACTGAGGTTATACAAAAAAGGCTCCTGTAAATGATAGTAGTAAGCAACCCGTGCTTCGTAACGGAGCTCCACAAATCAGAGCTGTATTGAATTCCCCTTTTCTGTGGTTTTTTGAGGTGGGTAAAATTTTTCTTCTGTGGGTAAAAATTGAAATAAACTGAATTCAATCTACAATCTTGTTTTGAAAATGGAAGTAATTAAAAATTCTATTACTATGAGTTAATAGTTGAGAATAATTATTACTTTGAAAAATACATGCATGGTTTTAAACTAGAAAATTACAAGTAACTTTTCTCCTTGATTTTCATCCTTTTTCTTCCATTTAAAATGATTATTTTTGAAAACCAAACAGAACCTGCATACTTGCGATTTCTTAGCTTTCTTTTGGCGTAAACAGTATCAAAATCAGTCCACTGTAACTTCTACACAGACTGTCATTAGGTTCTCCCAAAAATATTTCAATACAGATTAGCCAAAACCGGCTTTGCGAACTTACAAAAGTTTATAACCAAGTGAGTATCATTGGACTATTTTACCCCCTCGCTATTACAACTATGGACTATTTTACAACTACTGTGCCCCCTCTAAACTGTAGTTTAGGGGGGAATATGATTTTACTAATCAAAATTCGGAAGAGGAATAGTAGGTCTACAGGCTCAGCCTACTTTTTCTCTGCCACATCATAATATTAAGATTTTTTTGATTGTATCAATAAATAAATTTCCCAGTCTACTGCTGCCACTCTTTGCTACCATTGTCGATATAGGAGTAATATCAGCTTATATTACGTTAAGTTTGTCAACCTGATTATTAGTTTTTGAATGATTCTGATTATGAAAACAGGATGGGGTTAGATGAAGGAAAGCGAATGGGTCTATGGCATTTCTCGATACATACATTTCTGTATGCAAAATTTCAATTATATCAGATACCGTAGTTAATACGTGTTACCTGAAAATTTAATTGAACATTCAACATACACATTCTCAATTTTATAATAGTATAGAAGAAATTGTAATGAAATTAGATTGATTAAATACTTACCTTGCTAAACGTTTCAAGGCAAACTAGCACAACAATTATTGTATTCAAGTTTAATTATATTAGTAGAGTAGAGTAGTGATGATAATTGAACATACACAACCCCAATTTTGTAATAGCATAGATAGAAAAATTACGTTATTTTTCCACTTAGTACATTACATAAATGCTGTGAGCGAAGTGCTGGGTATAGGCAAAGACAATTAAAATACTTAATAGTTTCCTGTCGTCTTTGGTATAGGTATAGAAGATAAAATTGTTATAGCATTAGATTGATGATTAGTTAAACTAATTGAACTATTACTTTCAATTACTTCCAGTCTTTATCCTACTTCAACTATTCATTAAATGTAGCAAGATTTGACTCTAATAAACTTCCAAATTCACAACAGTACTCATGGTTTCGCTTGTCAGACGCGTTTCGAGGCACCGAGCTCCATCTTTAGCTTACAAATAACGGGTGTTTCAAAAAGGACGTACTTCAAATGAAATAAATATTCTCTCTCAAACTTGTTTCTCTTCTCTCTAATTTCTTCTCTGTTTCATTTCTCTCAAAAACACTCTCATCTAATTACTCGAGTATCTAGCCTAGTTTCTTCTTGTACGCTGAAGATGGGGCTCAGTGCCTCGAAACGCGTCCGACAAGCCAAACCGAGAGTACTGTTGTAAATTTGAAAGTCTGTTACACTCAAATTTTGCTATATTATTCTGCCTTATCACTGACATTTCAAATTTAATGATTCCTTTAGCTTCCCAGTTTACGTAACTGTTCATTACACTCAAATCTTGGTGTATTATTTTCAAGTTTTCCTTATTACCGACATTTTCAATTCATTGATTCCTTCAGCTTCCTATTTTCAACAACAAAGCCCAAATAATTGCAACTTAATCAGCAACATTGCACTGTCAGTCACACAATCAAACATCAACATCCTTCACTTACACAAGGTTAGGTAACAAATCATCAAATTGTAATTTCTGAGAATTTTGATAGAAACTTTCATTTTCAGGCCATAAAAGCAATGTGTGGCACTAGTATTATGACAGTTGCAACCTAACCTGAATTCAAAACAAGTGAAATTGTGGTTATGTTGACCTGTGACGTACTAACCTTCATGTGTGAGAGATGCAGGCGTGTGTTACTGACATGAACAGGCTATTTTTTGTCCTCAATAGCATGTTGCACAAACACTAGATGTTGTTCTGTTCGGTTGCACGCTAACACAACGAAAATTTCGAAAAATTCAGAGAAACCCGACACGCCGCGATCTACCCCGTTAACATGTCCCAGCTGAACTGAAGAACAGGATGATAGCAGATTTTCGCCACAGAGTGACGTTGGGAGAAATTCCTATCAGCAGGTGTGCCACTACAAGCGGCCGAAATTTCGCTCTACAAACTTGGCATCACTGCCATCGATTAAATATCCTCAGCTGTTGAAGCTGCAGAGTGACGCAGCTCAACTTATTTTGGCTGAATTTGATAGTCGGTCATTAGAGGGAGCCATGGAACTCTGAATAATCACACAGCTCCTACAATTGTTGATATGAAACATAAAAAAATAGTAAAAAAATCGTTTGACACTCATGAAAGTCATAGCTAGTAGAATAATTTTTTTTGAGGGTGATGCCCACATGAGCTCTAGGCTTGTGCGTGGGTAATGAGAGGGGTGATGATGAGAGATGACGACTGTTTTCAGGCAGTCGGGACCGACGGCTTTTCGTCTCCTCCGAAAGACGGGAGTGGCCGTTTCTGTCAAAATCCGTTCCGGCAACTGTATTCGATCTTGGAACCTTTGGATTATCAGACAGGCGCTTATCGCCCTCGGCTACGGACCACTCCTGTTGATATGAAACATGAAAAAATAGTAAAAAAATAATCGTTTGACACTCATGAAAGTCATAGCTTTTAAAATAATAAAAGAGAGGGAAAAATAGTAGAAAAAATCCATGCTTTTTATCCTTGTTTACTCCAGAAGAATAAAATACTCGTTTGAAACTCATGAAAGTCATAGCTAGTATTGTAAAATAATACAAAAGTCATAGCTAGTATTGTAAAATAATACAAAAGTCATAGCTAGTATTGTAAAATAATACAAAAGTCATAGCTAGTATTGTAAAATGATAAAAAAACGGAAAAATAGTAAAAAGTCCACATTTTTATGCTTGTTTACCACTTCACATATATCATTTCTATTATCATTTCTTTAAAAATTTAGCAATGCCAAAAGTTTTGTTTGAAAATTTTATATCATGTTAAGTCTTTGATTACATCAATAAACTCCACTGAATGTGTTGTCCATCATCCAGAGAAATTATTATTATTATCAATTATTAATGCTCCTGGTTAAGATCCACCTTGCCTTATTTTTGTGCTGGTCACCCATCCAAGAGTAGTCTTGAGTGTACGTGAGTTACAATGAAACAATAGAAAAAATAATAGAAAAAATACTTGTTTGATGCTCCTTGGTAGGATCCACATTGCCTTATTTTTGTGTCGGTCACCCATCCAAGAGCATTCTTGAGTGTACGTGACTTAACCTCATCATGGTCTCTGAGCAACACAGTGATCACATGAAAGATAGGAGGTTTTCTCTCTCAAGTCCATGAGTGATGTCAACTTGAAACAAAAATCTTAAGAAATGAGAAATATTGCAAATAGCAAACAGCATGCAATGTACATATTTCACATTTTTTAAAAAATTAAAAAAATACTCGTTTGACACTCCTGGGTTGGATCCACATTGCCTTATTTTTGTGTCGGTCACCCATCCAAGAGCATTCTTGAGTGTACGTGACTTAACCTCATCATGGTCACTGAGCAACGAAGAGATGACATGAAAGATGGTTACTTTCTTAGTCCATGTGTGATGCCATTACTGCCTATGCTGGAACACAGCACATTCATTAAAAAATGAATTTATCACAAACATCATGAAACAAAAACCTGGAGAAATATTGCAAATAGCAAACTGCATGCAATGTACATATTTAACATGTATGAATACGTTTTTGCACACTCCATTGGCTCGTGAACAGTTTTGACTCCCCTTAATGGATGACCTTCAATTTTGTCCGTTTTCAAGCTATGCCTTGCGCGGTCAAGAGGATGTCATGGGGGAGTCATAGAACATGGAACAAAGAAAAGTGTCTTCTTAATTCCATGTCATGGAACAATTGTTCCTCCATTGTTCCATTGTTCTTGTATCTTATCCGGTAAGAATCTTGTCTAGGGGGTTAGTGCAGCATACAAATTTGAAGAGCAACCATCATAGGGACTTGTATCATAATGATTGAAGCAATCCAAGACTAAAACTGAACAATAAGGCTAGGCGTACACCGGTTAGTCAAGACAAGACAAGACGAAATTAGTCACGTTTAGTCACAGTAATTAACATATTTACTTATGAAGCAGCACACCCCAAAGCAATGACTAATCGGTGTGTGTTGCTTCATAAGCAGCTATGTGAATTACTGTGACTAAACGTGATTAATGTCGTCTTGTCTTGTCTTGACTAACCGGTGTACGCCTAGCCTACGGAAACCAGGTAATTCACACGGAAAACAGACATTTTTATGTTTGTTGGTTACATGCTCAACGGGGCTTGTAAACCCCCCCCCCCGTTCGCTTTTAACATAAAATGGGGCATTCAAAGCGTAAAATGAGGGAAATGTTGGCACTACGAACAGTTTTAATATTTTTTAAATCTTAGCCTTTGTTGTTTTAAAGGTAATATCAATATGCTTAAGCACAGCATTTTTATTTAATAAAATTCAATTGAATTTAGACTGTTTGTGAAAATTGGAAGAGGAACAGTTTTGGGCATAAGCCTGTTGTACTCTCCTTTGTAAATGATTGATTGAATAATGAAAATGATCTAGGACAAAAAATAGGTAGTAAAATAATTTTTGTATTTAAATCCGTACCATCAAAGACAATACCATCTGTATTATTACTGCCTTGATAGTACCATGATATCATATTATATCAAAGAGTACCATGATATCATGATTATACCATGATATCATTTTTGTATCAAAGAGTAAACCAATTTCTATAAATTGTGAGAATGCATGAATAATATTACAGCAAAGATAATTATATAATTCACCCCGACACATATTATTATAGTGGGGCATCATAATTAGGATTAGAATTATCTTAAGTAATTGATTGAGTCGGGATTCTCTTAGATATCTGTATTATACAGATATGAATCTCTATTTGTAAATAAACTCCTCTGAATGCATATTATTGGCATTCAGAGAAATTATTATTATAATAAGTGTAAATCATCTCCTCTTCTGTGATTACAGCAAAGAAAATTGCCGGGATGGAAATATAGTAAAATAAATACAGTAAAAAAATAATAAATACAAATATATGGAGTTCCACTGTTCATAATACTGATTGCTGTGTAATAATTGATTCAATAGAAGAAGACTTTAATGTAACAATTAACGTACAGGTTTTTAAAAATTTAGGAGAAGTTATTTTGAAGATACAAAACACAAGACAGTAAGATAGAAAGAAGAGCTCAGAAAGGCCTAGGTCTAGTGCAATTTATTTACAGCCTAACAAGAAATTTTCCTTTATTTAAACAAAAATCATACTTTAAAATCGAACCATCAATTTTATATACCAATGAGACCCTGAACCTTAAAGCTAGGCGTACACCGGTTAGTCAAGACAAGACAAGACGAGATTAGTCACGTTTAGTCACAATAATTTACATAGCTGCTTATGAAGCAGCACACACCGATGCAATGACTAATCGGTGTGTGTTGCTTCATAAGCAACTATGTGAAGTACTGTGACTAATCTCGTCTTGTCTTGACTAACCGGTGTACGCCTTGCCTTACAGGAAGACAGAAAGGGAAAATTTGAAGAAGGATGAAAAGAAAATATTTGGGGAGTCCAATGGTAGAAGCATTTCAATTCTAGTCAAAAGTCCAATTCTAGTCCAAAGTCCAATTCTAGTCCAAACTCCAATTCTAGCATCGACAAACGTTAGCCTCGACACTATGTAGGTACTAAGGAGGTGGCACGGGCTCTCTATGCTGCTAACCTACTAGCGAGGTTAGCCAACAAGAAAGGTTTAGACCGGTAAGAACCTAGAGAGCTAACCTGTCGAGGCTAACGTTTGTCGATGCCATGCCAAACGTAGAAACGGGTAGCCACCCGTGTCATAAATTCAGGGCAAAAACTCAAGTTTTATCATGTAAATTTGACAAAATATTTAATAAGTATGATTCATATAATAGGTGAGGTCTTTGTTTTGACTCGTATTTTATAATTGTCTTTATGTATTAAGGCCTATGAAACGCATTTTGTATTGTTTGTACAGTATTTGATTCTTGATCCATGATCAACTGAAAACAGGTGTAGATTACAAAAGTACTAAAGTTGAGCAGTATTCAAAGATTCAAACATAGCAATAGACATGCAACCAACAGACATGCGACATGACAAAAATCGGCATGAAGAAAGAAAAACATATAGGCTAAATTTCTCAAAAAATGATTAAGAGTTGTTGGACTAATCCACAAAAGCTGGTTTTAAAATGAAACCCTAATAATAATAGAAGACAAATATCAAGTTTATAAATTGAAAGAATATCAAAGGAACGAGTCAAATGAATGGAATTTTAAAAGTAGCCATTTCAATTTTTTGTTCCTCCTGCTTCTATAGGATCATTTTTTACCTTTAAATTAAATTTATTACTTTCAATACTTTAAACGTCTAATACCTGCGCAAAGGTTTCACACTTATGCAGGTACTGCGTTTCTATTCGTTTGAATCAAAATAATTACACCAAAGAAATTTATTATTTAAAATATATCACTTGATGTGAAAAATAATGAAAAGTTGGAGTTCAATGAGCATCTTGGCATTTTATTTGAGTGCCAGTTTTTATCAAACAGATAATTCAACTCCTTGGGAGTTGTACACAGTCTCATAGAACTCCAACTTTTCATTATTTTTCACAATAAGTTATCGATATATATTTTATATAATAAATTTCTTTGTAGCAATTATTTTGATTCAAACAATAAACAATAATTCACTAAACAAAGTGTTCTGATGAAGCATGAAAATTATCCTAAAGAGCTATTAAGTCAAAATGTGAGTACCGGCGGTACTAATTTCACCTTACAAGTTATTCAAAGTGTCTTTGATTAACAATATGATAGTGTCATTATTGTAAATGATGAATTACTCCAATTGTTCTTCAAGTTGTAAATTTTTTGTTAATAAAATTGTCTATTCACTAAAGCTATAAGAACTGGCTTCTAGTCCCAGGATGCTTAGAAAATTCGAAAGCACACAGCATCATGCTGAGAAAGTTCAAAAGCATAAAAATTGAAGCACAAAATCATCATGCTAAGAAAATATAAAAGCACAAAGTATCATGCTGAGCAATCTCAAAAGCACAAAAAGAATTTAAAATTTTTAAAGCACAATCAAAACTACAGAAACTGTATGATAACAGTTCCTGTACCAGAACTAGTGATTATAGAACTTTATAGCGACTATCCTGTTCCACAGAGAACAGATTAGACTAGACTCTCTGCAGCAAAAACTGACCGGTACCGCTATCTATTGAATAAAATAGCAACTATGTTATCAATTCCTTAACACCTGCCTAGATAGAGTACGGTACATGGACTTTTTGGCCCAATAGTTTTTGAATTCATTTGATTCAAAGAATGAATTAGATATTTTACATACATAATAAAGCTTGAAATTACCCAGTAAATTCAAAATTCTTAGCGTGAAAAGACAAAGCTCTCAATCCTGATAACACTTCATCTTCCAGTATTTACAAAAACAATAATATTGGTATTATTTATCAAATTAGATATTGTAAACTTTTTAAATACCGAACCGATAGTTGAATAATATCAAATTTGAAATAAATTATTAGAGGATGCAATTAATCAAATGCTGTGAATACATAATAATTAGAAAAACGGAAATCCAAAGAAAACTATTTATATATAGTTAGTTTTGAAACTTCTGCAACAGCAAACATTGACAACATAGACACTAAAAATCACTTAATAAGTACAAATATACTAAGTGATTTTTAGTTACTATATTTGACCAAGTGAGAAAAGAAGATGGATCCACAACTGCTAATATACGGTATAGCTTTCTTTGGATTTTTGTTTCTCGAGTTTTATATGAATTAATTTGGTTATAGAACCTTAGACTGAGCTTTATTGAAAGATTGGTTCAGTTATTCACTATAACAAGAATGATAACCCCGATTAAAAATATCTTATTACTGTGTCCAAATGATATTGCTCTCATAAGGTTTTCATAAAAGTTTAAACAGTGTCATAATAAATTATATAAGAGTTGCCTGTTGAAGGTATGTGCAATTCAATGGTCCAAATAAATTTGACAACTCCAATTGAATTTGCAATACCATCCAAATATCTACCCGCACCAGGGTTCATCTATGTCTGTTGCCAATATTCTTCATTCAAACCAATAAAATAGCGTAGGTTTCAGAGGATTCGAATTAAATTTTATTCATATTTGTTGTTCTGGTAATGCACATTGGCAATAAAACATGGAATATCCATGAGAATAGAAGTAAAACTTGAAATAGTAGAAGTTCTTCTAAAAATATTCTAATCTCAATCTCTGTAACTTGGTCTCTCTAACTTGACATTTTTCCATTTAAAACAACACCAAATCCAGTTATTTATATCTATTTTTTAAATTATATGCATTTTCAAAAATTTGCTGAGTCCTTTTTGAAACACTCTGTATAATCAATATTACAGGTAGGTACCGAATTCTCAGATTTCATTATCGGTAGCATACCTTGATTTCAAGACAGGCTTTCAGTATCGAAATACAGATTCATCACAAATTGTGAGTTGTGACTTATAGAGGCTTGTAGTAAATACCTTGTATGATGGTGATAGATAGTGGGTTACATCATCCGTGCATTATGAAAGAAGCCAATATACTATGATGATGTATCTCATTTTTGCTGTGTACGGTAGCCTACATCAGATTTGACTCAAAACAAACCTAGCCCGACTGAATATTATTAAAAAATAACCCTGCAAACAGTAAGGTACCTGTAGTTTAATAATAGAGAAATGTTACTGATACAAATCTTTTCATTCAACTTTTCGGTCCAATACACACTTAATGAAACGAAAAATACCAAAACGTTTTGTTGCGACTCAAACAGCTAACGTATTCCAAACCGACACCGTACACAAAAAACGTTTTGCCTTATGCGGCGTGCATTGGTCTCAACTAGATCAAGACCCACTGGTTTGAAGCTAACAATATTCTAGTCGAAACAAAACGAAACTGTTTTGTTCCATCTGCTATGCATTGGACCTTAGCAGCCTGTTCCGTCAGGGCCTGGCCACACTACTACACTATGCTTGACTTCACTCACTCGAATAGTTTATGCTATCTATAAATCGTATGGTATATAGATATACTATGGGAGTAAGTGAAGTCAAGCATAGTAGTAGTGTGGCCAGGCCCTCATAGTTTGCAAATCCAACCCAATGATATCCAACTCTAGATTTCCGTCTTGGAATCAAATCCAATCGAAGGATTGCCATAAATTTCAAAGCCTTTTTCATGCCGCAGTTATCTATAGGGCTAATCAAGTACCTCTACAGTGTATGAGGTAGAAATTAATCGTTTTTAATTCAAATTCCTAGTTTAATAATGAAAAATATCACCATAAAATTCGTTCGTCACAAGACCATGCTGTGTACGCAACAAGTAACGAAGAAATAGCTGAGTGCGTTGTTCTACCACCAAAAATGTGCAATTCAATGATAAAATAAGTGTCTACTTACATTTTAGAAGCACAGAATTGTCTTGTAGAATCGTAGAAATGATAAACCGACACAATAATCGAGAAAATTGATAACACGGACCACGGAAGAACCGAACCGAGCCACCGACGCGATGAAACTTGTCGTTGAAAAGTAACGGGAACCCCGAGCCGGCGAGAAAGGTAGCCGCTGCCTTCTTGATATCGTAGGCGCCAAATTTGAAATTTCAAATACTGTACAATGGTTCTAGACGTGAAACATATTATTAAACTGTTTAAAGAGAAGAAATTTCAAGTTCTCATCAAGAATATTAGAATGCTTTCTATTTGAAATGTATTCCATTCACATTGTTTCTCAATTTTTTGCGAATTGGTCAGAAGCTGTACGTTTTGAATCGATTAATAGCCTAGGTGCGCGAATTCATACAAGATGACCCAATTTGTGATTTATTATGACCTTTAGTATTCAAATATGTTGATGATGGTTTTCAAGTAGCAATTTGAATCTTTTTTACTCATATAATTCAATCCCTATGTCCACACTTAGTCGATTTTTTGTGCGATTCAAACATGATGCATATATCATAATTATGCTCAAGGCCGCATACTGTGTAGTACACAAAAATCGACAAAGTGTGGACATAGGGATTTACATCAAGTACTGAATATTTTTGACAGCACTAAGATTAATTACCAGTAGAAAATAACATTACTACCTTTATCTGTTACAAATTTCCAGTTGGTTCGGAGGCTACCTGAAAGTAGACTACTAAGTTTCCCATAGGAAACTTAGACAAGTAGACTTCTCTACGTAGACTAGTACGTTTCGTTTCCCATCATTTTTGGCGAGTTGGAAATACAGTAGGGATTTTCCTCTTCAATAAAATTCGCTACAAACACACACAACAAAACAAAAACATTCATCTGATAAGGATAACTGATAACAACTAGCGGAACCCCTATCAAGTATCAACTCCAGGTTGAGGACCTGATATACAGTATATCATTTGATGAATGGAAAATAAACTTTTCAACTGATTCATGAACTAGTTAATCTTTGTTGAGAAACAGTTCCGTTGATACTGAAATCGTCAACGATTAATCAGTATCATATAGTTGGTCACACTCCAACAAATAGTATTCTTAAATTAAATTAAAAGAAATTTGTGTCCAACTTTGGAAAGTTCGTGGAGAAGATTGAGTGAACCGACTTTGAAAGATAAAGAATCGAAGTTTTGCAGGCTCTATTAGTTTTTTCAAAAATAATCATTTTAAATGGAAGATATTCCATAAAAAGATGAAAAAGTTTTCTGTAGTTCTATATGTTGGCATAAAATTTACAAAATTATCAAATGTATTGAGTTTAGTTTGTTAAATTCCCCATAGATAGAGCTTAGAAGCTAAAAGTGCTACAGGGGCTTCAGAAGATTTGATTTGAATTCTTCATATATATTATATTACAATGATTCCAAGTAAAACATATGGCAATAATTTTACAATCTCTATAAACTTACCTTTGTTTTTGCATCTTGAAAACATTCATGTTCATTCTTATGTCAAAATTAAAAAACAAGGCATCCGTTAATAGAAAGAATACTGCTCTTTCTTGACATATTTATGTCTGTCTACTTAATTATGTATTGACAGATAGATTCAACATATTAGCATAGGCCAGAACTACTAGCAAGAGACAATTATTTTCTTACAGCAACCTACTGTATATAGTAAAAAAAGGAAACTAGGAAACACAATTTCCAACAAAGTTCCTACCCCAAAAATCCAAGAATGAGTTTAATAATTATTAATATATGCATCTATTGAGTGATACAAAAATTAAAAAATATTTTCTATTCCAATATGAAGTTCATCTTACTGTAGCAAAGAAAAAACTCGGGGTAAACTCGTTATCTATTAATTGTTATTTAATAGTACAGTATATTATCTATTAGTTCTAGTACATCTACAACTATTGAATAATTACACATTTACCCAGTTTAGGTCAGAGAGCAAATAATACGATATTGTCAGTAAAAAACATGTAATTTTTACAAAAACACACAAGATCTATTTTTTAATCTGTCTTTCTTATATTCATAATAATGGTAAATCAAGTGCACATATTCTAAGACAATTGGACAACATATAAAAATAAAGTGTTACTCTCTAACCAGACGAACACTCATTCAAGTTTATGGAAAACCCTGTGAAATTTACTCCAGATTAAAAATTAAACTAGAAAATACTGCATCGAGCTACGTACAATGATTAAAATGAAAATTACATGAATTTGTACCCAAATGTAACTTATTAGCAAAACATATAATCATAATAATTATCTATTTACAAGCTTAAGCTTAGAGTATTTTTCATTTTCCAAGTTTTAGTTTTCATCTATAGTGGTACGAATTTTAGGTAGTTGAAAATTGGAGGTCAAATTTTTGTCGCAATAAATTGTCTCCTACCGATCAACTTAAAGCATTGATAACACTTATAATACACATCAGGGAATACAATAACATTGTACACTGATTTTGTAAATATTGTAAAACCACAAACTTCAATTTATTTGAAAAAGAGCAACATGATTTATATTTTATAGATGAAATACTGTATTTTATAACAGTAAATTAGTAACTATTCCTTTTGTCAAATTGATACTTTCAATATTTGTGCTGTACAGGCATAAAAAGTCTTGAACCCAAAAAACTAACATTCATATCTAACCTAAAATGGTTGTGTTACAATGCTTCACAACCATACAATACACATGTTTAAATAGGAGAAAATCCACATTTATACCTAACCTACAATGCTTGGCATTCATGATGAACGACCAACATTAGTTTGAATTGAAGGAAACTCACATTCATACCTAAACTAAACGTTTTGTGAACTGTGATTCACGACCATACAACACACAATTTCTGACAGATAAATGGGTTTAAGGCTAGGCGTACACCGGTTAGTCAAGACAAGACAAGACAAGATTAGTCACAGTACTTTACATAGTTGCTTATGAAGCAACACACACCGATTAGTCATTGCATCGGTGTGTGCTGCTTCATAAGCAACTATGTGAATTACTGTGACTAAACGTGACTAATCTTGACAAGACAAGATTAGTCACAGTACTTTACATAGTTGTATGGCAGCGCAAACACACCGACACCGATAGTCATTGCATCGGTGTGTGCTGCTTCATAAACAACTATGTGAATTACTGTGACTAATCTTGTCTTGTCTTGACTAACCGGTGTACGCCTAGCCAAACTAATAAACTTTGTTAAAACAGTCTGGATAGATGTGAAAATCACAACCGCGAAATGTGAAATGTTCACAGTTTCTTAAACCATTTTGGATAGACCGAGCGCATCTCGAAACATGTAGTCCCTGAGCGTCCAGAGGGCATTGATGACGTTTCCATGATTGGCTGTGCCATTGGCCAGCCAATGAGCTGGCAGCTTAGCTGCGTCGATGGCCGGTGATTGGTCCATTTGCTGAGGCTGCGCGCGCAGCTGCTTTTCCCAATTGCTGATCGAGCGAGATTCGGCTGACAAGTTTTCAATGTACCTGGCAAACACAACACGAAAGGTAAATGGAATCGTTTCTATAAATAAATAAATAAATAAATAAATAAATAAATAAATAAATAAATAAATAAATAAATAAATAAATAAATAAATAAATAAATAAATAAATAAATAAATAAATAAATAAATAACATAAATGTTTATAGCAGGATCCTTTTAACTTGTCAGAAAACATATCCTACAAATGCTGAATCTCGCAGATTATTGAAAAGGTCTTTTAAAAAGTTATTCTTTGAAAGGTCTTCTTTGAAAAGGTATTTTAAAGACTTTAAAGGTCTTCAAGACTTTTGATTATTGTGTCGAAATCACTGTTGAATTATTAACAAAACAGCTGATTTCTGACAAGTTAAAAGGATCGTGAATTATTATATCTATAATAATTTTGTCAATAGTGTCTTCTGTATAATAAGCTTGTATTTTGTTTGTACTTTATCATGTATATTGTTTTAAAAATACTCAATTTATTCATATTTGTAACTAGCTCATCACCCACAGGCACTTGCCCATATATGAGGAGCCTTCTTCAAATTTAATTACGTTTTTCCCAACATTCTATATTGTATAGCAGGATTATTTTAATTTGTCAGAAAACAGCTGATTTAACGTCAGTAAACAAGCGTACATCAACCAGCTGTTTACTGACAATTTAAAATAATTCTGCTATACACGAAGAAATAAATCAATTTCAATCAGAAATAAATCAGTCAGAATAATTTTAGCCTAAAACACACATTGATACATAGGCAAGTCAATTTAAAGCTAGATAAAAATAAACCACTGATTTGAAGAAACATTCAAGTAGAAAACAAAATATAACTCCCATTACGACCGTTTCATCCTGGTGTTAGACTTCTTCAGCTCTGATGTAAGTTATCCTTTGTTTTCTATTTACAAGTTTCTTTAAATCAGTACAATTACATCATTAGAAAAAAGAATGGATATACAACAAACAAATAAACCAATTTAATGGAGTATCCAAGCACTCAACATTGTGTTTGATTTGAGCTCTGGTCCTGATGCTATTACAAGGACAACCAAGAGTTGGAAGCTGTTCTAAACATAGATATTTGTCTTATCTCTGAGACTCTTTTTACAAGACAGTCCAATATAAAATGCAAAGGTTTTAGGAAACATCATGCCTTAGATCCTAGCAATTTTGTGAGAGGTGGGAATGCAATCATTATTAGAGACTACTTACAACATGATGAGCAAATTCAATTATAGTTCGATTAAATTTTAGCATCATCGAATCAAATGGTCAGCTGTTCGGACATCGGACTTTCTGACAAAAACGTTTCTAGTGACTGGTTCTTGAGCACCAGGCCAAGGGAGAACTAGTTTCATTCGAACTGTAGAAACCGATAGAAAACATTATGATAGGCGTATCTGAACAAGCAGTAAATTAAAATTTGTTGGATCTATACAGAGTGTTTCAGAACTCCCTAGGTAAGAAACATATCTAAATATCATGAAATTGAATGGACTCACTTGATATACGCTTCGGAATGTAGCAGTCTTTGAGGTCTTGGAGGAACAGTTACGAATAGCGGTTCCAACGGTTTTTGCGTGAATGCTGAAAAACAAGGGAAAAATCAATGACATTAAAACCTCAATGAGTCATTTTCAATTATAAGATAAAAGAGCATCAATCGACTAAAACTTGCTTTGCATAACGGAATGCGCGATCAAATTGGCTGTTGTTTGCAAATGGGGAAACAAACATTAATGGAATCTTTCAACAATAATTCACAATTTGCCCAAAGAAAAAAATCGACTATATAGCAGGAATCAATTCACTCAATTTGGCGAAAATCAGCTGATTTGGCAATCAGTAAACAACTGATTTGACACAATAATCTAAAGGCTTAAAAGTCTTAGGGCCGGTTCATGAGCTTGGGATTTAGCCAAGTCCTAGACTAAAACGGGTGGCTACCGTAGCATCGACAAACGTTTGTCTCGATAGGTTAGTGGGTTAGCAGCATAGAGCCCTTAGTACATAGTTTCGAGGCTAATGTTTGTCGATGCTACGGTAGCCACCCGTTTTAGTCTAGGACTTAGCTAAATCCCGAGCTCATGAACCGGCCCTTAAAGACTTTCAAAGTCTTTAAAATACCTATTTAAAGAAGACCTTTCAAAGAATACCTTTTCAATAATCTGCGAGATTCAGCATTTGTAGTTCAAGTATTGAACAGCTGTGAGTCATCGCTTCTATACGCACACAAATTCAAACAGATTGTTTTGGTCGTCTCTCGACTACGTGAACAGAGTATACGGCTTAAATTAAATAATTAGCTTAAATAATAAAAGAAAACAATAACTTACTATGGCCATTCTGAGAGTGGGGCGATGGTGTACTGCGAGCGTGATTGCCCATAAGGTTCGAAGTGAGACCACCTACAATACAAAACAGACCATCAACGAATTTGTACAATTTTATTTGCCAAAAACAACAATACGTTATAATACAAACAACAAAACATTGAATCAAGTGAGCCCCGTAAGGTTTTGAGAATCGAATAGAATTAAAAATATGATTTGTAACCATTTCAAGTTGAAAAATTATTTGGCTTAATTTTAAAAACAACACAGAGCTTCGATTTTGGGTTTCAAATTTCAAACAGTTTAAAATTGAATTTCTTTCATTGCCATGAACAAATCGACAAAGTTAGATTGGTAGAAGTCACTTGTGTTTGGGTGAAAAATGTGTTTGAAAGGGGATCTCTGCAATATCTATCTTCACTAAAATGAACGGTATTTATACAATTAGGAAAGCGACAATACTTTGAATGAATTGTAAATGCTTACGTCCTATCCTTTCCCATAGTAAATGTATAGAATGTTTCGCACAAAAAATCCATCGTGAGCGCAGTAATCTAAAGCTGCGTTTACACCGGAATTATCAACAAACGTTTTTAACAAAAGTTATTAGAGGCCGTGTGCCCACGGAGCAACGGATTTCAGTCAGCAACCCAGCGTTGCCAGAACAGCATTTGGCTGTTTTTCGGTAATCGTGTAATCTAACCTATCAGCCAATGTCATCTGGCAACGCTGGGTTTCTGACTGAAGTCAGATAGCAGTTGCTTCGTGGGCACACGGCCTCTAATAACTCTTGTTATTAACTCCGGTGTAAACGCAGCTTCAAGTACTTTTGACACAAATAGATATAAACTAAGTAAACGACATATTTCAGCGATTCAAATAATTTAGCTAAATCAATATCATGCTGAAATTCATCAACTAATCCATTCATTAAATAATATGTTTGGCACAACTCGAAACAAACATGCATAAAAATAACTATTATTCAATAAAACTCAGAAAAATCAAAAATCAAATAGAACCAAATCAATAACAACTACTGGAATAAGTTCAATATTCAAAATACTAGCATATCACCTGGAAAATCCTTTTCTTGTTCGTGAAGGTTCATCAAACAAATACATAGTCTCTATAATTTAGGCTACTTACCAAGTAACTGAGCTGAAGAGATTTAAAACGATTGATTTGAGAAGTTGTTGATAATAGAGAGCGTTGAAATGACTCATTGAATAAATAGTCAATGAAAAGTCTCAATAAATTATGACTACTCAAAAGCACCCAAGTTCAAACTAAGGCTAGGCGTACACCGGTTAGTCAAGACAAGACAAGACGAGATTAGTCACGTTTAGTCACAGTAATTCACATAGTTGCTTATGAAGCAACACACACCGATTAGTCATTGCATCGGTGTGTGCTGCTTCATAAGCATCTATGTGAATTACTGTGACTAAACGTGACTAATTTCGTCTTGTCTTGACTAACCGGTGTACGCCTAGCCTAATAGTCAAGTCAATGAGTGCCAAAAACCCTCCAATAGAGGAAAAAATACATATAAAGCTAATATTCCCCCATCGACTACTATCATATAGATAAGTGAGACTGTCACATATCCTGGCAGAGACTGTATAATCACATTGTGGCCATTGGTGTTGTAAAACATGTTTTCCCCCGCCACCGCCATAATATTTTGAATTCTGATATGGGCTTACAAGCAAATTTCAACCCAATCACTAAATTGTCAAATTTTTTTAGGCGGTTGCGGTTTGGGCAGTTACCAGCGGTTCAATGTGTGGGAGAGAGACAAAAAACATCTGGCATTATCTTGTCTCTCTCCCACACATGGAATTGTTGTTTACCGCCAAAAAAACCCTTTTATAGCAGGATTAATTTAAGTTGTCAGAAAACAACTGTTTCGGCAATAAGTAAACAGTGATTTTGACACAATAATCCAAAGGCTTAAAAGTCTTAGGCAGCTCGTACACCGGAGCAATAAGCAATAGGCAATAAGCAACATTTGGATCATATGATCGTCTACTCTATAGAAACAAATAGTCCAATGCACACCTAAAGCAGCTGTTTCGGTGTGCATTGAACTATTGGTTTGTATAGAGTAGACGATCATATGATCCAAATGTTTAAAGACTTTAAGGGCCGGTTCATGAGCTCGGGATTTACCCAAGTCCTAGACTAAACCGGGTGGCTACCGTAGCATCGACAAACGTTTGTCTCGATAGGCTAGTGGGTTAGCAGCGTAGAGCCCTTAGTACACAATATCGAGGCTAAAGTTTGTCGTTGCTATGGTGACCACCAGTTTTAGTCTAGGATTTCGCTAAATCCCGAGCTCATGAACCGGCCCTTAAAGACTTTGAGGGCCGGTTCATGAGCTCGGGATTTACCCAAGTCCTAGACTAAACCGGGTGGCTACCGTAGCATCGACAAACGTTTGTCTCGACAGGCTAGTGGGTTAGCAGCATAGAGAGCCCTTAGTACATAATATCGAGGCTAAAGTTTGTCGATGCTACGTTGGCCACCCGTTTTAGTCTAGGACTTAGCTAAATCCCGAGCTCATGAACCGGCCCTAAAAGACCTTTTTAAAGGAGAACTTTCAAAGAATAGCTTTTTAAAAGACCTTTTCAATAATCTGCGAGATTCAGCATTTGTAGGTTAAGTATTGTGATATTGACTGTCGAAACAGCTGTTTTCTTCTCTTCTTCTTTTCCTAACCCTTCTGCCTCTCAGCGTCGGGTGGTTTTCAAGCCTCGGTCCATCTCCTCCACACCACTCTATCCTCCCACATATTCCTCATTTCCTGCCATCGCTTTCCCCTTGCCATTCCTAGTCTCTCCATATACTCCTTATAGCCCACTCTAGGTCTGCCTCTGGGCCTTCTTCCTTCAGGTTTGGCCTCGAAAAACTTCTTAATTTGGCTTTCCTCCCCTGCTCTTCCTGCGTGCCCTAGCCATCTGAGCTGTTTTTCCTCTATTTTATCTCTTGCAGGCTTCACTCCCAGCTCCCCTCTAACTGTCTCATTCCGTACTCTGTCCCTCCTATTCCTGCCTACAATTCTCCTGAGGTACCTCATCTCTGCTGCTGTGACTCTACTCATTCAGCTGTTTTCTGACAAGTTAAATTAATCCTGCTATACATAGACATCCTCCTCATTCGAATGGAAAGCGTACTTACGGTGCATGTGAGAGTTGCCAGTGGGGGTATGGGGATGAGCACTCACGGCCCCCTGATGACTTTGGATACCTTTCGGCTTACGAGACGGCGTATAGTTCCTAAACAAACACACCAACCAATGCGCAAACGCTAGCTAATTAGTTCTGAACAAAACACACAACAAAAAAACTACACAAACCAAATAAAGAAACAGGTTTACAACCAAGATAAATAGAATGCAAGGTAGTGTTCATGAGGATAATGAGCGGTAGCAAGATTCATTTAGCTGATAGTAGTGACATCACTGGAGGTCAAGAGTTCCAACTTCTCTATCTTTTACATGATAAATTCAGCAATTTTATGGCTAGGCGTACACCGGTTAGTCAAGACAAGACAAGACGAGATTAGTCACGTATAGTCACAGTACTTAACATAGGTGCCTATGAAGAAACACACACCGATTAGTCATTGTGTGTGCTGCTTCATAAGCAACTATGTGAATAATTGTGACTAAACGTGTCTAATCTCGTCTTGTCTTGACTAACCGGTGTACGCCTAGCCTAAGTGTCTTCTTCTCAAAAACCGGCCAGCTTTTCAAGTCCCTGCAACCTTTCCTGGCCTTTATTACATATCAATAATCTTCAATTCTTTGAAGTTTCAAAACTATCAGACAGTTAAATATTTCAGAGCAGTCTGAAATAGAAGAACAAAGGAGAAAAAGAAGACGAAGAAGAATAAGAGTAAAGAATAAAGAAGAAGAACAAGAAAAGAAGGGAGACGAATAAAGAAGAAGAAGCAGAAGAAGAAGAAGAAGAAGCATCAAAAGGAGAAGAAGAAGCAGAACAAGAAGGGAGACGAATAAAAGAAGAAGACGAAGCAGAAGATGGAGAAGAAGAAGAAGGAGACGAATAAAAAGAAGAAGAAGAAGAAGAAGAAGAAGAAGAAGAAGAAGAAGAAGAAGAAGAAGAAGAAGAAGAAGAAGAAGAAGAAGAAGAAGAAGAAGAAGAAGAAGAAGAAGTAGGAGAAGAAGAAGGAAAAGAAGGAGAAGAAGAGGTAGAGGAGGAGGAGGAAGAAGACGAGAAATAAAGAAAAAGAAGAATGGAGAAAGAAGAAGAAGAAGCAGGAGAAGAAGAAGAGGAATAAAGAAGAAGAAAAAGAAGAAGAAGAGAAGGAGGAGGAGGAAGAGAAGAAGACGAGGAATAAAGAAAAAGAAGAATAATGAAGAAGAAGAAGAAACCATTGTATCAAATACAATGGCATGCATATCAGATTGAAAGTTTGAACTCTCAATCAGGTGATTTTCAAATCAGGAATGCTTGCCATTAGATCAGTGTGCTGAAATAATTTAGAAGTCTCTGTTGGTTACAAAACTAAAAAAATCAAGATAAATATACAATGAAGTATGTATATTCGATTTGAAGTTCATGAAAAACATGTAGTTTTTGAGATAAAGACGTATAAATTGCTTTGAATTCAACATGTAAAAGGTAGATAGATAGAAACGATCTCCAGCACCGTCTCACGGTCAGCTAGCTCAGAGCTTTGAATGGACCGAGATGCGCGTGAACGCTACCTTGTATTCTAATTACCTTGCCTACAACTACAAAAATAGTAAAGGTTCTCAGACGGGTAGACAACTACAAAAATAATAATCTACTGGTCTAGAATGAGGGAAACCAAACATTACAGCATTCGTCTGCAAATTCAAAACATGATTACCGGTCACGCAAGGACAGAGGGTGTCAATCACTAGCTACAAGGTAGGACTACACTAACTGCACATTATTTCGCCTTGAATTTAAAGAAAAACTGCACAAAACTATAATTTCTTCAACAAAAGTTCGGGTTTTCAACCGCTTGTGGGCTGAATTCAAGAAAAACTATACAAAACTCTAAATTAAAAAGTTTTGTTAATTTTCAAACTCTCTTATGCCTCGGTCACTGGTTCCCAGTCGACTGGTTTCCACGTTTATTTCTAAAATTTCAGGAAATAACATTATTTTTCATTAAAGACAGTATTATAAATGCCATAGTATTAGGCTAGGCGTACACCAATTAGTCAAGACAAGACAAGACGAGATTAGTCACGTTTAGTTATAGTAATTCACATAGTTGCTTATGAAGCAGCACACACTGATGCAATGACTAAACGGTGTATGTTGCTTCATAAGCAACTATGTGAATTACTGTGACATAACGTGACTAATCTCGTCTTGTCTTGACTAACCGGTGTACGCCTAGCCTTATGGTATCATAGATAGCATTCATTCTCATGAATTACTCATATAATTCTTATTTCTTTTGAAAGGACGTATTTTTCGCAGTTCTTGAACGAGAAAACTCTCTAGTCTATGATCTTTTTAAATGTATTTTGAGTACCTATCGTACTTAATTCCTTTTGGAATCATTGACATGCCTAATACAAACAAGCTCTGCTTGATTTTGTAGTGTTATTTGGCGCAAACTAAACTCTATGGGCCGGTTCATGAGCTCGGGATTTAGCCAAGTCCTAGACTAAAACGAGTGGCTACCGTAGCATCGATAAACGTTTGTCTCGACAGGTAAGTGGGTTAGCAGCATAGAGCCCTTAGTACATAGTGTCGAGGCTAACGTTTGACGATGCTACGGTGGCCACCCGTTTTAGTCTGAATCAAGTATTTGATTTTATTTATAATGAGCCAAACAATCATCACTCTAGTGCAGTTAATGTAGTCGGAGACGCGGGGGTAAGGGGGAGTTTGTAAAACACAATCATGCTTTTGTTGGCTCTAACCAGCTAGCGTGACTTCGGGCACTCCGACTGCTGTAATGACTGTCGTCTGGATGCTGGGCTGAGAAGAGGTCGTAACTGCCGCTGTCGCCGCCAGGGTCGTTGCTGTCAACTGCTGCTGCTGAACTAGGGTAGGGTTCGGGGTGGGGGGTGGCCTTGAACTTGGCACATAGTTCCTGTGGAGGAGGGGGGGGGAGGGCAGGTGGGCAGACAAACCAATCAGTGAGTGTCTTACAAACAGATGGACCCATTCTCTGACTAGGCCATCTTATTGGTACTACATTGCAAGGTACAATAGAATTTTTAAAATTTGTCGGATGGATCAGCTGATTACAAATGGGGAAACAAGACAAATAATGTTTTTTTGGCTGTTCTTTCTCAAAAAATAAAATAATAATAATAAATCAGTATCTTACTATAGTCCGTGCAAACCTTAGTATGCAGTATGCGTTTAAATGGCAATGCTATTTCTTATGGGGATATGGAAGCGCTGTTGCCATGTTTTGCTTATTATTTTATTCATTACTCCTCACTCACAGCTGTTCGCTCTCTTTTCTGCTCTCTCTCTTGTTTTGTTTACATTTCTTATTCTATCAAAACTACATGAATGAGAAAAAATTAGCACACTAATTACCTATTTATATGTTTTAAATATTATACTATGAATAATTTTTAAATAATTTTCACACCGATTGCATAGAATGTCAAGTTTTGAATACACTTACTCCTCCGAGTTAGCTTTGCTGGCTACTGTGCAATCCGGCAACACTGCGCTCCATAAACGTAATACTGCAAACTAAGGTTTGCACGGACTATAGAATAAATATAAACCGATACAACAATGTACCCAAGGACCCGATGATTGTGGTGTAGTGTTCAGTGATCACGAATGAAAATTCAACTTTTAATTATACAGTTGGTATAAAATTCAATTGTACCCTATAATTGGATTTTTTAAAATCTGTTGGGTTTGTTTTATTATTATTATTATGTCAAAACATTGTATATTGGATAGGTATTCCTTGCTTTTGAATTTTTTGTACTATTGAGATTGTATGCAATGTTTGAATTTTCTGTAATGTTTCTTTGAAATTCTATTCTATTCTTTTAAATGTAATATTAATCTCGAAATTTTTTTCCTAATATAACTTTAAAAATTTTGATGTTATTCAATTAGTGATTCATGTCAGGAACTGTAATTTACCGTGGCGAAGCGTGGTACACTTATTTGGTCATATATTATATTTCCTAGGAAATATACCCGGAGATGACCAAAAATAAGTATACCACGCTTCGCAACTAGCAATTTAATTTTGCAGCAGTGCGGCCTCAGTTGCAAGTATTGAGTCTCCCAGTACTGAACCTTATAATACAGGGTTATCATAAAAGAATGGTGCGAAGATTGAGGTTTTATAGAAACCAGCGTTCAAGCCAAACAACCTAAATTAGACAGGAATCATGAACTGATCCGCGTCAAATGTTTGTCAGAAAATCGCACCAATTCTTTTGAAACCGCACCATTCTTTTATGATAACTCGGTATAATTATTATATTATCAAGTTCCTGTTTGTTACACAGAGTGTTTCAGAACTCTCTACCAATATTGTAGGGCATTGTTCCTGGGTGAGAAACATATCTAAATATCATATTCATCAGAATATCAGAATATTGGTAGGGAGTTCTGAAACACCCTGTATATTGACAAAAGATTAGTGTCTTGCAATAAGCTATACAATACACCTATACCACACTCCATACGCTATAAAAAATGAATGTATCATTGTTTCTTTTGTGCCGCTTGCACAAACATCGATCACAGTTCGACCGTCAACGACTAATCGACTCTCGAACTTTGATAACGACTGTGCAACCGGTGTTTGGATGTAAATTTTGAAACGATGTTTATTAAGATACGCACTTGCTACGTTGATCGATGGGAATGACACGTCCCGTTGACTTCATGATGTGCACCTCCTTCACGTGACGGGCCAGACGATGCAGTGAAGGAAACGGAGCGCACTGCTTCTTCATGCGTATGCACGTCTTCCACTGGCACTGGAATTCAACATCTGTCCCAAAAAAAACACACCAAATTATTGTAGCCTGTATTCGACATAAACTAATAGTGATTTGAATTATTTTGATGAGAGGGAGAAGACGGATTGAGAAAAGAATACTAAGAGAAAGAAAAAAAAGAAGAGAAAAAGAAGGAGGAGAAAAGGAAGAGGAGAAGGAGGAAGAGGAAGAGAACAAGAAGAGGGAGGAGGAGGAAGAAGAAAAAAGGAGTGGAACAAGAAGGGGGAGGAGGAAAAAGAAGAAAAAAGGAGTGGAAGAAGAAGAAGGGGAGGAGGAAAAGAAGAAAAGGAGTGGAAGAAGAAGGGGAGGAGGAAGAAATAGGAAAGGAAGAAGAAGAAGAAGAGAAGAAAGAAGAGGGAGGAGGAAGAAGAAGAAAAAGGAGAAGAAGAAGAAGAGGAGGAGGAAGAAAAAGGAAGAAGAGTAGAAAAATAAGAAGAGTGGCTGAAGAAAGAAGGATGAGAATAAGAATAAGATGATGACGATGATGATGATGAAGAAGAAGAAAAGAAGAAGAAGAAGAAGAAGAAGAAGAAGAAGAAGAAGAAGAAGAAGAAGAAGGAGTAGAAAAGGAGTGGAAGAAGAAGAAGAAGAAGAAGGAGTAGAAAAAGGAGTGGAAGAAGAGGAAGAAGAAGATGCAGTGACGGAAACGGAGCGCACTGCTTCTTCATGCGTATGCACGTCTTCCACTGGCACTGGAATTCAACATCTGTCCCAAACAAAACACACCAAATTATTGTAGCCTGTATTCGACATAAACTACTAGTAAAGCAGAATCATTTTAAATTGATATCAAAAATAACTATTTTCAAAATTAAGTGGATACTGTATTCTGAAAAGAGAAATCGAACTATCACCTATCATGTTCCCCATCAAGTGAAAATTGGGTTATACGGCGAGGTGGAACTACCTAAGGGTCTCTCTACCGATCAAAGCCATACGCTAATAATAATAATAATTTTAAATTGTCAGAAAACACCTGATTGATGTACGCTCGTTTACTAACGTTAAATCAGCTGTTTTATGACAAGTTAAAAGAATCCTGCTATAATAATAATGATAATTCCGTGCAACCTGGTTGGCTCAGGTCTGGTGTCAGACTAGTGATTTCATTTTTGATGAGAGGGAGAAGACGGATTGAGAAAAGGTTACTAAGAGAAAGAAAGATAAGGAGAAGAGAATTAGAAGGAGGAGTAGAAAAAGGAGTGAAAGAAGAGGAAGGAGAAAAAGGAGGAGGAAGAAGAAAAAAGGAAGAAGAGTAGAAAAAATAAGAAGAGTGGCTGAAGAAAAGAAGAATAAGAAAAAGAATAAGACGATGACGATGATGATGATGATGATGATGATGAAGAAGAAGAAGAAGAAGAAGAAGAAGAAAAAGAATAAATTAGGATACATTGAAGGTATTGTCTATAAAATAGACGGATATAAGAAGATTATATCTATCTATAAATAGATAGATATAAGAAGAAAAAAAGGAAGAAGAGTAGAAAAATAAGAAGAGTGGCTGAAGAAAAGAAGAATGAGAAAAAGAATGAGATGATGATGATGATGAAGAAGAAGATGATTAAGAATAAGAAGAATAAGATTAAGAAGAAGAAAAGAAAAAGAAAAGAAGAAGAAGAAAAAGGAGAAGAAAAAGAAGAAGAAAAGAAGAAGAGGAGGGAGGAGAAAAGGAGGAGGAAGAAGAAAAAAAGGAAGAAGAGGAGAAGAAATAAGAAGAGTGGATGAAGAAAAGAAGAATAAGAAAAAGAATAAGATGATGACGACGATGATGAAGAAGAAGAAGAAGAAGAAGAAGAAGAAGAAGAAGAAGAAAAAGAATAAATTAGGATACATTGAAGGTATTTTCTATAGAATAAAATACTACATTTCCCAAAACAGCAACTTTTGAAAAATAACCAACTTTTCAAATCAAATGGAAAATTTGTTTTTTTTCCCAAAAGTTGATATTTTGAGAAATTCATTTGATAGACAATACCTTCAAGCATTTGTGCTCAACACTTCATGATTTTATTTGCAACCAATTGTGATATGATCTGTTCCATAAGTTTCAATTTTGAGCGCCCATATATCACAAACTAATGAGCAAAAAATTGAGAGAAAAAAAAAGAGAATAAATACCGCTATTGGATCCATAAACTATTTAATGAACGACTGAGAAACCAGACATATGTTTGTCAAAGTTCTTTTATCAAACACTTTATAGTCTAATACGGGCCTTAGGAACTGTTCCGTTCCAGTGTTTTGAAACAGGATCAGATTGAACAAGGAACGTTTCATAATGTTCATAATATATAGTCATTACGATACAAGTTTCTGTTTCGATTTCAATTATGAAACAGTAATGATTGCGTTACAACACGGTCATGAATTGAACTCACCAGAGGGAGGTATGGCTGCGAAAAACTGTTGCACATGCCCCGACGAATCAGCCACAGCATGCTCAATGCAATCAACCATGTCCTCGAATTGGTGATCGCAGTTATCCCAGCAGCACTCAAACACGGCACACGTCTCACCGCCCCCCACTTTTCCCAGCCCACCCGCTCCCACACCCCCCACCATGCCTCCTCCTCCCTGTTGTTGCAACATCAGCTGTTGTTGTTGCTGTTCCTGCTCGGCGAATTTGGCGGTGGTCTCTTCGTTGAGACGTGCCGCCTTCTCTTCGTAGGCGATTTTCTCGCTGGTCGGCAGTTTGCGCCACTGCAATCAAGATTATTTATTTATTTGATACAATAATAAAAGTGCAACTATTTAATTATTTAAAATTTGATACAAAATATAAAAGTGCAACAGGCATATAGCCCAAACGCACTCATTAAACAACTTAATACAACAGCTTCTAAGTTGAAAAAAATTACATCTAAAAGTTGAATACAAAAATACAAAATAAAATGAGTATTGAAAAAAAGTTACAAGATAATTATTGACAAACAGATAAAGACAATACAAAATATAAAAGTGCAACAGGCATATAGCCCAAACGCACTCATTAAACAACTTAATACAACAGCTTCTAAGTTGAAAAAAATTACATCTAAAAATTGAATACAACAATACAAAATAAAATGAGTATTGATAAAAACGTTACGAGATAATTATTGACAAACAGATAAATACATGCATCTACATACAGATGCATGATCAATGCAGATGCATAAATCAATATACAGGGTTGGTGAAAATGATGGAAACGGCTAAATATTTCTTATAAGCAGGCAATTTGACGGTAGGTGACATTGGGGATCGTACTAAAATTGAAAATACTGAGTGGCGCAAAAAGAACGGATGGATTTGAGTAGGATAGTATCAGTGGACTATAGCTGTCTGTGACCGCAGAGCGACACCATGTTGAGGGTTAAAGTATCCAGTTTTAGTATCAATGGCGAAACTGACCTTGCAAAATCGCGTATTTGCTGTTGAACAATATTTCCAATACAATAAATTTGCAATCGTCGTTCAACGGAGCTTCAGCAGAAAGTTTCAAGTCGAGCTTATTGACATGAGATTCTTCTTTACTTGAAATTCAAGTTTATTATCGTAAAATATCGTTACATTGAAGATATGAATACTGCAATACATGAATTAATTGCTGCTGTATCAAAAGTTAAGGACCAATTTGAGGCTTTTAATGACCATCTCTCATGTACTTTTTGAAATATACTCAAGTGTTTTGGAGTTTTTCATACAAATTCTCAAATTGGGTTATTTACTTAGTATTTTGGTGTTAGGAAGATAAATGTATGATTCAAATAAACTTTTTATAACACTTTGAAAAACATCCGTTCTTTATGCGATATTTATAATATTTCAGGTACGGAAATAGCTGGTTTATTCTTGAAAATGGTCATTTGTATGTTTTTTCTTTCTTTTGTATGACTAATATAAATCTAGTATAAATCAAGAATATGATATTAGTTAGTAATAATAAAGAGATGATAATACTGTCATAATCTAGTATAAAACAAAGAATACTAAACTGACCTCATTTCCCACCATTCGGCTGACTTCCCCAAAGCCCTTGTCCGGATTACTGGAGGCGATTCCTTTTCGAATATCACCCGAATAGAGAATATAGCCGGTAACCAGCTTCTTGCCAGGTTTCTGTAAAATTACAAAATACATAGAACAATATTGTATAGCAGGATTCTTTTCAATTGTCATCAAACAGCTGATTGATGTACGCTCGCTTATAGCAGAATCCAATTCAACTTGTCAGAAATCAGCTGTTTCAAAGAGCAATATCACAATACTTAACCTACAAATGCTGAATCTCGTAGATTATTGAAAAGGTCTTTTAAAAAGTTATTCTTTGAAAGGTCTTCATTAAAGAGGTCTTTTAAAGACTTTAAAGGTCTTTAAGACTTTCAAGCCTTTTGATTATTGTGTCGAAATCACTGTTTAATTATTACTGGATCAGCTGACTTATGACAAGTTAATTGGCTCCTGCTATACCAACGTTAAATCAGCTGTTTAATGACCAGCTTCTTTCCAGGTTTCTGTAAAATTACAAAATACATAGACAATTATTGTATAGCAGGATTCTTTTAAATTGTCATTAAACAGCTGATTGATGTACGCTCGTTTACCAACGTTAAATCAGCTGTTTTCTGACAAGTTAAAAGAATCCTGCTATAATTTTTTCCCATTTTGAAGGATGGCGAATGATTGTTATTCAATAAACAGCTGATGCTCAGCTCTGTCAGGATAGTCTACGCGCAATCTGCAACAGCTTATCGGTACAGCTGACAAATGCATTCTATTCAAAAAACATATAGCAGGATCCAATTAACTTGTCAGAAATCAGCTGATCCAGTAATAATTAAACAGTGATTTCGACACAATAATCAAAAGGCTTGAAAGTCTAAAGAACCTTTAAAGTCTTTAAAAGACCTTTTTAAAGAAGACCTTTCAAAGAATAACTTTTTCAAAGACCTTTTCAATAATCTGCGAGATTCAGCATTTGTAGGTTAGGTATTGTGATATTGCTCTTTGAAACAGCTGATTTCTGACAAGTTGAATTGGATCCTGCTATACCTTTTAAAGAATAAATTTTTGAAAGACCTTTTCAATAATCTGCGAGATTCAGCATTTGTAGGTTAAGTATAGCAGGATCCAATTCAACTTGTCAGAAATCAGCTGTTTCAAAGAGCAATATCACAATACTTAACCTACAAATGCTGAATCTCGCAGATTATTGAAAAGGTCTTTTAAAAAGTTATTCTTTGAAAGGTCTTCTTTAAAAAGGTCTTTTAAAGACTTTAAAAAGGTTCTCTAGACTTTCAAGCCTTTTGATTATTGTGTCGAAATCACTGTTTAATTATTACTGGATCAGCTGACTTATGACAAGTTAATTGAATCCTGCTATACCTTTCAAAGAATAACTTTTTGAAAGACCTTTTCAATGATCTGCGAGATTCAGCATTTGTAGGTTAAGTATTGTGATATTGCTCTTTGAAACAGCTAATTTCTGACAAGTTAATTGGATCCTGCTATAAATAATTTACTCACGGATGATTTTTTGATGGAGGTAGGCGTGGAGAGTGACGGACCCGTGTCGCCGATGGAGCTGACTGACGGAGGCCCCCCCACCCCGTCCAGCGAGTCCTCCAGAATCATGTCGGCCTCCACTTTGGGAAGGACCGGAGATGACGCCGACTGCAACAAACGTTTCATTCATTTATTCATCTCATAAACAGAAAAACAAAATCGATGCAACAAACTCAAGGTTATCATAAAAGAATGGTGCGAAGATCGAATTTTTATAGAAACCAGCGTTCAAGCCAAACAACCTGAATTAGACAGAAATCATGAACTGATTCGCGTCAAATGTTTGTCAGAAAATCGCACCAATTCAATTGAAACCGCACCATTCTTTTATGATAACCCGGTATAGGATGTTTCAAAAAGGACTTTACAACTTTGAAATTGCATATAATTTAAAAAAAAAAAGTTATAGAACTGGATTTGGTGTTGTTTTACAAGAAAACACATAAAGTTTTTACTAGTATGATATAGACTCTATAATCAAGCGCTCTTTGATTGGTACAATGTCATCGACGCAGAAATGCAGAAAAATTTACTTATGTTTAATCAAGGCGAAATGTGAGTAGAAAGAATTTTTTACAAGTCATAATTCGGGAATAAATAAGATTTATAAAGAGGTACCTCGATGATTCAATATCTCAAACCATTTGGAAAAAATGAACTCAAATCCAGGAATATCATAAAAAAATAAAACCATAATCTTCAAGTTGTTGTGTGACCTAATTTGACCTAAGTTAACAGTTTGAGTGTAAGTGTGTACTCATAATCAATTACTAAATAATTGAAGTTACTAAAGTTAAATACAAGTAGTAAGTTCAGCCGTAACCTACATAATTTAATTGGCATAGTCAACAATTAATTTAAAGCAATTTGAATTCTGTATGATTGAATTTTAAGCGCAGACTGGAATTACTACACAGAGTTCATAACTTATATAAGTACTTAGTATTTGGCACGTCAATAGATTCATGTAAAATAATTTTCAACAAGGCAAATATTTTCAACAATGTTTTTTTCAACAGCTAAGAATAATAGAGAATGATGAGTTCATTGAAAGAACAGTATTACTCATTTAGGCAATCTAGATACTGCAAACTTAAGACAATGGTTAGGTTAGAACGTAGCCTACCGTATGCTTGACTGAAATACATTAATCTTGTTGTCACTATCTCAATTTGACTTCGGAATTCAATTGAACATAACCATTCAATTATAAATTGAGTGTTTAACGCTAAACAATAAGTAAATCGCGTTACATTATCTTTTAGTAGGCTTAACACATAGTGATACTAGCCTACTGTACTTTACAAAGGATTTGGGACATGAATTCGTTCAATCTTTTAAAGGCCTAACATAAAAGTCACTCCTAAATCATCTCAATAAAATGGATTTGATTGAATCTCAACAAACAGACAGGCTAATTGGGGTTTAAATTTATCTGGTATAGTCAAAACTTCATTACAAGGATTACACCTAACCTAAAACTTTCATCACGAAAGGTTCTATATAATTTGTATATTCTAAGATCAACGAAGCAACAAGTAATACTTTACTTTTAAAAAAATAAGTTTTAAATCAATTTTACAGGGAGTAAGAATTGAAGACAAGCAATTAATGTCGAATTAAGTGTGCATTGAACTTTCAAGTTGAATTAATTAACATTAACTTTGATATTGTTCTAATGAAGAAAGAAATATCGTAATGCGTCACAAGACAATCGACATCTTGATAAGTTTTGATTGAATAAAAATTGTCCAAGACAGTACTTAATTAGAATTAAATAAACGTTTAATTTGATGTAATTGAGCAGAAAATCTTCAAGTTTTCGAGAAGATTAGCAAGACAGACTCAAAGTGAAGAGAAAGTCATACTGAGATAGTATTGATCACGACAAAATTTAAAGCGATTTCTAAAAATGGTCACCTCAAATTTATTTACGTACACCGAATATGCTAATATCAACTGATATAAATTTCAAAAGATGTCGTCTCAATAGAAGATCTATCATTTTTCTGACCAATCTTAAAAGCTGAACTAGAAATGATTGCTGATTAACAGTTTCATATTGTTCAAACAGTAAAATAAAATCAATGAAATGTATGCGGGCGGATCTAATTTTCTCATCTAGGTTACTGACTGCATTCATTACAAAGTGTATCTTGAGAACCAGTCACGAAAATAAAACTGAGTACTTAGCTTTTAATACGATGTAAAATAGCGTTCAATTCTATGCACGTTCACTAAATACACATGAAATTGAAGGAAAAACAGAAACGAACCTGCGAAATGGTGATTATTGAAAATAACTTCGAAAGAACAAAAACTTCACACTTGAATCAAAAGGACAAATCTAGACATTAGAGATTTGACTGAAGAAGAACGAAGAACAGTTCACCTTCCCATTTCCATTATTATTTCTCCGTTTCAGTTTCAATGCAAAATCCAATTGGAAAGAGGAACGTTTCGTTTCAAAGTGACTACAGCCATTGAATATATCGCACCCCCAGAAGAATAGTGGTACAACTCAAAAAAGTGCATTTTTCAGGAGAAGCAAAACAAAGTTTGAATCAAGTGTATCTAAAAATTAATAACTTATTGTTTGCTCGGATATTTTTTCCATGATAATTTAACTTTTTCTTGTTTGCATGGAATCAGTCCCTTGGTGATAGGAATAATGAGTTTGGCGTATTATTTTTTTAAAAATTTGTTGATTTCGAGTTGTGCCTCTTTTCTGCAAATTTTTTTGAGTTGTGCCTCTCTTCTGCAATAAAAGGATAGATTCAAGACTGATTACTCAGTTGATTAGAATTCATAATCAAAACTCCCCATGGTTTCTGAAGAGTTTGAAGTGTAATATTGTGATTGTAAAGTTGAATTACAACCAGAAGCGTATTGGAATGACCGTGACCGACCCGAAGGCTATACATCAGCGTCGACTTTACTCTTTTTCCAATACGCTATTGGTTCTAATTCAACTTTACTTTGTGAGTTAGCTATTCTACAGACTCCTGGTTTATAAATATAAAATAATTCACAGAGATATCTTAATAAGAAATTTAATTTATTTGAATCAAAAATTATTATATTTCATGATACTAGAACAATTTTGAAAACAAAGTATTCAACTTGAAAAAACAACAAAATAAGAAAAAGTTCACTACTTTAAATAGTGAACATCAATACAATAGAGCAAAATGAAGAACAGTACTCATTATTAAATAATCAAACTAAATCGACCATATTAAGAAGTGGCATTTAACCTAAAGGAACTGAAGTTTATCTAGATTTGATAAGATTCTATAGCTTGAAATCTCTGTAATACACAACACAGATGAGCGAAATCTTGTATGAAAAATATTCAATTTGAAAACAACAAAAGAATAAAAAGTTCACTATTTTATATTGTGAACATCAATACAATAGAAACACAATGAAGATCAGTACTCATTATGAAGTAATTAACTAAATCTGGTATTTTCTGAAACATTTTCTTGTAAAATAGATTGGGTTTTGAGTTTGTTCTTCTCTTTAAGTTTGAAACAAAAACTTTTTTGGATATTCACTTCTTATATCAAAGTCCGGGTCATGGTCAGAGTCATCAGCTTCATCAACAGACTCTGAATCCCTGTTCTTTAAAGCCACATTGTGCTTTTTGTTTTCTTTTTTTCGTGAAATACGGCTTACTTTTATTGTAGTAGGACTATCTGATTTATGTATTTCTCATTCACCATTTTCGAAGACTTCAATCTCTTGTTCACTCATATCTCCTCCAGCTTCTTCTCCTAGTGTGCCAATAGTTGTGTTCTCATCAGTCATCATTATTATCCACTTCAATAATTTCACCCACTCCAATCATTTCATACACTTCAATCATTTCATCCACTATAATCTTGCCATCTTCAGCTTTGTCCTCTTCAGTCTTCTACTCTCCAGCATTGTCTTCTTCAGTCTTGTCCTCTCCAGCATTGTCTTCTTCAGTCTTGTCCTTTACAGTTGTGTACTCTCTGGTCTTGTCCTCTTCCACCTTCCCTCCTCTTGTGTCACGGTTCTAGAAAAACAAGGAAATAATTTTATGAGCAAAGTTTGAATACAGCATGAGGTTGTTCACAATCCCAACTCCAGAATAGTTCTGTTTGCACAATATCAATCAGAGTGATTCAAAAAGAATACCACAACTTTAAAACTTTGTATTTAATGAAAGAAATATAATAGAACCTTCTGTTATACATCATTTCAAAGAGTATTTAATGACGTTTTTTTTCACTCACAAAGAAGTTCAGAGATGTTCCATATGACCCCTCCAGACACTCGAGCAATATCAACCCAAAACCTCCCTCAAACTCCTTCTACTCTTACTGTAGCATATCAGGCGTAACAGTTTGGTAATCTGCTGTTATTTCTTGTTTCAAATCATCAATATCCATCCACCATTGATGATTTGAAACAAGAAATAACAGCAGCCATCCAAACTGTTACGCCTGACATGCTACAGATAGTGTGGAACAAGTTTGAGGGAGGTTTTGGATTGATATTGCTCGAGTGTCTGGAGGGGTCATATGGAACATCTCTGAACTTGTTTGTGAGTGAAAAAAACTCCTTTAAATACTCTTTGTAAAGATGTATAACAGAAGGTTCTATTATACTTCTTTCATTAAATACAAAGTTTTAAAGTTGTGGTATTCTTTTTGAATCACCCGGTAGTTTTTACTTTAAACTCTGTTTGATCTGTAAAACATGCATTCTTATTATTTCAAAAAATTGAAGTTTCTTTGAATGTTTGAAAAAATACATGCATTGTATCATACTATCATATCTCTACAGATCATCGTCTGTAATAGTTGCCTAGTAACATAAAATGAATATTATTAACAGGGCATAATTTTTATTTTGTTCTCTTCTCTCTTTCTACTGCTGCCTTCAATGTATTCAATAAAATCTTTCCATTATTTTCAGTCTACGTATTCAATTATAAAATATACTTTTGGAAGTTTTAAAGAAATCTTATTTTCAACTATATGATTTGAGAATTGGCAATGAGCGCTCATGAAAATGACACTGATATTATTTAAGCAGATGTAACCAGGGTTTTGCCTATTTCAGACAAGCCCCTTATTGCCATCACTCCATGTAACCCGCAGTTGACGATGTCGAAATATCCACTGACTAAAAAGCCTCCAATCTTAATTGAAACTGGAAGCAAGCAGTTATCACAATTTTATAATGTTATAGGTTGTTTTGGCGCCGAAGGTAGCAAAGCCAGTAACTGATTTCCTTCCAGCTACATCCAATCGAAAATTAAAACTTATCATCTTAATCGACAATACAAAATATGAAAGATGTTATAAAAAGATATATGAAAATATAAGTTATATAAATATAAAAAGTTGAATACAAAAAAGTCAATTGATTATGAAATTTTGGCAATCCTTACAATGATACTGATATTTTTCGCTTTTTTGACAAGCATTCTCGCTTTTTGAACTAGCATTCTCCCTCTGGACTCCATTATTCCTTTAAAAAACGAACAAGTCTTAATAAATTTCCAAAACTTGAACATCAGAAGGAGACTTTAGAAGAATGTCACGACTATAATTTTGAGGAAAGAAAATCTTTATCTTTACCTGTATAAGATAAGACTACTAGACCACTGTTTAATATTGGATTAGACGAGTAACAATGACTTGAGGTATTATTATTATTATTATTAGCGTATGCCATAACTGGTGGGGAGTCCCATAAGGAAGTTCCACCGGCAAAATAACCTCAATGTTCCTCGATGGGAAATTGTTGTAGTTCTTGGTAAAATCCACTGAAATTTACATTTTTGAAAGTTCAAAATACTTGAGGTATAGTAACTACTTTCTGCTCCCAGTTGCAGTGACATTGTCTCCACTTGATGGTTTGGATCGCTTAAAAAACTGTAAATCCACTCATCATTCATAATACTCATGCAAAATGTATACTCACCCAAAATGTACCATCTCAAGAAAATTGATTAAATATATTAGGTAAAACAGGCATAACTCGAAATGATCCTTTCCACAATTAAACAAATCTCATGAATTTTTTAATTAAGTAGTGGAAAAAAGGCATATTCCATAATGGTTCAGTATTCAAACTTGCATACTATGATAACTTCAACAATAAATCGTGGAAAACAGGCATAATTCCAAATAGTCCTGTTTTCAACTTGGGATAACTATTATATTTGAGAATAGAAATACGAAAAACTGGCATAATACAAAATGTGCCAGTATTCAACAATGGAATGCTTAGATAATTAGACTTACCTCAAGGGAAATTGGAGAAGTGCCACTGTTGACGAGCTCAAACTGCGATGTCTCCTGATCTAAGTCTAAAATGCCACTGTTCTCCGCAAACAGGTTGAAAAACTGATAAGAAGAACACTGACACTTGTGCTGCCACGCGGCAACCGTTTGAGATAGGACGATGGGAGTTAGTGCAAACGATAGAGATTGTCCCAGGCATATAGAATATCGGCATAACTCAAAATCGCCAATTTTTGAGTTGTGCCACTATTCTTCTGGGGGTGCGATATATCCTTTAAGAAGGACAGACCCCGTGTTAAAAATTCATCCCAATTCGGCAGGTAGAAAACGCTAGTTCTAGGCGTTAGTCGCGAGGCAGCGCTGGTAGTTCTTTCAATTTCCAGTGCTGCGTTCGTCAGCGTGCGTGTGTGCGAGAGTCATGACAACAACCCTCTAAAAGATTTCGCTTCGCTTCGAGTTCTGCTTCAACTCGGCAGCCCCCTTCCACATTAGCTAGGTGTTCGGTGGTTGCCTGTTGGAAATGCCTGCCGGACATCCAGAACCACAGTGCCGCATGTTGGGACATATGCTCACTGGATGTACACTATACTTTTATAAAAGCATTATTTAAATTCTAAAATTTTAATTTAAATTCAGTTTTCAATTTCTAAAATTTTAGGTGTGGGAACTCTCATCCTAAACTCCTCTCCTGCTCTAAATTTCTTATAAACTTGCTTCGACTTATAAAAAGGAAAGAAAATGTTTAATATCAACAGGCAGGAAATTGAAAAGCTTTAATAGCCTAAATCTTAAATTGAACCGTCAAATTGTTGCTATAAGTAGTACCGTACCACTGTTTATTTTAAGGCCCGTATTACATAAGAAATTATAAAATTGGATGAAATAAAGGCTCATCTCAGCTCACAATTACATGTTTGGGCGCTCATTATCTGCTTATGAGTCACAGTTTTAGAGTTACATGCGTTCCCTTGCGTTCCAGTACTCTTGGGAGGTAAGGGAACGCCGTTTCCTAGCATTCCCACTGTAGTAATATGAAATTTTTGTAATAAGAAGTTGGCTTCCGTATATTGGTTCATTCAACATAAGAACCGAGTTTTCAGAATCAGAATTCCACATTCTGTATTCAAGTCAATAATTTTATTAAATATCTTTTTAAATCAGTATTGGGTGACTATTCTAGATATTTATTTGATGATCAGTTCACTGGATTCATGGACTTGTATGATTCATACTAGCACGATCACTCTCATAAATTTATTATTTACATTCATATAGTCTCACCACAGATGTTGGTATATTTTTAAGATCATATAGTATCTATCGTACATAAGAGAACTTCAAGATCATCTATTCATTATTTCTATTTGTTGAGAGATGTGGCTAGGGTTTGAAGTTGACTATGTGGAATACTCTTATTATTTGTGGGCTCTGAAGAATCCATCTCAACCCATATTATTGTGCTCGTCATTATTTATTATTAGTAAGAGATTCTACATATTCTACTTGAATGTACCTGCCTCCTGCCTCATAAAAGCAATTCGTCGGTATTTGCAATACCGGAAAAAGCAATTCGCAAGAGTGATTTGATACAAATTAAAAAGGTTGCATACGAAAAATTTGACTTGAGTTTGACTTTATCAAATACTTCTGTTGTGAAGCCCGGACTCACATTGTTTGTATTTATCCATTTCTTTATGAGAGTGATGCAGGGTAGTTTAAACCCCCCATCTCTCATAAATCTATAGACATTTGGAGCCTTGTAGTATAAGGAAAGAGCTATCTGCTTTTCTTCTTCAGTCCAATCTGCTTTAGTTTGATGTCTCAGTTACATGGTAATAGAGACCAATGGCTCCCCAGATATGAAATTCGGGAGTTTGGCAATTAAAGACTTAAAATCAACCCAGGTAGTTTTCCTCTTGATGAAATAAATGCTGTTGTTTTTCTTTTTTAGCAGTGATCTTTGTTTACATACTGTTCTTTTCAACTTCTTCTTCCGTGGTGTCAGATTGTTCAATCCTGTATCTGTATTATTCAATTCCGATAAGTGTTTAAATTGATTATTGAAATCCTCAACAGTCTCTTCACCCTGATTGGTTGGAATAGGTTGATCGATGTGTGATAATTCTTCATGATTAACAGCACGGCCGTGAGAATCCTCTTTTTCACAATTTTCTTCTTTCAGATCGAACCAAGGTATAGGAACTGTTAAGCAGGATGGTTTCTCAATAGCATGTTTCTTAGTATAAGAAGCTATCTAGGTATAATTGTAGATGATCTTTTGAAAAGGGACGAGCATATCTTGTACACAACTAAAAAAATAAGAAAGCTTATTTATAAGTTCTACCAGCTACGTCATATATTTAGTAAAGATATGATAAAAATAAAAAATAATATATTTCCCACTTGTAGAATCTCTTTTAAGATATGGACTGTTGGTTTGGGGTGTAGCAACCTACAACTTCATAGATTCAATTTTTAAAGCCCAGAAACGTATTCTTAAAGTCATGGGACCTTACAAGAACAACCGCTTTCCAACTAGTGTGTTATTTACCGAAAGCAAAGTTCTCAGCGTCAGACATTCATATGTATTAGTTTTGGTAGTTTATGTAAAGAAAAATACAAATTTTACTGATTTAATTTTCCATAGCCATGACACTAGAATTAGAAACATGAATTTTCATATCGTTCCTAGAATGAACACTGCTTTTGGACTGAGATCGGTAGATTATTAAGGTCCTAGAATTTATAATAGAATGCCACAAACAACAAAGAAGAAAGAAACATACATAAATTTAAAAGAACTGTAAGAAATTGGTTATGTAATGCTGGAATTTACCACATCGAGGAGCTCATTGTAAGTAGGATATAGGTGAAATATGTAAACATTTATTTTGATTAATTCAATGGATTGATATAGTATTATAGAGGTACCTAGTAGATTGAAATTCATATTGGTTTTGTATTATTTATGTAGTAACACTAATAATTGTTTAATAGTTTCTAACACTTTTTTATATTACTAGACACTTGAAAAAAATATTTTGCACTTTATAAATTTTATTGTACCTTGTAGTTTTAAATTTCTATTATTTTTTATGTAGTAATAGTTTTTAACAATTATTATTATTATTATTAGCCGTATATCTCCCGAAGTGGAAGACGCTGAGTCTGAATCATGGTCGTTGACTTCTATTTGACTTGGCGGTTTTCTTGTTCGCCCACCAGCTTTTCATTTTCTGCGAAAAAGCCGCTTTTCTTTCATCACTCCATCTCATTCCAGCTCTTGGAGCTTTTACCTCTGGAATAATTTCCCATTTATTTATTTTTGTTTTAAAATTATTTCGATTTGTAATTTCATCGTCAGTAATTTTTGCTAAAACTAGATCTTTCTTAACGTTTTGAATCCATTCCCCTCCATTGGCAAGCGAAGCTACATATTTTACTATTTTTTTTGTGATTCTATGATCGGGAAGCCTCATAATGTGACCGTAAAATTTTAGACGTCTTTTTCTCATGTCTGTTACAATATTTGAATGTTGTGCTCAACTGTGCTATTTTTTTGTAATCTATAACCATTCTCAGTTAATCTTGGACCCAGAATTTTTCTAATTATTTTCCTTTCTTCCTTTTTCAAATTTTCTAAATCAGCTTTCCTGTTGAGGTTCAGGGTCTCACTGGCATAGAGCATTGATGGTTTGATCACTGTATTATAATGTCTAATTTTTGTGTGAAGAGACAAGCATTTTTTGTTATAAATAAATTGCACCAGCCCTAGGCCTTTACGAGTTTTCTTTATTCTATCCTGCTGTGAAAATCTCTCCGAAATAACTTCTCCTAAATATTTAAAACATTGCACACTGTTGATCGTTCCATATTTGGTTTGTAGTCTGGTAACTTCTAGGTTTGTGGTTGTGAATACTGTTTTTTCAAAAGATATTTGTAAACCAACTTTTTCTGCACATTCTTTCAAAGTTTCTATCTATTTTAACAATTATTTATATTACTAATCACTTAAAAAAAATAGGAATAAATGAATAAAAAAAAGTTTGCACATTGTAATCTATTTAGAAGAGTATTATGATCACCCCGACACATATTATTATAGTGAGGCATCATAATTAGGATTAGAATCATCTTAACTAATTTATTGAGTCGGGATTCTCTTACATATCTGTATCTGTATTTGTAAATAAACTCCTCTGAATGCATATTATTGGCATTCAGAGAAATTATTAATTATTATTAGTTCGTTCGTAAACGCTCGTCTAATAATCACTATTTTCAGTAGAACGGCGATTTGCTGAGAAGAGTGGCAACTGAAATGAAACCAAACCAAACCAGCGCTTATACTGTATTATTTCCAAGTGGTGTGGGGGAAGAATTTGTTCTCAGAATTTCTCATTGTTCAACTCATTCAGCCTTTTGCTTGAGAGAGAGGCCAGGCAGACTTTCTATCTCTCTCTCTCTCAACATCACCGCTCTCTGTCAAACACCCGTTGCGCTCTCTGTCACACCCTTCGCGCGAGGAAAAAAGGGACCAGAGAACTCTGGTGGCAGACGCTCAAAGTAGCACTTGAAGAAAAAAAAATGGGCTGAATTCTGGCCATAAGGTCTGTCCTTCTTAAAGGATATATATTCAATGCTACAGCGCTGTTCAACAATGTGACAGTTGAAAGAACTAAAAGGCGGGGCAACAATGCATTATTCAAACATAGAAATGAAATTGTATAATAACATCATGTTGATATTCTTTAAAAATAAGATTAATACTTGTAAAATCCAACATTTTCATGCTATTATTATTCAACTTATTCATAATACATAGTATGGGGAAATTAACAGCGGTAATATAATAATTTCGAAGTGAAGAATAAAACAATCAAAAACAATTTCATCATGCACTCTGTGTGAATAAATGAAATGAAATAAACTAAAATCACAAATTCATAACGAAACTCTTTGACACTTGATAATACATTACAATTAAAACATTCTTTGTGTTAAATTTGTTTAATGTAATAGATCGGGAATATCACAATTACAGTAACATAATCTAATTACTGTGGTTATAAAAAAACAATTCTCCAAACACTTGTAAACATCAACAAGTTTTATGCAATTTTAAACATAATTCAAGACAGATAAAACACATCGTTTGAAATAAGCGGAGGTTGGAGACTTGCTAGATCCGGACGTGACTTCCAATTCATTAGTAAAATATTTTACTCGTAAGTTTGGTGACCCAAGAAATCACGAAGTATGCCGCCTATAGTGCGATTCACGTCAAGAAGTCAGCATTGTTTATATGAGGAGCATTGATGCCAAGTTTCATTGAGAGAGAAAGAGAAAACTGCAAGAAACGTGTTTGTTGGGACTGTGTGCGACAACAATGCACAGTGCGGCAACTATGCACAGTGCGAATAGGATAGAGAAATCAGCAACTGCCTTGTGCTGAACAAGGCTAGCAAACTCCCATCTAAGCAATGCTGACTTCTTGACGTGAATATTTCTTCATACTTCCCAACTTTTTTCCAGAGCTCCTACAGTTTCTATGACACTTTCCAACTTATCATCAATAATCTCTTTATTCAGGACATTTCCATTTCATTCAAATGATTGTTGTTCTGCCCCAAAGTGACGTCATGTAGCAGTAAAGATGTTTACTTCCGAGACTCCTGGTGTGAAGAAAGGAACGACTGTGTCTATTCTATTCATGGTCGAAGCGAGGGTTTCTGTGTGTATCCATGTATAGTGCAACCCACTTAATTTGACGCTTGGCGATCAGTAAACAGCGGTCTTTTAAAGGTCTTCAAGTCTTTAAAAAGTCTTTGGATTATTGTATCAAAGCTGCGTAACATCAGCTGTTAACTGATCGCTAAGCGTCAAATTATATGAATCGCAATATATCTGTTTCTCCATTTCTAAACAGCTGATCCATCCACCAAATAAAAAAACTATAGCAGGATTATTTTAAATTGTCAGAAAACAGCTGATTGATGTACGCTCGTTTACTGACGTTAAATCAGCTGTTTTCTGACAAGTTAAAATAATCCTGCTATATTATACAATGCAGCAACTGAAAAGAAAAAACAGCAAACGAAACTGTTCTGATTTTTCTGCACAAGGAATTGATCCCAAGTCACAAGGAACTGATCCCCAATCACCAAAAATTATTAAGTGATACTTCACAAGAAATCAATAAACTTCACAAGTAATTAATAATGCAACTTTCACTGTAAATAAAATACATAAATTGATACTCTTTACACGGAATGAATAAATTTATACTTTACAGAAATGAATAAAATGTTACTCACCTTACATGAAATAAATAAAGAGATCCTCCACAATAAGTGATTCAAGTGATATTCACTCCAGAAGAAATAACTGAAGTAATATTTTTCATAAGAAATGAATGAACTGAATTTACATGAAGTGATATTTACTCTTCAAAAAAAAGTAATATTAACTCTACAATAAGCGAATGAACTGATACTTCACAAGAAGTAACAATTCAGTGATAAACTCACTTCACATGAAATTAATGAAGTGATACTTTACAAGAAGTGGATGAATTGATATTTCACTAGAAGTTAATAAAGTGGTACTCACTTCACAAGAAACAAATCAAGTAATACTCACCTCATAACTCATAACAAATCAATATAGTGATTCTCACATCATAGGAAACTGATAAAGTGATTGTTACAACATAGGAGATTGATACTTGACAAGAAATGAATGAAGTGCTAACCACTTCATAAGAAATGAATAGAGTAATATTCGCTTCACAAAAAGCTTGTCAAGTTCCTGACAAGTACGACTTCCAAAACTTTGAAACATCAGCAAAAGAAAATCAAGGAATTGAGAATGTCTTCATATAATTTGCAAAACACTGTCTAGCGAATTCGAATGTCGGGTCACCAAGAAGGACATCTCTATTTCAAAATTATTAGTAGAATTGTAATACTTCAAATAAAAAAAGTGATACTTACGTTCAGACTGTCAAAATGGTGCATGTAAGAATGATGATGCTGACTATGAGATCTGTCTGCAGTGGGTAAAGTTATCACTTCCCCAGTAACTCCCACCTGAAACATTAAATACTGAATTGTTTCCAATTTCGAAACAAAACTAGCAATCTTCATTTCAAATTAGTCCAGTATGTTGTTGGAATTTTTTGTAGAGGATGATGACCACAAATGAGCTCTAGGTTTGTGCGTACCTGATATCACATAATAAACATAGCAGGATTCTTTTAAATTGTCAGAGACAGCTGATTGATGTACGCTCGTTTACTAACGTTAAATCAGCTGTTTTCTGACAAGTTACAAGAATCCTGCTATATCTAATATTTGAAAACAAGGAGATTTTATTGTGACATGATTGTATTTCAGCATAAATGTTGTTTAATCATTTTAGGCTAGGCGTACACCGGTTAGTCAAGACAAGACAAGACGAGATTAGTCATGTTTAGTCACAGTAATTCACATGGTTGCTTATGAAGCAGCACACACCGATGCAATGACTAATTGGTGTGTGTTGCTTCATAAGGAACTATGTAAAGTACTATGACTAAACGTGACTAATCTCGTCTTGACTAACCGGTGTACGCCTAGCCTTACAGTAATCATGAGATTTATAATCATTTGATTCAAATAATAGTAACGTTATTGATTATTGTTTCAACACTAGAATTCACGACATGCAGTCAAATTTTACTGTAAATAACATAAATGTTACTCACTGCACTGAAGCGCTTTCAAGTTATTGATTAAATAAATAAACAGTTCAGTTCAATGACACAAACTCCATAAGTAGGTTGGGGAATATGGAAAGTACACGATTTAAAACTTGAGATAATATGAGTTTAAAACATAATATCGATTTTAAACTTATATAGATTAACAATATTAACCACATTAACTATTTTAATAACAAGCTGTCCCGGCGAACTTCGCATCGCCCTCTTCCCCCCCCCCCAAATGTCACCCCTCTTCCCCCCACAAATGTCCCCCCCTTCATGCCACCCCCCAAAAATGTCATCCCCCAAATGCCACCCCCTTCCTTCCCCCACCAATACCCCTTCATGTCGCCCCCTCTTCCCCCCACATGTCCCCCCTTCATATCACCCCCCCCACGGAAAAATGTCACGAAGTAAAAATATCTATATCCACTCGCTTTATTGATGGAAATTAAAAGAAATCTGCAATATACTAATTTTTAAAGCGAGTGGATAAATATTAATCAATGCTGAAAGTTGTCAAAAAAGTTACACCCGCCTCGGATTCGAACCCGAGAATTCTGCGTGGAAGGCAGAGTCGCTATCCAACAGACCACCGATGTCATCTTTTGGAAGACTTATATTGTAGCATCTTCAATTACACATCGATTTTATAGGAGCATTATTGTTTGGACTGGATCAGAATGGATGTCATGTTTGATAGGTTAGGTCATTAATGTACTAATTATTTATTAATTAAAAAAGTATTTTCTTATATTTTAATACATATTATGTTAACCAGTGCTGTAACAATCCAAACTAATCCAAAATCATCTAAATCGGTTCAGCCGTTCTCGAGTTATAAGCGAGCGTACAGAGATCAACTCTCTTTTATTAATATAGATAGATAACTACTGGTTACTGCACTGACCCTGGGCGGATTGAGCAGGCGTCTGAAGAAGTAGATCTCATCCTGTGTCACCGCCGACGAGTGCGTGTACTTCTTGAGTCCGTCACGAGGCAGCTCGCGAAACAGCTGTTTCGCCTCGTCGAACTTTGACTCGCACAGGTACACGTCTGACTCGGCTATTTCCGTCGGACGACCTGCAACACCAAAACTCTCTTTGTCACTACTACCATTTACGCTCCCAATTATAGCAGGATTCTTTTAAATTGTCAGAAACAGCTGATTGATGTACGCTCGTTTACTTAAGTTAAATCAGCTGTTTTCTGACAAGTTAAAAGGATCCTGCTATATCTCAAACTCATTTCCTTTTCAAACAAAAATAGACCGACACAACGATGTATCCAAGGACCCGATATGGAATAGTGTTCAAAAATAATAAATAAGTAATACTTTTGACAGTTGATATGAAAATAATATTATTCTCGAAAAACATTCTTAAAATTACTTAAAAAATGAAATTTTAGTTGCTGACATGAATAACTAGTTTAATAAAATAAAAAATTAGTCAAAAACATTAAGTACAAGTACATTCACATCTCGAGTATAGCAGGACGCATTTAGTTTGGCGGTTACCAGCTGATTTGGCGATCAGTAAACAGCTGGTGTTACGCAGCTTTGATACAATAATCCAAAAAAATTTGAAGTCAGACCTTAAAAGCTGCTAGTGGGAATTGAGCCCAGGACCTTCTGTTCATCAGATTGAATACTGTTCATACTGTCTTTGCGTCTTTGATTGCAAAGGCTCGATGACACTATTTGAAGAGCTCAACTAGCAGTGACTTAAATTAGCCTATTAGCAGTGAGGTTACTTAGCCTACCTATTTTTTGCTTGTAACGTTTTTCAATTCAGCCCCCAATTTATTATTTATTTATTTAGTTTTTGATAGTGGGGAGACCCGAGTAGGGTTGTTCTATTGCAAATACAAAGACTATTATTGCAGAGACTTTGAAAAGGTCTTCAAAAATGTCTTTAAATGACTTTAAGGCTAGGCGTACATTGGTTAGTCAATGCAAGACAAGACGAGATTAGTCACGTTTAGTCACAGTAATTCACATAGTTGCTTATGAAGCAACACACACCGATTAGTCATTGCATCAGTGTGTGCTGCTTCATAAGCAACTATGTGAATTACTGTGACTAAAGGTGACTAATCTTTTCTTGTCTTGTCTTGACTAACCGGTGTACGCCTAGCTTAAAGGTCTGACTTTTAAAAGTCTTTGGATTATTGTGTCAAAGCTGCGTTTCTGCGTAACATCAGCTATTTACTGATCACCAAATCAGCTGGTAACCGCCAAATTAAATGTGTCCTGCTATATAGCAGGAGCCAATTAACTTGTCATAAATCAGCTGATCCAGTAATAATTAAACAGTGATTTCGACACAATATTCAAAAGGCTTGAAAGTCTTAAAGACCTTTAAAGTCTTTAAAAGACCTTTTTAAAGAAGACCTTTCAAAGAATAACTTTTTAAAAGACCTTTTCAATAATCTGCGAGATTCAGCATTTGTAGGTTAAGTATTGTGATATTGCTCTTTGAGACAGCTGATTTCTGACAAGTTGAATTGGATCCTGCTATACTCGAGATGTGAATGTACTTGTACTCAATAAATAATAAATATTCTTTGAATGCAAAGTAACTTTTACTTCAAAGCGAATGAAGATTAAAAATAAATAGCAGATCATTCACTTTTCTACTTACATGAAATATACTCGCTATGTTCAAGCACGGCGCACTTTCCGGTAATATTGTCGACGGGTATTGTGTCTTCCACGGTGCTCAGAAATATCTCCTGCTTGTAGAATATTCGCATGGCACAGTTTCGCAGGTCCTTTGGTAGCAGCATCCACGGACCACGTATGAACGCCTGGTTACTGTGGAAAATTCAACAGGAGATTTCAATAAAATTTCAGCAATTGGGATACTTTTTTTGAAAAAAGTATGGAAATAGTTATTTATGTACCTAGTGCGTAAAGTAGCACTTTGCTGCACCGAAAGAAACGATTATTAGTTTTTTGAGTGCAGCAAAGATACTTTGAGCACGTGTAACATATTAAATTTTTCCTACAGTTACCTTTAATAATGTGATCAAAACTCAAAATCCTAACCTAGCAAGAAGAGTCTAGCAACAAGATAACGAAAATTCTGTTAAAAGTACTTCAATACAATCAATACATTCATTAAAACACATTGAAACCACTAAATAATAGATAGCAATAAAGTATTGATGATACCTTAATGATTTAATTGAATTCTATCTCAAAATCCTGTTTTGTTATCTCGCAATGGTTAAAATCCCCCAGGCTGTTCACTCTCTCTCACCTAGAGCGCGCTGATCAGGTCTATTAGCTATTCCTCAATAGGTTATGTTAGGTTATGATAGCGGAAACAATTAGAACATCAGCAGAAACGAAAGAAAAACAAAATGAATAATTGAAAATCAAGATGGGAAGAAACAGAGAATAATTCATAGAATATCAAAAAAATAAGAAAAGATAATACATAACAAAAATAATTGAAATAACAATACTGAAAATTGAAAGTGCAACTGAAATGCAGCGACGAAACTCACAGAGGCAGTGGCTACGCAGAACACATCCGCAGCCGTGTTCGGTGTTGCCAACATAATTTCAAGAGCTTGATAACCTTATCAGCTGCAAACATGTTAAGAAATTGAGATACTAGGTTGCAAATCTGGAGTGCGATAAGTTTCTCTAGGCACTAGAGCGTAAAGAAAGCATTTTAGGTACTGAAATCAGTGCAGGAACAGCCACATTATGAGTTAACTGTAGGAAAAATTATTAACAATCTCTGGGTAGTAGGCTACTTACTTGACATTCGTCCATATTGTGTCGATTTGAGCAATTGCTTGTTTGTTGTCAGCCTTCAGGTACACACAATCACCAGTCTTAATTACAATGCCATTATGATTGTACTGCTCGTAGTAAACAACTTTCAGCTCGTTGTTTGTTTCTAATGGCACGTTCTGAAAACATACACGAAAAACATGAAAATAAATAATGAAATAAGACTTTATTCCTTCGAACAAATCATACCAAGTTCATTTTATTTAGAAAATCTAGAACTACCTAAAGTATGTATAATCCCACAGTATTTAGATCCTATTTACTATGAAGAACTTATAGGGCCGGTTCATGAGCTCGGGATTTAGCCAAGTCCCTGACTAAAACGGGTGGCCACCATAGCATCGACAAACGGTAGCCTCGACACTATGTACTAAAGGTTCTCTATGCTGCTAACCCACTAACCTGTCGAGACAAACGTTTGTCGATGCTACGGTAGCCACCCGTTTTAGTCTAGGACTTGGCTAAATCCCGAGCTCATGAACCGGCCCTTAGTAGTTCATCAACTGGTTAGTCTAGCTTCTTCTAAACATTTTTTCAATGTTAAAAGTGTGCTTCAAGTAATATTTATGTAATGTCTACTAAACTTGTTCTAATCTTCCAAACTTCCGATTTCTATAAGGAAATCATAGAAGTTCATAGTAGAGTATAACTGGTTAGGCAGATTGCCCATCTGATCTGATTTCAGTCAGCAACCCAGCGTTGCCAGATGACATTGATCAAGTAGATAAATTAAGTTGTAAATGATGTTATTACATGGTAAAGCATTTAATAAAGGTATCGGTATGAAGACAAAAATATTTAAATTGAAATTTGAATCGAATGGAAAAAATATCAGGCAGAGTCAGATCATTCAAACAAAGACACCAAAAAACCACCAGCATCAATATATAGCAGGATCCTTTTAACTTGTCAGAAAACATATGATCGACGAGCATATGATCACAATACTTAACCTACAAATGCTGAATCTCGCAGATTATTGAAAAGGTCTTTTAAAAAGCTATTCTTTGAAAGGTCTTCTTTAAAAAGGTCTTTTAAAGGCTATAAGGGCCGGTTCATGAGCTCGGGATTTATCCAAGTCCTAGACTAAAACGGGTGGCCATCGTAGCATCGACAAACCTTAGCCTCGACACAATGTACTAAGGGCTCTCTATGCTGCTAACCCACTAACCAGTCGAGACAAACGTTTGTCGATGCTACGGTAGCCACCCGTTTTAGTCTAGGACTTGGCTAAATCCCGAGCTCATGAACCGGCCGTGAAGGTCTTTAAGACTTTCAATCCTTTTGATTATTGTGTGGAAGTCACTGTTCAATTATTACCAAAACAGCTGATTTCTGACAAGTTAAATGGATCGTGCTATAATTTTATCAATTATCCTTTCCATAAAACCACTACCTATACAATCACTATTCAAACCAAAAAGACATTGACATAATATGCAATGAAAATCAAGCAAAAAGGGGATGACCATCAATAAGCAAATAGCTGTTTCAAATCCTACTGAAAAGCACATATGGAGCAAATAGATCAATTCTGTAGTTAGCCGTGGCGAAGCGTGGTATACTTATTTGGTCATCGCCGGGTATATTTTCTATAGGAAATATATTATTATTTATTATTATTATTTATATATTATTCCTATAGAAAATATATTTAATATATTTCCTATAGAAAATATACCCGGCGATGACCAAATAAGTATACCACGCTTCGCCACTAGTTGTTAAGTCTCAACGAACTACGAACTCAACGAATGAGGTGCATTGTAACTGCTGACTGTCCTGCTCCTAGGAATTTCAAATGTAGGACATCTTCTTCAATTAAAAATTATTGAACATACACTACCAGCAATGAACATGAAAAGAATACAGATAATTATTGAAGCCTACCGGTTTTTCCTTAATGACAAGCTTCTCCTGTTCCTCCAGCTCGGCGATTTCCTCCTTGTGTTTTTCCACTCGCTCCCTGAACACCGACATGTTTCTGATTGGCTCAAGCACTTTTTCTCTCGGCTCCAGTTTGTAGGCATTGTTCAAACTCGATGGCCAGTTCTGTTGTAAAAAAAATAGATAAAAATAAGCAAGGACTGCAACACACAGTCGAATAAATGTATATGAGTCCAGTCGAAATGAATCTCTCAATAAGACATTCAAAATAGAAGAAGATTCGCATGGAGTTGGAGCAGAATCTTTTTATTTTTCCTGATAAAATCAATGAACAGTCTACAAGTTACTAAGATACTTGGAAAAATAAGCTAAAAACAGTGATTTTAAATGTGACCAACTCTATAGCATCATTGAATCAAATGGTCAGCAGTTCGGACATAGGACTTTCTGACAAAAACGTTTCTAGTGAGTGGTTCTTGAGCACCAGGCCAAGTGACAACTAGTTTTATTCGAACTGTAGATTCCATGACCAAGTAGTTTTCATTAGATTGTTTTCATTTGTTTGTTTATCTATTTTTAATCAACTTTTTCAAACTTAATATACACTTTAATAATTAACTTTGAACTTCAATACTTTAAACTTTTATGCTGTTAACTTATTCCCTGTATAAACTCTGTATCTTAGTCACTAGCATTTATTAATAGTATCAAAGGAAGAGGAAAAACAAACTATTAATATCCCAAACACATATAATAATAGTGGGGTGTATATTTAATCAAGAAAGGGGGGAGAAGAAGGAATTGGAGGATGAGAGAAGGAAAAGGTGGAGGGGAGGAGTATTAAAATGTGAAAGAGAAGGTAAAGGAGAACGAGGAGAAGTAGAAGAACGAGAAGTTATGGGGAGATAATAGAGGAGGAGGGAAAGAAATGAAGTAGAGCAGGTAGAGAAGAAGGAGGAGCAGGAAGAGCACGAGAAGTGAGTGAAGGAGGATGAGGAGGAGAGATAAAGGAGAAAGTAGTCGGAGAATGAGGAGAACAATGATAAGATGAGAGGATGAGGAGAAGAAAACAAGGTGGAGGAGGATAAGGAAGATTAAGAGGTTTTTGAAAGAGGAGGGGGGAGGAGGAGGAGGAGGAGGAGGAGGGGAAGGAAGAGGAGAGGAAGAGGAGCAGGAGGTTTTGAGGAGGAGGAGGAGGAGGAGGAGGAGAAGGAGAAGGTTTTTGAGGAAGAGGAGGAGGATGAGGAGGAGCAGGAGGAGGAGAAGGAACAGGAGGAGAAGAGGAGGAAGAGGATTTTGAGGAGGAGGACGAGGAGGAAGAGGAGAAGGAGGAGGAGAAGGATGATGATGATGATGAGGAGGAGGAGGAGGAGGAGGAGGAGGAGGAGAGGAGGAGGAGAGGAGGAGGAGAGGAGGAGGATGATTTTGAGAAGGAAGAGGAAGAGGATGAGGATGAGGTTTCTGAGGAAGAGGAGGAGGACAAGGTGGAGGAGGATAAGGAAGATTAAGAGGTTTTGAAAGAGGAGGGGAGGAGGAGGAGGAGGAGGAGGAGGAGGAGCAGGGGAAGGAAGAGGAGAGGAAGAGGAGCAGGAGGTTTTGAGGAGGAGGAGGAGGAGGAGGAGAAGGAGAAGGTTTTTGAGGAAGAGGAGGAGGATGAGGAGGAGCAGGAGGAGGAGAAGGAGCAGGAGGAGAAGAGGAGGAAGAGGATGATGAGGATGAGGACGAGGAGGAGGAAGAGGAGGAGGAGGAGCAGAAGGATGATGATGAGGAGGAGGAGCAGGAGGAGGAGGAGGACGAGGAGGAGAGAAGAGGAGGATGGAGGAGGAAGAGGAGGTTTTGAGGAGGAGGAGGTTTTTGAGGAGGAAAAGGAGGAGAAAGAGGAGGAGCAGCAGGAGGAGGAGAGGAGGAGGCGGAGGAGGAGGGGGACGAGAGGATGGGGAGGAGGTGGAGGAGGCGGAGCAGGCGGAACAGGCGGAGCAGGTGGAGGAGTGGAGGAGAAGGAGGTGTAGAAGGAGGAGGTGGAGGATGAGGAGAGGAGGAAGAGGAAGAGCAGGAGCAGAAGGAGGAGTGGAGGAGGAGGTTTTTCAAGAGGAAGAGGAGGAGAACCAGGAGGACGAGGAGGAGGTGGAGGAGGTTTTTGAGGAGGAGGAGGAGGACGAGAGGAAACTGTTCTACGGACTTCAATAGTGGCACATTTGTGCGTCCTAGTTGAAACAACATCGTCTCACCTTGATCTTTTTGAAAGCCCTCGCCTTGGACGAGTAGCGGCTCTCGCACACGTAGATGTCCTTCTCGTCGAATCCGTCTGGCTTGGCGCGAAAGTAGTCTTTGACGCTCAGCACACAACACCTGCCCAGCACCTTGTTCAGGGGCAGCGCTACGTGCTGGTCCGTCTTGAACACTTCCTGCAACACACAACAAACAAATACCGGTTTGAGTTTGATCAGGTTCAACTACACTAGAACGCAAAAAACTGTTCTATATACAGCTATAAAATTTTATAACTTTCTTCCTCTCTCTATCAAACAGTTAGAATCTGCCAGATTTAAAAGTAAATTGAAAGAAATATTAACCATAACTGTATTTATGAAATAGAAGAATTCTTCCAGATCACCTCTCAATAACTAATGTTGAATATAAGGTGGTAATTTGAGCTTTAATAAATTGTAGGGGAGAGAAAAAGTAGGTAACTTAAACCTATTTATAATTACTGTTTGCTATGAATTGTTTGTTGTATCTTATTCTTTATTTGTTTCTTTTATATCCTGTGTTGGCGTTGTAATGCATAATATGATGTTCTCATGTGCTACTACAATAAAGTTTTTATTTATTTATTTAATAAATCAATCAATCAAACAAACAAATCAATAAACAAAAAAATGAACTTGCATTCACTGCTTGAGGATTATTCACAATGTGCCGTATAAGATATTATAATCTTTCTATTTACCCTCCATTGGGAGCCTGGCTAATCGTTAGTAAGGCTAGTCAGTCACTCCCCATGTTTGGAGGCATTTTAAATTGTTGCATTGCACTATATAGCTGCTTAACACAATGTTATTCAGCAGTGCTTTGTTCCCATCAATGGGTTGCGAAGACTAGCTTATGGTTGAGATGTCAATGTGCTAACCACACGTTACATCTTTTCTGGTTAATGATCATTCACCTCTGCTGATTCAGTCAAGTGGATGTGAAACTGGCAATCTGCTGGTAGGCTTAAGCCCACATAGGGCTGTTGAGCCATTGACAAACAAACACCGGTTAGTCACAATAATTCACATAGTTGCTTATGAAGCAGCACACACCGATGCAATGACTAATCGGTGTGCGTTGCTTCATAAGCAACTATGTGAAGTACTGTGACTAAATGTGACTAATCTAGTCTTGTCTTGACTAACCAGTGTACGCCTAGCCTTACTCTCGCAATGATTATTATTGCTTGTATCGTGCTCTTCGATTTCAAGTTGTTTAAACTTGAAAGTTGTAACTTCCTTGATAAAAATATAATTATTTTTGAAAATAATTTATTTTTATTGCTCTTCTATCTTCATTTCTTAAGTATCTCTTGCTTCCTTGATAAGTTTACTGTTCTGTTTTTCTTCAATTTATCTTATTTTAGATTATATTATTAATCTTACAAATAAAAGTGTATTATACCGTTCTATTACTTGTATGTTTATAATACTTCTGACGCCTGTAATGTTTGTTGCAAGCAATTTGTATTGTCTTTTTTCGGAATAAAAATTGTTTGTTTTCAATTTGATTTGAAGTGTGTGCTGTCATACCTTTTCGAGAAAATTTCTGGAGGTAACATGATTTTCTGAAATTTCATCTTACGAGAAATTTTAACGAACAGAAAGTTCAGTTATTGAAATAGGTGTTTCAATAATCTTAATTTCTTAAGTTTATTGTACTATTTCTACGTAATTTCTTAAGCTTATAAGCTTAAGTTTATTGTACACTCAATAATTATGAAAAACAATTTAGGGCCGGTTCATGAGGTCGGGATTTAGCCAAGTCCTAGACTAAAACGGGTGGCTACCGTAGCATCGACAAACGTTTGTCTCGACTGGTTAGTGGGTTAGCAGCATAGAGAGCCCTTAGTACATAGTGTCAAGGCTAACGTTTGTCGATGCTACAGTGGCCACCCGTTTTAGTCTAGGACTTAGCTAAATCCCGTGCTCTTGAGCCGTCTCTAAGTATATAAATGAAGAGTTATTGAAAATGTATGCTGTCGTACCTTTTCGAGGAACTTCCTGGTGGTGACGTGGTAGGTCTCGCGGGGTCGGTAAAACTGATTTCCGTAAAGCATCTGCTGGCCATCAACGCTGGTCCACAGCCGCTGAATGTTGAGCAGCATCGGATCATTTCCGCGCTCCTTTGCTTCCGCATAGACAAAGTCCCCGATCCGATAGACCTGTTGGTTGAAGCTCATTGCATTGTCAGCTGTACCGCGGGCTGACGCAGACGTGTCTTCAATTGCCTGTTCGAACACAAACATTTCAAATTCAATCTTCACACAAAATAGAATAAAAAACAATAAGGGCCGGTTCATCAGTTCGGGATTTAGCTTAGTCCTAGACTAAAACGAGTGGCCACCGTAGCATCGACAAACGTTAGCCTCGACACTATGTACTAAGGGCTCTCTATGCTGCTAACCCACTAACCTGTTGAGACAAACGTTTGTCAATGCTACGGTAGCCACCCGTTTTAGTCTAGGACTTGGCTAAATCCCGAGCTCATGAACCGGCCCTTACATGTTTTTCAACAGAACTCTTTCAAGGTTTCCCAGCCGATTTAATTCGTTCATGTCTCATTTGAAAGATCTCGTTGAGTAGAAGTCATTTATGAGGTCATTTTATTACGATTTCATTTTTATTATAATGTCTTACATTTTGAACATGTCTTACAGTAATCGTGAACGCAAGGAATGACCTGTCAAAGTTTCAATTATTGCCATTATTTCAGGAGTTGAAAATTTCTACATTTCTTAATAAATAATTAAATAAATGCATAGGCTAAGCAAAAAATTTAATAAATTAATTGATAAATAAAGTTGATAATGAGTGAGCAACAACAGGGCGTTAAATTGGCGCCAACAAACGACGACAGTCAACTTTTCAGGATTATTACTAGAATTTCAGTTTAGGAAACGCCTATTTTCCATTTAAAATGGTATTATCCATTTATTATGGTATGTAAGTGAGATAAGAGAATTCAATAGATTTAACGCATTCAATTGATTGGTCGCGATCAAATTGCGACTGAGCAACCGAGCATTAGTACAACACCTACAAGGAAGTCTTGACCTACAATACCTGTACCACACCTACAAAAAAGAAGATGAAGAAGAAGAAGAAAAAGAAGGAGAAGAAAAAGGAGAAGAAGAAGAAGAGGAGGAAGAAGAAGAAGAAGGAGAAGAAAAAGGAGAAGAAGAAGAAGAGGAGGAAGAAGAAGAAGAAGAAGGAGAAGACGAAGGAGAAGAGAAAGAAGAAGGAGAAGGGAAAGGAGAAGAAGAAGAAGAAGAAGAAGGAAAGGAAGAAGAAGAAGAAGAAGAAGAAGAGGAAGAGGAAGAAGAAGAAGAAGTAGTAGAAGAATGAGAAAAAGGAGAAGGCGAATAAGGTGGAGAAGGAGAAGATGGAGAAGGAGAAGATGGAGATGAAGAAGGATAAGGAGAAGATTGAAAAGAAGAAGATGGAGAAGAAGAAGAAGAAGAACCTGCTGGCCTGATAGGCAAGAAGAAGAACGAAAAGATGATGGAGAAGAAGGAAAAGGTGAAGGAGAAGATGAAGGAAAAGGAGAATATGAAGGAGGAGAAGAAGAAGGGAAGAAGGAGAATATGAAGAAGGAGAAGAAATACAAGGAGATTAAGAATGAGAAGAATGAGAAGAAGAAAAAGAAAATGAAGAAGGTGAAGGAGAAGAAGAAGGGAAAAAGGAGAAGATGAAGATGGAGAAGAAATACAAGGAGGAGATTAAGAATGAGAAGGAGAAGAAGAAAAGAAAATGAAGAAGAAGAAAAGAAGAAGAAGAAGAAGAAGAAGAACCTACTGACCTGATAGGCAAGAAGAAGAACGAAAAGATGATGGAGAAGAAGGAAAAGGTGAAGGAGGAGAAGAAGGGAAAAAGGAGAATATGAAGAAGGAGAAGAAATACAAGGAGGAGATTAAGAATGAGAAGAAGAAAATGAAGAAGGTGAAGGAGAAGATGAAGAAGGAGAAGAAATACAAGGAGGTGATTACGAATGAGAAGAAGGAGTAGAAGAAAAACAAAATAAAGAAGAAAAGAAGAAGAAGAAGAAGAACACGCTGACCTGATAGGCAAGAAGAAGAACGAAAAGATGATGGAGAAGAAGGAAAAGAAGACTAAGGAGAAGACGAAGGAGGGAGAAGAAGAAGGTGAAGAAGAAGAAGAAGAAGACGAAGGGGAAGAAAAAGAAAAGAAGAAGAAGAAGAAGAAGAAGAAGAAGAAGAAGAAGAAGAAGAAGAAGAAGAAGAAGAAGAAGAAGAAGAAGAAAAAAGAAGAAGAAAAAGAAGAAGAAGAAGAAGAAGAAGAAGAAGAAGAAAGAAGAAAAAAAGAAGAAAAAGAAGAAGAAGAAAAGAAGAAGAGAAGAAGAAAAAAAGAAGAAAGAGGAATAAGAGGAAGAAGAACGAGAAGAAGAAGAAAAAGAAGACGGAGAAAAAGTAGGAGGAAACGAGCTACCTTGTTGGTATCCTCCGAGCTGCGCGTCTCATTCTCGTCTTGTTCCTCGCTGGGCGGCAGCAGTTCCAGCGACGACTCGGCGTCGGCCTGCTCCTTGGCCTGCTTCTCGCGTCGCGTGACATCCACCGCAGCGGACAGATCCAGCAGCGTGTAGTTGAGCGCCGGCGAGTGCAGCAGATCGCCGTTCCTGCACAGCTCGTCTCTGCATCCGACACGACAACACATTCCCACAAATCAGTCATTAAGGCTAAGGCCACAAGTACAAGTGCTAAGCTGAGTGACAAGGAGCTATTATACTGGGTGGCGCAAAAAGGGGATGGTACAAAAGTGTACCAGCGACATTCTGGTCCACCGCTCCAAGGATTCCAAACGACATTTTGTTCCATTTTCACTGACGACATTCTGTCCCACATTCCTGAGATGGACCAATATGTCGGCTGCATGGAACGACATTTTGGTCCAATTTATATTCCTTCACACTCCGACAATGTGTACCAGCGACATTCTGTCCCACATTCCTGCTGCTTGCCCGACATTTTGGTCCAATTTACTTAATTCCTTCACTTTCTGACAATGTGTACCAGCGACATTCTGTCCCACATTCCTGTGATGGACCAATATGTCGGCTCCGTGCACGACATTTTGGTCCAATCTATACTCCTTCACTTTCCGACAATGTGTACCAGCGACATTCTGTACCACATTCCTGAGTTGGACCAATCCATGAAACGACATTCTGTCCCAAAAATGGACCAAAATGTCGCTGGACCAAACTGTCGTTGGGACAAAATGTCACGCTCCCGCAAAAAGAACGGATGGATTTGAGTAGGATAATATCAGTGGACTAGAGCTGTCTGTGACCACAGAGCGACACCATTTTAAAGTATCCAGTTTTAGTATCAATGGCGCAATTGACCTTGCAAAATCGCTAACTTGCTGTTGAACAATATTTCCAATAGAATGGGCCGTATGAATAAAAACTGAGCATATGCTCATAAGCACGAGCATGAAGCATAAGGTTATGCTTCTGAGCATTAGGTAGAAGCATAAGCATTTGCTCATTTTTTTATGAATAATCTTTACCTTATACTCTTACCTTATGCTTCTGAAATCTGGAGCAAATGCTTACCTATTTCAAAGATTTTTCATCAGCTGATTCATCTTGCTCAATATTTTAGAAGTATAAGCAAATGCTCAACTTTATTCATACGGCCCAATGAATCTGCAATCGTCTTTCAACGAGCTTCAGCAGAAAGTTTCAATTCGAGCTTTTTGGCATGAGATTCTTCTTTACTTGAAATTCAAGTTTATTATCGTAAAATATCGTTACATTGTAAATATGAATACTGCAATACATGAATGAATTGCTGCTGTATCAGAAGTTAAGAACCAATTTGAGGCTTTTAATGAGCATTAACGCATTAAGGGCGCCATCTTTCCTATGTAGTTTTTGAAATATACTCAAGTGTTTTGGAGTTTCTCATACAAATTCTCGAATTGGGTTATTTACTTAGTATTTTGGTGTTAGGAAGATAAATGTATGAACACTTTGAAAAACATCCTTTCTTTATGCGCCACCCTATATAATACTCAGTGGTCACATTACAAGGCCTTGGTGACACACAATCCCTTTGTGCCATGTTTTTTTTTTTGTGAAGCAACATTCATCGAATTTCCTTACTAGCTATTATTCTGTTGTCAATATTTGCAGAAGTCTTCAGAATATTATACGGCATTAATAAGGAATTTTGTGAAATTAATTATAATGATTCAACAACAACTGTATAGTTGCAATATCTCATTTTCCTTCCATCTAAAAATAACTCGCTGCGTTGCCGCTCGTATTTTAACCTCGGTATCTCACTCATAATAGAGGCTCACTCACCTTAAAGGCTCTCATAATACAACCATTGCATAATAGTAGATGATTCCACACACCTCTATTACAGGAAGTCGATGAATGCAATGAAAATAAGAAAAAAAAACTCATCAAAGTGCTACTTTGTGAACTAGGTACGCATTCAACTGTGTAAGGCTAGGCGTACACCGGTTAGTCAAGACAAGACGAGATTAGTCACAGTTCTTCACATAGTTGCTTATGAAGCAACACACACCGATTAGTCATTGCATTGGTGTGCTGCTTCACAAGCAACTCTGTGAGGTATTGTGACTACACGTGACTCATCTCGTCTTGTCTAACCGGTGTACGCCCAGCCAGGGCTTAATGGTGAAAGTTTGGTTAGGTACCAAGACAGACAAGACAAGACGATTAGTTCTTCACATAGTTGCTTAGGAAGCAACTCACACCGATTAGTCATTGCATCAGTGTGTGCTGCTTCATAAGCAACTATGTGAAGTACTGTGACCAATCTCATCTCGTCTTGTCTTGACTAACCAGTGTACGCCTAGCCTTATGATTATGTAAAATATATATATAGCGTATGGTTTCTTTCCTCAACAAGATACAGATACCTTTCTTAAGCCAACTCACAATTTAACATCTAGTTTCTTAAGCCAACTGCTGGCAGCTTGCGTCAATAAATAAAAATCTTCATGAACCGGCCCTAAATGTAAAATGTGAATAGATTCGACTAACCGTTGCCTGATAAAGAACGACTGCAGCTCGACCGAGTCCTCGAATACCTGCGAGTCGGTGGGAGACAGTCGCCGCGCCCGCTCCATGCACGAGAACAGATCCTCCTGGAAGAGATCGAGCCGCCGGTACTGCATGCCGTCCAGTCGACGTTTGATCAGATCTAGCGAGAGAGCGCGCTGACGTTTACCATCAACCTGTCAACCAATCGAATTCATCAATTATAGCAGGATCCTTTCAACTTGTCATAAGACAGCTGATTTAATGTTAGTAAACGAGCGTACATCAATCAGCTGTTTTATGACAATTAAAAAGGTTCCTGCTATATTTATTTATTTATTCAAGAAAGTACAAAATTGAATCATATGGTGAAAACACAGACAAAGTCCAAAACGTCTTCTTTCCATAATTTTGATAATGACTTCAAAAGTAGGTTATGTTTACATTCACTTTATTCACTTCCGAATTATATAAAAGTTCATCAATATATCACAAGTTGGATATTATAAAAAAATTTCAAGCCACGAAAAAAAGAAGCCATCAAATAAAATAAAACATTAATGCCTGGTTGTACGTCTATTAAATTTAACCGGGCGATAAATCGAGGACAGCAACCTAGTGGGATCGACGACAAACTGAACTAATTTGAAATTAAAAATCCAAGTGAAATAGTGTTACCAGAAAAATATATTTAAGCTAAATAACTAGTAAAATCAACTGCATTAACATTCTCTAATAAATTACATGTTCGTTCGAAACGAACTAGCTCCGAAAATTGCATTAAGCCACAATATTACAGACTTTTGGTTGGTAAAACTGAAAATTGCACTTTCAAATATGATAAAATTTTAATCACATGTTAAAATACTTATCTGACGTCTATGTAAAAAAATTTAACCGCTGGAAAAATTTAATCCCTCAATCAGCACCGATTAATTTAACCCTGTTTTTAAAGGAGTGGAAATGTTTCAACAATTCGAAATATGAGCACAACCAGCTGATATTTGAAAAAATTGTGCCATCAGTATTCTTCACGAAGAGGTCGCTATTTTTCAATTACTGTAATTTAACAGACGTATAAGTTACGCTACAAACTTGAAATTCAACAGTTATAATATACATTTGCATACAATACTATATTAGAATGCAGAGAAGCCAAACGTCTCATGAATAACTGCTACACTAATGCCCGGTTTTTCAGTTGTTCAATAAACTTATTGAATCAATAACTTTTTTTTGCATTTGAAAACACATGGTTATTGATTCAATAGTGCTATTGGATCCATAAACTGTCTATTTAGCGACTAAAAAACCGGGCATAAGGCAACTTGTACACCGGAGCAATAAGCAATAGGCAATAAGAAACATTTGTATCATATGATCGTCTACTCTATAGAAACAAATAGTCCAATGCACACCTAAAGCAGCTGTTTCGGTGTGCATTGAACTATTGGTTTGTATAGAGTAGACAATCATATTATGATCCATATGTTGCTAGTTGCCTATTGCTTATTGCTCCGGTGTACGACGGAAGAAGAAGGAAAAGAAGAGGTATAAGAAGAAGAAGAAGCGGGAGAATAAGAGGGAAAGAATTTGGAAGGAAGAGAAAAACTGTGAGAGGGAGAAGAATAGAAAGAAGAAGAAGAAGAAGAAGAAGAAGAAGAAGAAGAAGAAGAAGAAGAAGAAGAAGAAGAAGAAGAAGAAGAATAGGAAGAAGAAGAAGAAGAAGAAGAAGAAGAAGAAGAAGAAGAAGAAGAAGAAGAAGAAGAAGAAGAAGAAGAAGAAGAAGAAGAAGAAGAAGAAGAAGAAGAAGAAGAAGAAGAAGAAGAAGAAGAAGAAGAAGAAGAAGAAGAAGAAGAAGAAGAAGAAGAAGAAGAAGAAGAAGAAGAAGAAGAAGAAGAAGAAGAAGAAGAAGAAGAAGAAGAAGAGAAGAAGAAGAAGAAGAAGAAGAAGAAGAAGAAGGAAGAAGAAGAAGAAGAAGAAGAAGAAGAAGAAGAAGAAGAAGAAGAAGAAGAAGAAGAAGAAGAAGAAGAAGAAGAAGAAGAAGGGAGGAGGAGGAGGAGGAGGGAGGAGGAGGAGGAGGAGGAGGAGGAGGAGGAGGAGGAGGGAGGAGGAGGAGGAGGAGGAGGAGGAGGAGGAGGAGGAGGAGGAGGAGGAGGAGGAGGAGGAGGAGGAGGAGGAGGAGGAGGAGGAGGAGAAGGACGAGAAGGAGGAGGAGGAGGAGGAGGAGGAGGAGGAGGAGGAGGAGGAGGACACTGACCTCGTCATGCTCGGGCAATTCGGCCATGGAGTCCGAGAAGCAGCGTCCCTCCTCGTCCTGGTGGTTGTAGACGGCCGTGAATAGTGACGTCAGCAGCTCCTGCACGGCCGATATCACGTCAGGCACCGCCTCCTCGTCCTCCCGCAGCTGCAGCTTCGTTTGCAGACACACCTGCACACACACACACACACCAAAATCACACTATTTACTAAACAAATAATACAACGATCTAGTTCGTAGCTTTTGTAACGACCTAGTTCGTAGCATTTGTATATAATTTGCATTATTGAATTTCTATGAATTAGTTTCTTTTCAATGATTGTAGGTCTGATGCCTTGTAATTAAAACTTGACAAAGTCTAGCGTTTGTAACGACCTAGTTCGTTAGTTCGTAGCATTTGTATATAATTTGCATTATTGAATTTCTATGAAGTTTCTTTTCAATGATTGTCGGTCTGATGCCTTGTAATTAAAACTTGACGAAATCGATGTATTTGTAAATATTGGATGACCAATAAAATTCTATTCTATCCAAGGACCCAATATGTTAGTGTTCAAAAATAAAAATAACTGATAAATTACTTTTTCCAGTTTATATCTAAACTAGGACAACCCAGGTCGCATAAAACTGCAACTATTGAAATACATGATATAGTTTCCAATCCTAATCCTCCTCCTTCATCTACTTCTTCTTATCCTCCTTTTCTATCTTCTTCTTCTCCTCCATCTTCTCCTTTATCTTAATCTTCTTCTATTTCTTCATCTTCTCCTTTTTCTTCTTCTTCTTCTTCTCATTTACATCTCCTTCTTCTTCTTCTCATTTTCTTCTTCTTCTTCTTCTCCTACTTCTTCTTCTCCTCCTCCTTTTTCTACTTCTAATTTTTCTCTTTTCCTCTTCTCCTCCTTTTTCTTCTTCTTCTCCTTTTCCTTGTTCTCCTCCTTTTTCTTCTTCACCTCCTTTTACTTCTTCTCATTTCTCTTCTCATCTTTTTCTTCTTCCTCTCCTTTTTCTTCTTCTCCCTCTTTTCCATCTTCTTCTTCTTCTTCTCCCTCTTTTCAATCTACTTCTCCTCCTTCTTCTCGTTCTAAATCTTCTCATTCTTCTCTTTCTCGTTCTCCTCCTTCTCGTTCTCACTCGCTATCTTTCTCTTTTTCTCTCTGCACAAATGCCCTTACCGGTGCAATGAACAATGAAAAACTACATTTTTCCTATCAAATGGGAGTATTCCCAGACATTGATGCTATGTGATGATAATGTATAAATAAATAAAAAATACATTATTACTACACACTGAGCCAAAAATTAGTGACTCCACTACTTCAACGATATTCTACAAGCAAAACAGAGTTCATAGTATTATGTATTTAGTATCATAAGTATAGCAGGATCCTTTCAACTTGTCAGAAATCAGCTGTTTTGGTAATAATTATTAAACATTGATTTCGACACAATAATCAAAAGGCTTAAAAGTCTTAAAGATCTTTGAAGTCTTTAAAAGACCTTTTTAAAGAAGACCTTTCAAAGAATAACTTTCTGAAAGACCTTTTCAATAATCTGAGAGATTCAGCATTTTGTAGGTTAAGTATTGTGATATTGCTTGTCGATCATATGTTTTATGACAAGTTAAATGGATCCTGCTATATTTGATTACCCTTTGCAGCATGAGCGCGTCCTTGTAGATCTGCGAGTCAGGCTCGTTGTACTTGCACGCGTTGTCGAACATCAGCACAAAATCGGAGACTATCTCGTCGAGACCTTCGTAGCCATTCATCTTCAGCTTGTGCGATATCTGTTCCAGATTGATGGGCCGCTTGATCACCTACACAAATCAGTCAATCGATTTTATTCACAAAAATACGATAATTTCGATACAAAGGAGTTTATACTCTGTTCACGGAAACAAGTCAGTGCGCGTAAAAAAAGTGTGCGTGCGTGTATAGGAAAACAGCTGGACGACCGTGTCAAAGGCATGCTATAACTAAATTTCTCTCGCTCTCAATCTGTATCTGCTGAATACGCGATTAGTTGCATACGCTGAACTGTGAACATGCCGTCATGCAATACACTCACAAAAGACACACACACACACAAGCTCACTCAGCAGTTACATTTACTGACTTGTTTCAGTGAAATGAGTATAGTAAATTTTACACATACAATAATCTGTAACTGTGCTAATAATCTGTAGATCGGTTAATTTCGTGATAAAACCGTTCCCAAATAATAATAAGTATGACAGGACTCATTTAATTTGGCGAAACCCAGCTGATTAGGCGACCAGTATCACAATACTTGACCTACAAACGCTGAATCTCGCAGATTATTGAAAAGGTATTTCAAAAAGTTATTCTTTGAAAGGTCTTCTTTGAAAAGGTATTTTTAAGACTTTAAGGGCCGGTTTCCGATCTCGGGATTTAGCCAAGTTCTAGACTCAAACGGGTGGCTACTGTAGCATCGACAAACTTTAGTCTCGACAGGTTAGCTCTCTAGGTTCTCACCTGTTTTAACCTTTCTTGGTAACTACCCTCGCTAGTGGGTTAGAAGCATAGAGAGCTCGTGCCATCTCCTTAGTACACAGTATCGAAGCTAACGTTTGTCGATGCTACGGTGGCCATCCGTTTGAGTCTAGAACTTGGTAAATCCCGAGCTCGGAAACCGGCCCTAAAGATCTTTAATGGCTGGTTCATGAGCTCGGGATTTAGCCAAGTCCTAGACTCAAACGGGTGGCTACCGTAGCATCGACAAACGTTTGTCTAGACAGGTTAGTGGGTTAGCAGCCTAGAGAGCCCTTAGTACATAGTTTTGAGTCTAACGTTTCTCGATGCTACGGTGGTCACCCGTTTTAGTCTAAGACTTGGCTAAGTCCCGAGCTCATGAACCGGCCCTAAGACTTTTAAGTCTTTGGGTTATTGTCTGCCTTAATCAAAGCTGCTTTAAATCAACAATTTACTAATTACCAAATCAGCTGATTTTCGCCAAATTAAATTAGTCCTGCTGTACAGTAGCTTTGAGATCGAGTGGTGGGAAAACAAATAATGAATCTTAGGCAGCTCGTACAATAAGCAATAAGCAATAGGCAATAAGCAACATTTGGATCGTATGATCGTCTACTCTATAGAAACAAATAGTTCAATGCACACCTAAAGCAGCTGTTTCGGTGTGCATTGAACTATTGGTTTGCATAGAGTAGACAATCATATGATCCATATGTTGCTAGTTGCCTATTGCTTATTGCTCCGGTGTACGATCGGGGTTATAAACTCACCTCATAGTAGTCTGGATACTCGATCTTGGACGGCAGTTTGAGAAAGATGAGCGACAACTGTCGTCCGCGGGGATCGCGGTAGTCGCGCAGTGTGTTGTACAGGGTGCGCATCTTCTGCAGTGTGGCATGCGGCAGCACTCTGTCGCTGGGCATCATGTTTGGCGACATGTTGTTCTGCGTTGTCGTGCGCTTTGTCTTGGCAACATTGCGCGGTGTCGTATCGGCTGTCTGCTTTACACTGCAACACACAAAATCAAAATCAATGTTGATTTCCATGCCGAAACACTTGTACAAAATTCTATTATGAAACTAGTCTATTTTACTATACAAACACACCAAATCAAAATCGATGTTGTTTTCAATGCCGAAACACTTGTACGAAATTCGATTATGAAACTAGTCCATTTTACTATAACTACTGGTGTACAGGTTCTAGTATTTTGTATTGCATCAAGAAATCTGTTAATGAAAAGTGTTAATGATTTATTGTTCTATGAATTTCGTTTTGTGACATAGCCTTATGTATGACTGTACCTTCTGGCTGAATAAATTGATTCGATTTGATGTTGCTAGTATTATTAGTAGTTTCATTTCACTAAAAACTCTTCATGAAAATTTAATTTAACATATAAAGGCTCTGAATTCAAATACAGTGCCAAAATTCAGTCCAAGTGAATTCGGCCAATGAGATCGAGACACCGCTCCCTTACCTTAATATTGCAATAACCTATCGTTAATGAAACGAATCGTTAGCGTGGTTTGGTGAGATCCGGCCTTAATATTTCAACTATTCATTGTGAAACTATTCTTTGTAAATATTAATAGACTAAAATTTTATAAAATACTAGGCTACACTGATATTTTGCAGTTAATACAGTAATATTATAAAGAATATGTAATGATAAACTAATATGATGATTGAATAAATTATTGATTGATTACTACATGGGTTGATGCAACAGAACTTTGTAAAACATCTAGTAATATGAAGCGTCTCATCCTATGAGTTAGTTTTGTACTTTCTTGAATAAATTAATACTAGTTTACTGACTTGTATGTTAGTATAATAAATAAATAAATAATTTATTCCTCTGCAGAATAATACTTTGAGTGTTTATGCAACAGAACTAATCAAGTTACCAGTTGACAACTAGTATTACTAAAGTGCTCTTCATCCTTGAAGACAACTGGCCAGCTTGTTGCGTTATCCAGTTGAAATGCTCGGCAATGTTGTCACATTGTGTGCTGTTCATTCATCTTTGCACGTATGCGTATTAAACCGGAATTTCAGTCTGATATCAAGACACGGTGAGTTAACTTGGTTGATTTAAAGTAGAGCAGATGATCAGAAATTGAACATCTGTTCATCACTATTATAGAAGTGTGCTTATTGGCAACGTTGCAGGCCAACTCGGAAAGTTGTGGGGTACTGTTTCTGTACTCAGATGTCTTCAAGAATGAAAAGCACTATAGATTGTTTTTCTCATGCTACAGGCGCCAGACAAATTATTATTACTACAATAATACGTTATGTACAGAGTGATTCAAAAAGAATACCACAACTTTAAAACTTTGTATTCAATGAAAGAAATATAATAGGACCTTCTGTTATATATCATTACAAAGAGTATTCAAAGAAGTTTTTTTTCACTCACAAACAAGTTCAGAGATGTTCAATATGACCCCCTTCAGACACTCGAGCAATATCTACCCAAAACCTCCCTCAAACTCTTTCCACTCTCTCTGTAGCGTATCAGGCGTAGCAGTTTGGTAAGCCGCTGTTATTTCTTGTTTCAAATCATCAATATCCATCCACCATTGATGATTTGAAACAAGAAATAACAGCAGCCATCCAAACTGTTACGCCTGATATGCTACAGATAGTGTGGAACAAGCTAGAGGGAGGTTTTGGATTGATATTGCTCGAATGTCTGGAGGGGTCATATTGAACATCTCTGAACTTGTTTGTGAGTGAAAAAAACTTCTTTAAATACTCTTTGTAATGATGTATAACAGAAGGTACTATTATGTTTCTTTCATAATTTACAAATTTTTTAAGTTGTGGTATTCTTTTTGAATCACCCTGTAGTTAGTAGTTATTTGATGCACTCACACTTTGTTGACTTTCTTTGGCGTGGGTGTGGGGGCGTTGCCAGGGGTCGGGGCGGCGAGGGGGGCATCGGGCTGGGGGCCCAACTCCTTCACTCGCTCCATCAGCACCTTCTCCAGCCGACTTGCGTCCTCGTAGATCATCGAATGTTCCTCGTTGTACTGGCGACAATTCCTGAACATCAACTGCAACACGAATGTCGTCAAACATTACAGTTCTAGATGGTCACAAATTGAAAATTTTATAATCTTTACACTCATCAAATGCCTCTCACTTTTATTTAAGATAGAATTATCAGATAGTATGTTTGCTGCATTTGCATAATAAAACATGGACTATTATTTTAAAATAATAGGTACAATAACTTGCCCCATAAAATACTTCATACTAAAAATTATACTAAATATTCAATAATAATCTACTAATAATAACAATCTATAATATATCTAACAATCAATAATAACTAATAATCTACAATAATAATCATACTAAAAATACTTCAAACTAAAGTTCTGTCTAGATGCTACTACAAGTCGTCAGATAATTGTCGTAAGCAAAGACAGCCGATAAGAATCGCGTCTACATGATTACGATTTTTTATAAAATCGTCTCTTTTTTCATAACATATGTTTCTACAATCAGTATAGCAGGATCCTTTAAACTTGTCAGAAAACATAATTATGTTTTACTCGGCCATCAGTACAATACTTAACCTACAAATGCTGAATCTCGCAGATTATTGAAAAGCTCTTTTAAAAAGTTATTCTTTGGAAGGTCTTCTTTTAAAAGGTCTTTTAAGGACTTTAAAGGTCTCTAAGACTTTTAAGCCTTTTGATTATTGTGTCAAAATCACTCTTTAATTATTACTGGATCAGCTGATTTATGACAAGTTGAATTGAATCCTGCTATAAATTCTAACCTAATTAATATCTTAATAACTAATTCAATCAAACCGTGTGGAGGGCTCTTGTGCAAGAGGCTAAAGCTCACATCGAGCTGTAATGCCAGAAGAAAAAGAAGAACTAATTCAATCTATTATATCAATCTAAACTGTTTGAAGCTTGACAGCATTCTAATTAGTAATATTATCTTAAATAAATCAAATAATGTTATTGGACGTTGAAAACTCAGGCAAGTCGTAAATTAATTTAATTTCTTACCTTGAAATCATTGAGAATTTCATCCTGGTTTGTATACTTTTCAGCTTTGATGTTTGCTTCGATTGTTAGCATATCAATTGGATTCTCTATCACTTCGTAGTAGTCTGGGTACAGCTTTTTGGAAGGCTTCTCCATGAACATTAGCATGGGTTGCCTGCCATCTTCACACTGGAAATACACAACAAAAAATAAGTAGAGAATTATTTGAATGTATTTTCGATTTTCAATTCAAATACCGACATTCAGTAATTTTCCAACTCTAAATCACCTTGGAACAGACTGTTGAAAATTACAGTATTCTAAGGCTAGGCGTACACCGGTTAGTCAAGACAAGACAAGATGACATTAGTCACGTTTAGTCACAGTACTTCACATAGCTGCTTATGAAGCAGCACACACCGATTAGTCATTGCATCAGTGTGTCATGCTTCATAAGCAATATTATTCATTCATTCATTCATTTATTGGCAAGATACATTATAATGTGGGAAGAATCAACAGACATTTGTCCAAAACTGTTTCTTTCCCAAATTTTGATAAATAGTCCAGAGGTTATGTTGTTGATTCATCTTACTGAAATTGTGAGTCCAAAAAACTATTATGTGAATGACTGTGACTAAACGTGACTAATCTCGTACTCTTGTCTCGACTAACCGGTGTACGCCTAGCCTAACCGGTGTACGCCTAGCCTAACCGGTGTACGCCTAGCCTAACCGGTGTACGCCTAGCCTGAGACCTTATCAAACATCTACTCAATGGGATCCTTCAAATGGGACGTGAACAAACAAAATCGTTTGACAAACCAAGGAGGAGTTCTGATTACAAAAAAACATGTTTGCCTATTTTATATAAAAACTAGCTGACCCCGCGAACTCAAACCAATCACTTAATTTTATAAGTTTCTGAAAATTCACACGTTTGAAACTTTATGCTTTAAAACCTCAAAAACATCACCAGTTCCAGTCCCAGAGGTAGGTCGAATAAACGTTGGAGCAGGATTAGTCTCACTCTTAATATTAACGATGAATATTGAAACCCATGAGGATTGAATGGAATATTGCGAATTGTTTTTTTGATATGTGCATAGACACATTCCATCATCATATTTATAAACATATTTCTTCAAACAGATCACTGTTAATAATCATCTTTGAAAAATAATCTATTAACGCACGCATGCTCGTGCAACTTTCAACTTTCAATCTTACCATAAGATTGACATGGGATCCTTTGTGGTCCTCTAGGGAGGAACCCGATTGAGTTAGGTCGAAATAGATGGCTTATAAACCTTTTCCGTGAAATTTTACATATATATACACCAAGTTATATGGCAAACGGTCCAACGGTTTCCGAGTCTATCAACTACAAATATACAAACAAACCAACACTCTCTTTTATATATAAGATAAATAAATATTACTGACCACATAGTCAATAAGACACTTGCACAGTGAGTAGAGGCGTCGCTTGAGCGGAATGTTGTGCATGTATTTGCCGCGTGTGATACACCGATGCGGCGTCTCGCTCTTAGCGGCAGCGGCGCTCTTTCGTTTAGCTGGAGGTTGCTGGTCACCCCCCAACTCGCTATCCCCCCCACCTGCCGCCGACTCCTCTTCACTATCCGAATACTGCAACAGACAAATGAAATGAATCACCTACATTTCCCTATCATAATACAACAATATTCATGGATTCATTTATGTGATGAAAAAAAATCAAATCAAAACTCTATCTTCACAGCATAATTACAGAATAAACGTACAAAGTATTACAAAACCTATTTACCTGCAAGGAAACATCCTATGCGCAGGTAAGAGTTAAAGATATTACACATAAATAAAAGCCCTAATGAAGTGTCAAGGAAAAATATTAAATATTATATTATTCAATTAATATAATTTTTACCTGATGATCGCACTCAAGTAGTTCTTGGACTTTGCTTTGCATGACCTTTTGCAGCTTGACAGCATCCTAAAAAACAAAACAATTTCAGATAAACGAGTTCACCCCGTGCAGCGCAAAGCGCCGCTCACTTGAATTTTCTAAAATTCTTAGTTTTAAATAATTGCCATTTTGATTATCTACAGCTGACAGCAGCTCAGTCTTAGCAATGAACAATGTATTCTTGTACAGTGAGACTATTTATAGTCGCTGTACTACTTTCAGAAAAACCTTTGTAAGCTTTTGAGTCATTTCATAAACTAACACTCAAGGGATTTAATAATTTAGTACATTTTATGCCAACAGATAGTGCCACAAAAAATATTTTAGGTTTTTATCAAAGTTGTCCTATTTAAAATGATTATTTTTGAAAAACAAAATTCTGGAGAAAAAATAAGTGAAAAAACAAAATTGCGACTACTGGGGAAACACTGCGTTTAAAGACCCATGTTTACTGAAACTTTTTTCTTAATCTCAATGTCAGAAAACCGCTCACGAAGTTTGTCGGTCTATTTTAGAAACACTCTGTAAATAACATCAGTTCATCAACAGAAAAAGACTAGAAAAATATTCGATAATTTTCTCAACTCACCTTGTATAGTTTGGAATCAGGTCGGTTGTACTTTTTGGCATTCTCGAACATAATGTTCATATCACCAGCCACCTCACTCACTGTTCCATAATCACCTCTCTGTTAGAAAATAATAACAAAAATTCATTTTGACAAAATGAAATGCATACAAAAATCATATAATTCACTTGTAATAATTGATAAATTTATAAACTTAATATTTCTGTAATAAATTAGAACACTCACTGGTCACCAAAGCACTTCAAACGTACCAAACTATCGAACACTCAATTTCCTTCAGTATTAAGGCGCGGTTTCACGATACCAATAGACGTGTAGGTTACTGGCAGCATTTTGGTCATATAAACTTCTACTCTATACAAACAAATAGGGCAATGCACACTGAACCTACACGTCTACTGGTATAGTGAAACCGCGCCTTTAAAATTAATTTAAAATTGTTCACTCTTCTACAGGCCAAATATTAGAATACTTTAATGCAAACTCAAAATACTGAAGAATACTATTATTGAAATTAAAACTTTATTGTGAGAATGTTGAATTAATTTTTAAATAGTATTTATAAAATTCATTATTTGTAGATGACATAAATTATAATTATGAAAATATTGAATTATATGTTTTATTTAAAAAATCTATGGAATTCATTATTAATGCCTTAGTCTCCATTCAATTAAATTTATTCATTGGCCTCAATTTCATACAAAATTAATGTTGCTAGTGATGAATTAACCAACTATTTTCAAAAAATCTGAAATTGATCGTACTCAAAAACTTGACTAATCAGGAATAAAAATAAAAAATCTTGTTTAGGATTTTTGTATGAGTGTATCTATTTTTAAAAGTTTTGAAATAATGGCATGTCAATGGAATATAAAAACATTCTATTAATTAATCTAGAAATAATTTGAAATATTCACTGACCTTCAACTTCTTGCCGATCTGCATGAGAGAAATTGCATTTCGTATTTCCTTGTAGTAATCGGGATAGTAGCGTTTAGAGGGTAGTTTCCAAAAGGGCTCGCTCAGTAGCGCACCTGAAAATTTGAAAAATAAAATAAATAAGCAATCAAACACGACTAAATTCAATTGAAGAAAGCTTATCATCAACTCAGTTTCCTAAAAAAATTGCTGTTGGTTACAAAAAAATCCGATGGAAGCTTGTGATAGTGTAGAAAACAACATATCCACTTTTGGAACTAGGTGAGAAACGTTTTGTACGTTTCAAGGGGATTTGAAATACAGAGTGATTCAAAAAGAATACCACAACTTTAAAAATGTGTATTTAATGAAAGAACCATAATAGAACCTTCTGTTATACATCATTACAAAGAGTATTTAAAAAAGTTTATTTTCACTCACAAACAAGTGCAGAGATGTTCAATATCATCCCCTCCAGACACTCGAGCAATATCAACCCAAAACCTCCCTCAAACTCCTTCCACACTCTCTGTAGCATATGAGGCGTAACAGTTTGGATAGCTGCTGTTATTTCTTGTTTCAAATCATCAATGGTGGTTGGATATTCTTGATTTGAAACAAGAAATAACAGCAGCTTACCAAACTGTAACGCCTGATATGCTACAGAGAGTGTGGAAAGAGTTTGAGGGAGGTTTTGGATTGATATTGCTCGAGTGTCTGGAGGGGTCATATTGAACATCTCTGAACTTCTTTGTGAGTGAAAAAAAAAACTTTTTTAATTACTCTTTGAAATGATGTATAACAGAAGGTTCTATTATATTTCTTAAATCAAATACAAAGTTTTAAAGTTGTGGTATTCTTTTTTAATCACTCTGTAAATACGTTAAATCGGAATATTTGTTAAATTGAGGTTCTCACTTGATGGTTTCTTGGCAATACAAACACGATCAACAAACGACTTTGTGAATTGAGCTTGCGGACTGGTAGCACTGACCTTGAGGACTGGTGGCGTTCTTGACGGCTTGAAACAGTTGCCAGCGGGGGTTGTCCGGCTCATCGGCCCCCTCGGCGGCGCCCCCCTCGCCCTCATCCTCCTCAGAATCGTCATCCTCGTCGGGAAGAGCAGCCGTTATAGCCGACAGCGACTGACCGCCCCGCAATCTCTTATTCCTGCAAACCCCAAACAAAAACGTTCCCATCATTTTTTATTTTTCAAGAAGGTATAGCAGGATCCTTTCAACTTGTCAGAAAACAATATGGTGGATGGATATTGATGATTTGAAACAAGAAATGATAGCAGCTTACCAAACTGTCACGCCTGATATGCTACAGAGAGTGTGGAACGAGTTCAAGTCATATGTTCGACGAGTATGTTTCACAATACTTAACCTACAAATGCTGAATCTCGCAGATTATTGAAAACGTCTTTTAAAAAATTATTCTTTGAAAGGTCTTCTTTAAAAAGGTCTTTTAAAGACTTTAAAGGTCTTCAAGACTTTAAAGACTTTGGGTTATTGTGTCAAAATCACTGTTTACTTGTTGCTGAAACAGCTGTTTTCTTTTATGCCCAGTTTTTCAGTCGTTCAATAAATTTATTGAATCAATAACTTTTTTTGCATTTGAAAACACATGGTTATTGATTCAATAGTGCTATTGGATCCATAAACGGTCTATTGAGCGACTGAAAAACCGGGCATAAGACTTTTAAGCCTTTTGATTATTGTGTCGAAATCAGCTGTTTCGGTAATAATTTTTGAAAAGTTATTCTTTAAAAGGTCTTCTTTAAAAAGGTCTTTTAAAGACTTTAAAGGTCTTTAATGCCCAGTTTTTCAGTCGTTCAATAAAGTTATTGAATCAATAACTTTTTTTTTGCATTTGAAAACACATGGTTATTGATTCAATAGTGCTATTGGATCCATAAACGGTCTATTGAGCGACTGAAAACCCGGGCATAAGACTTTTAAGCCTTTTGATTATTGTGTCGAAATCAGCTGTTTCGGTAATAATTAAACAGTGACAAGTTAAAAGGATCGAGCTATACATAAATTTCATTTCAACATAACATAATTCATTTTGTGTTTTCCAGGGCATTTGATCAGGGAGCATTTATGCTCCAAATTTTTGTTTCATAATTGTTATTTGCATTTATGTTTCAAATTTATTTATTTATTTGGAAAAGTCATTTGTTATTTGCATTTATGTTTCAAATTCATTTACTTGGAGAAGTTTATCAAGGATTCTACAGACAATGAGATAATGAAGCTGTGGAGATGCCAGATGCTGTGAAGGTATGATTTTATTAATCAATCTAGGTCTACAGTAATGTTCATTCAAGTTGTGCCGAGGTAAATAGAATACAGTGGTCTTACATACAGAGTGTCCCAAAAAATAGTGACTCCAATACTACCACGGTATTCTAAAAGCCAAAACAAACGAAAAATGTCATTGGCATATTGCCGAATTCTCCTCAGTTTTCCTGTAATCCGCTATTGTGTTTTTTTCAATATTTTGAGAACTGCCGTATCTCGTTAATGAATCAATATTTTCTTGTGAAATTTGATACCTGACTAATAAGTATGTGGACTACAAAATAGTAACTTAATATTTAATTTTCCCAATAATTTAATTTTCCAAGATGGCGGCTGAATGAAATTTTCAATTTGAGTTTACTGAATAAATATTGTAGGTAATATATTTTTCAAGAATTTTCGTGGTCATGAAGAAGAGACAGAAGAAGAGGGAAGGAGGGGGAGATGAAGAAGGAGAAGTACAAGAATGAGAAAAAGATTGGAAAGAAGGAGGAGAAGAAGAACAATAAGAAGATGGTGAAGAAGATCGAAAAGAAGTAGAAGAAGGAGGAGATGAAGGAGAAGTAGAAGAATGAGAAAAAGATTGAAAAGAAGGAGGAGAAGAACAAGAAGAACATGGAGAAGAAGATTGAAAAGAAGTAGAAGAAGGAGGAGATGAAGGAGAAGTAGAAGAATGAGAAAAAGATTGGAAAGAAGAAATAGAGAAGATGGAGAAGATTGAAAAGAAGTAGATGAAGGAGGAGAAGAAGGAGGAGGAGGAGGAGGAGGAGATGAAGAAGTACAAGAATGAGAAAAAGATTGAAAAGAAGAAGGAGGAGAAGAAGAACAAGAAGAGATGGAGAAGAAGATCGAAAATAAGTATATGAAAGAGGAGAAGGAGGATTGGAAACTATTTCATGTAGTTCAATAGTCGCAGTTTTATGCGACCTGAGATGTCCTAGTTTTCTAAATACATCCGAGAATGAATATCAAATTAAAAAAAATTTAATAGTTTAATTAAAACATCGATTTTGTAAATCGAAGTTAGAAAAATTCTTCAAGATTAAAAATCTAGTTAAAAGAAGTTTAAAAGGAAGCCGCTAACTAACTAAAAACATTAAATTGTTGACTTCTTGTTTATGTAGTTTAAATAAAAACCCGTTTACCAACCTGATGCGTTCGCTAGTCTTGCCCTCCCTCGCACACTTTCCATGCTCGATCTCGATCTTCTTGCTCGATATGATCTTCTTAAGGGTCTTGGCGTCCTTGTAGATCTGCGAGCCGGGCTCGTTGAAGGTGCACGCGTTCTTTGTCATCAGCGTCAGATCGCGGTCCATGTCTGCCAGCGTCGCGTACTTGCCGTCCTGGATTTTCCTCGCTATCGTTCGCAGGTCGATCGGATTCTCAATCACCTCGTAGTATTTCGGGTAGCGCTGCATAGGAAAAAAAAAACACCAGCTATTACAATTCATTCACATTGATCTATTTGCCAAAGAATAACACTCCTATATAGTCCGATAATGTACTTTCGTGAATATCGTATTAGTGCTGTTCATCTATAATTTGAAAGATTTTGATTTTGAAGATTTTTTGGGACTTTGGGAAAGTTGAAAATTCAGTGTTGGACTTAACCTATAATGTTTTCCATATTTCACATTAGGGAAAACTGGATTCGGCGAGGCGGAACACCCGAAAGGGTCTCTCCGCCAAAAAAAGCCATAAGCATAAAATAAATAAAATAGTCCGACTCACGTCAAAAAGTCAGCATTGTCTATATGAGGAGCATTGATGCCAAGTTTCATTGAGAGAAAAAGAGAAAACTGCACCAAACGTGTTTGTTGGGACTGTGTGCCACAACAATGCACAGTGCGGCAACTATGTACAGTGCGAATAGGATAGAGACATCAGCAACTGCCTTGTGCTGAACAAGGATAGCAAACTCCCATCTAAGCAATGCTGACTTCTTGACGTGAATCGCACAATAGAGAGATTCATAGAGAAACATTATCCTTAGCCATTAGTAAGTTCGTTTTGTGTTTCAAAATTTTACAATGTGGAATTCAAGATTTTCAAAGAATTAAGATTATTGACATTTTGGTTAGGAACTTTTAAGGCCGGTTCATGAGCTCGGGATTTAGCCAAGTCCTAGACTAAAACGGGTGGCTACCGTAGCATCGACAAACGTTTGTCTCGAAAGGTTAGTGGGTTAGCAGCATAGAGAACCCTTAGTACATAGTGTCGAGGCTAACGTTTGTCAATGCTACGGTGGCCACCTGTTTTAGTCTAGGACTTAGCTAAATCCTGAGCTCATGAAGCGGCCCTTATATTATCTTTCAAAATATTCAAAATTCGACTAGTGTATGTTTTCGGAGTGAAAATTGTTTTCTCTGTGAAAAATGTTACATAACCAGCTCAAGAACCACTCACTAGAAACGTTTTTGTCGGAAAGTCCGATGTCCGATCAGCTGACCATTTGATTCAATGATGCTAACATTGAATCAAATGGTCAGCACTGTTCTAGTGAAATCTGACAACTAGTTTTATTCGAACTATAATAAGTTAATTTGTGGAGATCATATGTTTTAGTTCCAAGTGAACCGCGCCGTGCTGTGCGTGTGACCCTTTACAAAGAATACAGAGTGATTCAAAAAGAATATCACAACTTTAAAAATGTGTATTTAATGAAAGAAACATAATAGAACCGTCTGTTATACATCATTACTAAGAGTATTTAAAGAAGTTTTTTTCACTCACAAACAAGTTCAGAGATGTACGATATGACAACCTCCAGAAACTCGAGCAATATCAACCCAAAACATACTTCAAACTCGTTCCACACTCTCTGTAGCATATCAGGCGTAACAGTTAGGTAAGCTGCTGTTATTTCTTGTTTCAAACCATAAATGGTGGATGGATATTGATGACAAGAAATAACAGCCGCTTACCAAACTGTTACGCCAGATATGCTACAGAGAGTGTGGAACGAGTTTGAGTACCTATCAGGTTGATATTAGTCGAGTGTCTGGAGGGAGTCATATTGAACATCTCTGAACTTCTTTGTGAGTGAAAAACTTTTTAAAAACGCTTTGTAATGATGTATAACAGAAGGTTCTATTATGTTTCTTTCGTTGAATACACATTTTCAAAGTTGTGGTATTCTTTTTGAATCACCCTGTATTTTCAATTAAATTCAATAAAATGTGATTGATTGTTTGAACAGACCTTGACAGAAGGCAGCAGCTGGAACATGGTATGCAGAGGCCTATTGTCAGGTGTGGCCGGATCCGTGGCGGACATAACGGCTGTGAACAACTCCTCGCACATATTCAGTTCCTCTTCATCACCCCCTCCTCCTCCTTCCTCCTTTTCGCGTTGCTCTTTCTCGCGCTGTTCTCTCTCCCGCTGCTCGCGTTCTCTCTCTTCCAAGCGTAGTTGACGCGCTGACAATTGCTGCTGTTGCTGCTGTACTGTGTCTACGCTTTTCTTACCCTGCAACACAAAAACACCAATTCAAACAACAACAATTAAAAACAAAATTATAGCAGGAGCCAATTAACTTGTCATAAATCAGCTGATCCAGTAATAATTAAACAGTGATTTCGACACAATAATCAAAAGGCTTGAAAGTCTAAAGAACCTTCAAAGTCTTTAAAAGACCTTTTTAAAGAAGACCTTTCAAAGAATAACTTTTTAAAAGACCTTTTCAATAATCTGCGAGATTCAGCATTTGTAGGTTAAGTATTGTGATATTGCTCTTTGAAACAGCTGATTTCTGACAAGTTGAATTGGATCCTGCTATACAAAACAATATACACGAAAAATACAAAATAAAAGGCTATAGGCAATAGGCGCCGCTTGCTTGCTCAGTACTGGTTAGTTTGGAAATACAGTACCATTGCAACCGACTTGTATCAGTGTGAGTTTCCTCTAGATTTATAATAGAAATAATAATAATTTTATTTATTCAACAAAAGCATAACACAACAATGTACACAGTTGAACAACGTCAGAGATAATACAAGAGATGAAGTCAGTTTATATAGTTTGTAAGATACAGTTTGTTTGTTTGTCAATGGCTCAACAGCCCTATGTGGGCTTAGGCCTACCAGCTGGTTGCCAGTTCCACACCCACTTGAATGATCAGGTGAATTATCATTAAGATACAGTAAAAAATGATAATAATAAAAAATACAGTAATTGAAATCTACAATATGGCAACAAAATGGATGGGCTTTCTTAATCATTCAAGCATAAAGTCATCAACATTGTAGAAAGCCCTCATACTGAGGAATGAATACAATTTTTCTTTGAATATTTTTCTCTCCACAATACCTCTCAGCTCCCATGATTTCACATCGAATCTCGCAGTGGTGGAAGCACAGTAGAAAGGAAAGATCCATAAGCTTTTTTAATATATTAGATAAATTAATACAACAAATAAACTGATCGATAATACTTACCAGCTTTCCTACTTTGAGAACAATCTTGCCCTTAGCGTCAACCGGACTATCATCCGTGCTTCTGGAATTGTCAAGAAGTTTATTTTTCGTTGATAGAAACAAGTCCATCAGCTCTGTAGCATCTTTGTACTCTGTCGACTGGCGCTGAAAACAAATAACTCATTTCAATAAATCAACATTACAATCAATCAAACTTACAATCAGATCTATCTATATTATTAATAGGCGAACATGTTTTTTGTAATCAGAACTCCTCCGTGGTTTCTCAGCCGATTTTGTTCGTTCACGTCTCATTTGAAAGATCTCATTGAGTAGATATTTGATAAGGTCTTACATTTTGAAAAACGTTATCGTGGAGATGAGAAATGAACGATCAAAGTTTCAATTTTTGCCATTGCTTTAACATAGGGATAGGTGAGCCGAGAAATTTCACATTTCAACTAATGATTTGATGATCAGCTGTTTTGAAACAAAAATTTATTTTTCATTGTTCATTGCACCGGTAAGGGCATTATTTTGTGCAGAGAGAAGAGGAAGATAGCGAGTGAGAATGAGAAAGAGAAGAATGAGAAGGAGATGAAGGAGAAGAAGAAGAAGTAGGAGAAGAAAAAGGAGAAGAAGAAAAAGAAGAAGAAAAATGAGGAGAAAATGAGAAGAAGAAGGAAGAAGAAGGAAGAAGAAGAGAAGAAGAAGAAGGAGAAGAAGAAAAAGTGGAGAAGAAGAAAAAGGTGGAGAAGAAAAAGTAGAAGGAGAAGAAAAATGAGAAGAAGAAACAGGAGAAAAAAGGAGAAGAAAAAGAGAAGAAGCAAAAGGACGAGAAGAAAAAAATCGAAGAAGGAAAGGAGAAGTTGAAAAAGAGGAGGAGAAGAAGAAAAGGAGAAGAAGAAAAAGGAGAAGAAGAAAAATGAGGAGGAAAAGAAAAATGAGGGGGAGATGAAAAAGGAGAAGAATAAGAAAAAGGAGGATAAGAAGAAAATGAAAAAAGAGAAGAAAAAGGAGAAAGAGAGGAAAAATGAGAAGAAGAAAAAGGAGAAGATAGAAGGAGGAGAACGAGAACAAGAAGAAGAAATAAATAAATAGTATATTCACATTTTTCCAAACTCTTACCTTATAGAAAGCTTTGGTATTGTTGACTAAAAGTTCAATATCGGCCTGCAGTTGTTCAACATTCTCATATTCATCAGTCTTGATTTTCTGCTGAACCTTTAGCAGATCTATTGGATTTGTAACCACCTGTCAACAAGATAATAGATCAGATTTTCAAAGTGAAAGAAAAGTAAATACAAAGTAAAATAATAAGCTTACAGAAGTAAATGAAATCAATGTGAACAAAGTTTGGAAGAACTAAATAAGTAGGCTAATAAAATAAAATTATGTTATGTTGAGAGATACATTCCCAGCCTACAATTTGCCTTTGCCAGTTTTATTTTTCATCATTTTATGCTTTCAAAACAATACCAAGAGTAGAGAAACTATTTTTCATGTTCTTTCTTTAAAAATAAGTTTGAAAAACGAGTAAATTAGTTCATGGTGCCTGTAATCCCATATCAGAATTAAAGATTTGGCAAAAATATGGCGGTGGCAGGAATAAAAAATGTTCCAGCACACTGTTATGGACCTTTTCACATCAATGACCACACTGTGATTATACAGTCTCTGTTTTAGTAGATGTCAAGTAGGTATAGATCTCACCAAATAAGATTTCATTGGCAAAATTAATTTACCTCATAATATCCAGGCTCCTGTCGTCGTTTTGGTGCGCGTATAAAGGCATCGCACAATAGAGATCCGTCGTCTTTTTTCTGATTACGAATTACATCGTATACTAATTGCACGATTTCCATCTGAAAGTAAAATCAAAATACAATAACTATAGTAATTGCTTCTCTGGTTGAAAAACAAGATGAAAACAAGATGTTTTGCTACTAATTATATTTCAATTTATTAGTAGCCTATAAACTTGAAAAGTTTTGTATCAACCATGAAACTTTTGTCTATTAAGGGCCGGTTCATGAGCTACGGCATTTAGCCAAGTCCTAGACTAAAACGGGTGGCTATCGTAGCATCGACAAACGTTTGTCTCGACAGGTTAGTGGGATAGCAGCATAGAGAGCCATTAGTACATAGTTTCGAGACAAACGTGTGTCGATGCTACGGTGGCCACCCGTTTTAGTCTAGGACTTAGCTAAATCCCGAGCTCATGAACCGGCCCTAAGTCTATTAAGTTTGAGAAGTGATTTAATTGAATAAAATTCAGCAATTATTATAGATGGAAATGTAATTTTAACAAGTAAAATTTCACAAAACAATTCGAGTACCGTATTTGATATTACTCGGAAGGCAATCAAGTTTTAGAACTACAACGATTAATTTTCTACATGCATGATTTATAATATGTTAGGTTGGTTACATGTATGCTGTATCTTTGTTCAAACTAAAGTTTAGGCTAACTTTGTTTCGTTCAAATTTCTGAAGTTTAAACTTCAATCTAATAAACATGGTTAAAACCAAGATGACGCATAGGCTACAAAGAGAATTTTATCAAAATGACTGAATAAGGGGTTTACCACTACACTCTTATAATTGAAACTGAGGTTTTTATTACCGGATCGAGTCTTTTCCTTTTACGAGATGGCTCTGCCTGTTGGGGTTCATCTTCATCCTCAACTCCCCGACTTGCCACCGAAGAAGTTCTGCGTCTCTTATTCATAATAACACGACTGAAAACAAACAAACCATTGAAATATAAAGAACCAATAATAAAATAATTATGAAAGTTTACAGAATTCACAAGAATTTCAATGGTTATTGACTAGCTCACTTGGTTCATTAAGTCTACGTATCTAGTAAACGTAACATAACCTAGGTAAACGCACTGAAAATCCACGGTAAACCGCCATGTAGAGAGGCGCCAAATTTACAAGTATCAAATAACAAATTCAGGCAAAAATTTCTGAGCATTCTTACTGAACCAATCACTAGGAGAGTCAAGATCAAAATATTGTTTTGATGCCAAGCATAAAATTTTCAAACAGTGGAAAATACATTGGTGTGAGCAATCCAAAATTCTTCCCACCCCAAACTAATTCTCTACGAATAAAGTGAAGTATTTTTGATCATAAAAACACAAAAGTATTCAGGAATGAAGAATAGAAGGTATAAACAATACAATTGACCAATAATTTGAATCAATAAACCGGTGTACATAAAAATAATACATGCCAAGGTATTATCAGTGACTGTAGAACCAAACATTTTTCTGTGTAATTGTGAAGTAGCATGAACATAAAATTATTAAACATTACTTACGATATTAGTCCAGTATTACTGGTTCAATTTAAAGCGTTCAAGCTGATGTAAGCCCACAAAATATCATACGTTTCAGACAAAACAGCACCAAACATACAAAGCCATCTTGTTTTGTTAACAGCATTACAGCAACAGCAACACAGAGTTGGTAATAGAAAGCTTCATACATCGCTCGCTAGGGGCAGCACATGGAGAGCAATGAATGAATATTTTTATTGTTGTTGGGTTGCTTCACAATCAATCAATAAAATATAATCAACAAAATTGCAAGTGATTCAATTCACAACATGTTTCATTACGAAGGAATATTGTTGTTATTAATAGGCCAAATAATAGAAATCAGCTCAGATTTCAAGGGAAAGTTGAGAATGCTCTTCCAATGATGTTCGAAATAAAAACATGCGCATTGATTTTCAAGATATTGAATAGAAATCGCAATAATTTTAAGATGAAGCTTAAGAAGTATCATGATGAAGAAATGTATTTCTTCAAATTTCAAATGCGAGAATGAAAGGCAGTGACGAATATTATCAAGCAGGCACTACTCAACAGCTGTTGGTTTCTCATTCAATTTTATTGATCGATCAACTACAGCTGTATTTTGAGGTTAGGTGATCAATAATGAATTTATGTCAAATATTAATAAGTACAAATAAATGTTATATCTCATCGGTTGGGTGTCTAATCGAATTAATCTGCTATCAAACAAATCGAACTATGAAGTTAGTAGCATATTTTAATTTGGCGGATGATTTCCATGGTAACGGGTGATGTCACCCCCACAAATCCCCCTCCATCACACCAAATGTCACCCCCCTCTTCCCACAATTGGCCCCCTTCATGGTCCCCCTCCTCTCCCCCCATCATATCACCCATTCATGGCACCTACCCATGAGTTTTGAATTGCAACATGGCATTATTGTTTGATGATTGACCATTTAATCAATGCAAAACAAACAATGACCGTACGTAGGTAGTGAGTTGTAAGCATTGCTTCATTCTCAGAATCGACAACTTACTTGCTTATAGTTCTAGGAGACTTGTAGTAATAAGAGAGAATTCTATCAGTGATTCTTGCGAGATAAATTACCTCTCGCGAGAAAATACCTCATTCATTTTTACCTATAGTTTGGATAAAACAAGTTGTCACTTGGCATGGTCACTCACTAGAACCGTTTTTGTCAGAAAACGACAGCTCATCTGAAATGCTAACATTGAATCAAAATGTTCGGACATCGGACGCTTTCTGACAAAAACGGGTCTAGTGAGTGACCAGGCCAAGTGACAACTTGTTTTATTCAAACTGTATAATTATGTTTGATATTAAAGTTACATCAAGTATAGGTCTACATTCAATAAGTGTGAGAGCAGCCTTAAAAAACCTACAAGAGAAAGATTTAAAACTCAAGACAAGTTGCACGAAAGTCCGAATTGAATTTAACCGCCGTATAATTATGTCATTTAAGGCTAGGCGTACACCGGTTAGTCAAGACAAGACGAGTTTAGTCACAGTAATTCACATAGTTGCTTATGAAGCAGCACACACTGATGCAATGACCAATCGGTGTGTGTTGCTTCATAAGCAACTATGTTAATTACTGTGACTAATCTCGTCTTTTCTTATCTTGTCTTGACTAACCGGTGTACGCCTAGCCTAACAGAAACAATAAACAAATCAGCTGGCAATGCAATGACGTCATTCAACTTCAGTGCAACTGGCCCTGATAAGATGACACAAAAACACAAATGGATGAAACTAAACGATAAGGATAAATAAGAAACAAAATGAACATACCATGTCATTTTATATTTGGTATATTGTCGACAACATACATGTAATATGTTAGTCACTTTGCGGCGTAGTTACCTTGGAGGATACTGTCATTGATTTGAGTGACTGAATAGATGGTTGTTGATTTTAAGCAACTGTATCGATGGTTGTTGAAGTTTACGGTTTGCAACGACCCAAGAAGCGAGGGTACAAACACACCTCGCGTATATGGTAGCGGTTCAACAGCCAGCACAGCAAACGTTCCAACCCCAAACCATAGCCTCCATGCGGACAACTTCCGTACTTTCTCTGATCAGTGTACCAGTAGTAAGCAGTAGGGTCGATGCCCTCTCTCTTGTAACCGGCGATCAGCTCGTCGAAATCCCAGATACGCATCGATCCTCCCACAATCTCGCCTACATTGGGAAGCAATACGTCCACGGACTCTGTGAGCCGAGCATCTTCGGGACACTTCTGCATGTAGAACGACTTAATCTCGGCCGGAAACCGACACAACATTATCGGTTTATTTATTTTGTCGGTCATTTTACGTTCGGGCATTTCCGGAATGTCTTCGCCAAACTCATAAAACGAACCGTCTTCCTTTGTTATATCATTCTCCCTCAAATACTTGATGGCGTCGGAGTAGTTCATTCGCATGAACGGCTTCTCCGGGACTTTGAAATCTGGGTTCAACAGTTTGACAATTTCTCCATCGGGCGATTCCAACACCCTCTTCACGACATCACAAATCAAATCTTCAATTCTGTCCAGCAGCTGATCGAAAGTTATGAATGGACATTCGGCTTCTACGTGCGTGTATCTGTAGACAAAACAAATTCAATGTATTCATTCATTGTTACTGTCACAAGAAACATCAACATCATCCTTCAGTATTGGAAGAATTTTGCAAAACTATAATTACTGCCACTGTGACTATAAGGTCTTATATTTTGAAAAAAAGTTATCGTGGAGATGAGAAATGAGCGATCAAAGTTTCAATTTTGAGAAAGATAGAGTGAGATAGCGAGTAGATCAGAATCAGAATCCATTTATTGCCAAAGACAAGTAATGTACGAGTATAGGCCACGTCAAAACATATTTACATCAAATCAATCACAGTTAACAGTCAATCAATCACATTTATCACATTTTAAAAATTCTCCATATTAAAGCTCAAAAATTCATTATTATTATAGATGGAAAAGAGGGGGAGGAGAAGAAGAAAAAGGGGTAAAGAATGAGAAGATAAATGAGGAGAAAAAATAAATGAGGAGAAAAAATAAAATGAGAAGAAGAAAAAGGAGGAGTAGGAGAAAAAGGAGAAGAAGGAAAAGGAGAAGAAGAAAAGGAAGAGGGAAGAAAAGGAGAAGAACGAGAAGAAGAAGAAGAAGAAGTAGATGATGATGGAAAAGTGACGAAAAGAAGAAGAACGAGGAGGAGAAGGAGGAGAAGAAGGAGAAGAAGAAGTAGAAGAATGAGAAAAAGATTGAAAAGAAGGCCGAGAAGGAGAAGAGGTACGAGAAGGTGAAGAAGGAGGAATGGGAAAAAGATTGAAAAGAAGGACGAGAAAAACAAGAAAAAGATTGAGAAGTAGATGGAAAAGAAGTAGATAAAGGAGGAGGAGGAGGATTGGAAACTATTTCATGTATTTCAATAGTCGCAGTTTTATGCGACATGCGATGTCCTAGTTTTACTTACGGTAAACAGATACTTATACCAGAGACAAGTGGATACTACTTCTAGTTCTAATTGTCTCTGCTTATACTGTATTACCTTACGGTAAAAAGATTTGCAAGTATTTCACTTACTCAGCAAGATGTCTTCTAGTCCTACTCTGCTCGGCGCGGTAGCTTTGAGCAATGCAGTACACGTCACCCAGAGCTGGAATACAGGTTTCCAAATAAAGCTGAGAACTCTGCGTCAAATAGGCCTCTTCACTGCAAACACACATCACTAACTTTCAGCAACAGTTCAAATGAAATGTTTGTTTTAGTTAAACTTGATAGAAAGCACCTGCTTTCCATAAGCTGCGTTTACACTATGTAACTTGTTCAATACACTTGTTAGGCTAGGCGTACACCGGTTAGTCAAGACAAGACAAGACGTGATTAGTCACTTTTAGTCACAGTAATTCACATAGTTGCTTATGAAGCATGACACACTGATGCAATGACTAATCGGTGTGTGTTGCTTCATAAGCAACTATGTGAATAACTGTGACTAAACGTTACTAATCTCGTCTTGTCTTGTCTTGACTAACCGGTGTACGCCTAGCCTGAAAAAGAATGTTTGATAGTAGTCGATAGGGGAATATTAGCTTTATATGTATTTTTTCCTCTATTGGAGGGTTTTTGGCACTCATTGACTGGACTATTAGGCAAGGCGTACACCGGTTAGTGAAGACAAGACGAGATTAGTCAAGTTTAGTCACAATAATTTACATAGTTGCTTATGAAGCAGTACACACCGATGCAATGACTAATCAGTGTGTGCTGCTTCATAAGCAACTATGTGAATTACTGTGACTAAGGCAGCTCGTACACCGGAGCAATAAGCAATAGGCAATTAGCAACATTTGGATCATATGATCGTCTACTCTATGGAAACAAATAGTCTAATGCACACCTAAAGCAGCTGTTTCAGTGTGCATTGAACTATTGGTTTGTATAGAGTAGAAAATCATATGATCCATATGTTGCTAGTTGCGTATTGCTTATTGCTCCGGTGTACGACCGGGGTTATGCTTCATGCTCGTGCTTATGAGCATATGCTCAGTTTTTATTCATACGGCCCAATAATTGGAAATAGGTGTAGAGTGCTCACTTGAAATAGTCGAGTTTGAACAGTGTGGATCCTCCCTCCACCTGGGTCTGCACCAGAGTGGGCGGGGTGACTTCGCTGTAGCCGCGGTCGTAGTAGTGGTCGCGGAACGCCTTCATGATCACCGAACGCATTCGAAGCACACGCGCCGTCTAGCAAACAAATCAAATCAAATCAAATTTATTTGCCATAAAGTTACAAAACAATAATGGACAAAATGCACATATATACACAATTATACACCAATACAAATACACATTTGAATATGACCTACACAAATTAATCAAGTCCCCCTGAGTATAATATTAAAATCGGTTATGTGAGTAAATGTGCAAAGTGTCAATGTAATTTTATTAATATTGTGGCTCGACTAGCATAAGTTAAAACTTGTGCGCTAGCCGTGATTCCGTGTAATTGTTGTTGCAAATGATATGATTCATTATTCTATAGGTGATAATATTATTGATAATGAAGTATTATTTGGAATTTATAAGAATGAATCATTCAACAAAAGAAATTTAAAATTAAGTTAAGTACTCAGTAATAAGTTAATAAGTAAATTAGGTATACAATAAAGGTAATACCGGTAGGTAGAGTCAATTGAAAAAATGTATAACGTTAAAAGCTAAAAACAAGTTATGATGTGGTGGTCAATATTGGCTGAAAGTTGTATAAGGTACAGTATTACTAATATGTTATATTCCTAAGTCGAAGTAAATTTTTTCTTGGATCCATTTATCAATTTCTTTAGCTGTGATTCCAGTGATTTTGTTGATAACAATAATAACAATGCCGCTCTCATTTTGCTATTGTAGATTATTTTAGAAAGGCGACTGTTACTCAACGTTTCCATGGTAACGGTTGATGTCATGCTAAGCTCTTTCAGGACAGTCTGAAGGTACAGCTGAAGGCCGTTTCAGACCGGCGTAGCGTCGCTTTAGCGACGCCTAATTTCCATTGAAAGCCCGGGACACACATATACAATCAAGGTTATTAGATATAACCTCTCTAATAACCTTGATATACAATATTATGCTCGTATATCAGCTGTGTAGAATCTAAATGCATTGAATTCAATGTCTAAATAGCTGAAATTTCAATGAAAAAGGAGCGTATAGCAGGATCCGTTTAACTTGTCATAAAACATATGATCACAATACTTAACCTACAAATGCTGAATCTCGCAGATTATTGAAAAGGTCTTTTAAAAAGTTATTCTTTGAAAGGTCTTCTTTAAAAAGGTCTTTTAAAGACTTTAAAGGTCTTTAATACTTTCAAGCCTTTTGATTATTTTGTCGAAATCACTGTTTAATTATTACTGGATCAGCTGATTTATGACAAGTTAATTGGATCCTGCTATACAAAATTGACTCTTTCCAAACCATCAGATTGGGTTAGGCTGTGGCTCCACTGGCAGCTAATTGCAGCGCGCTTTAGACTAAAACCTTAATTCATATTATGTTCAACTGAAAATTTACTATGATATATCTTCTTGATTTTCAATTTCTATAAATGAATAAGCTTTATTGACATTCTCTTCACTACAAAAGCCTCTCATTCGAGGATACTCAATTTCCGTGTACATTGATAATGTCTATCAAGTAAAAATGGCAAATTTCTATTTTCTATTTCTATTCTAGAAGAGAGATAACAATGGTGACTTACGTTTTCGCCTCTGATCATGATGTGCCTGTTGTCTAGTTGTACATCGGGCAACGCATCCTCGTTTAGTATGGTATCAGCTCCGCCAGGCGGAGCCACCCCCACCACTTGCCAAAAGTCTACCATCAACTCGTGGCCACCTGGTGCCTACAAAGTCAACACAATACATTATTAGTTATAGCAGGATTCTTTTAAATTGTCAGAAAACAGCTGATTGATGTACGCTTGTTTACTAACGTTAAATCAGCTGTTTTCTGACAAGTTAAAAGAATCCTGCTATACAGTATACATATTATAATCAGATTCATTCAATTTGACGCTTGGCATTAGATATATAGATAGATGAATAGATAGAGATAGGTAGAAAGATAGATAGATAGAGATAGATAGGTATTATTTCTTTGACATCGTACGCTACGGTCATGAGCAACGTCAAGAAATAATATCTCTCTATCTATCTAAATGCCAAGCGTCAAATTGAATGAATACAGCTGTAATTTTTCAGAGCGTTAACTAAGTTAGTCAGATTGTTTCATGTAAAATGAGCTGAAAATCTAATAAAACCACTAACAGAGGCCTGTTGCATGAATGGACTAGTAAAACTAGTCTAGAAATAAAATTTGTAGAGTTTATATTGTGAAACCTCTCCATAATTAGAATAAAGAAAACGATTTCGTCAATTTCACTTTATTAGTTTACACTTGAATACAGGACCATGGTTTCATGTTTTTACCAACACATCGCACTTAACATTTTTTACCTAACATTTTGCAGTAACTAATATTATAACATGGGTTGATGCAACAGAGCTTGGTAAAAGCATAAAATAATACTAGTTCACTAGATACATAGATAGATATTCATAGCATCCACTGGCCTCCCATCACAGGGGCATCTGGATTTGTCAAAAAATTTCAATCTTCCATTCGGTAATACTTCATCCTCTATAATAGTCTTCAAACTCCACTATAACATACACTGACTTGTATGTTAATATAATATTTTAAATGTTCATGCAACAGAACTCTCCAAGTTACCAGTTGATAACTAGTATTACTACTTTTATTTTCTCATACAACAGGCCCCAGTACTCTACCGTGGGCCACACTAAAGATGAGTAGATGATGGATGTTTGACACGGTTTATCAAGAAGGCCGTGATCATTTTCTACATGTTCTAATATTATGGATGTTGTATGAACTACAGACAAACCATCCAAGTAACAACCTAGCAGTGCGTCCTCAGCTTGAGATAAAAAATTTCTGGAAATCTCGCTTACGAAAGAAAATATTATGAAGGGGACCCAAAATTTTGGGTTGCACCAACCGCAGCGACCACATAATACAAATGTATTATGTGGTCGCTGACCAACCGGGATCAACTACTTTTAATCAGCTGATACCATTTAATTAGCATTGTGTTGATCCTGAATCAAAATTGGTGCAACTCAACATAAATGAATTAGAATTCATAAAAAAAAACGTATCAGCTTACAGTTTTTCCTTCGGGTACAGGCTGAATGACTCCAAACAGCTGAACAGCTGATTCGGTGGACAAGACGAGTGCATCGTAGGTTTGACACAGCCTGTCATTCAGCACACACTGTAGAAATCCGGTGCCATCACGCAGTGTTATGAACATCAACGCTTTGCCTATTCAATCAAAAATAATTTTTTGATTTAAAATGGAAAATAATTAAAATTTCGCATCAATCATTTGCTATTCAGTTTCAAATATGTCTAGATTACAGAGACTGTATAATAACAGTGTGACCATTGGTGTGAAGCACTCCATAACAGTAAGTGGATATCATTTTTTTGCCATACTTGTGCAAAATTTTCAATTTCTGACGTGGGATTAAAGTTTATTATTATAACAGAGAAATATTTATTTGTAACGCTTATATTTTCTTTGGCAAATAAAAAATTGAATTGAAATTGAAAGGCAAACATGAATTCATTCAATTTATTAATTTAAACAAAAGATACAATAACATTCATACTTACAAACATAAAATACAAACTCCTTATAAAATAATGAATATTTACATAAAACGTCATATACTAAATAAATTTTGCATCCCTCTTCAAGAGATGCTTGCGATGAGGGATGGTGCATCTCTAGAATGCATCTCCAAAACACTTGAGTATTTTTTGAAAATTACTTAGGAAATATGGAGCCCTTAATGCGTCAATGCTCATTAAAAGCTTCAAATTGGTCCTAAACTTTTGATACAGCAGCAATTCTTTCATGTATTGCAGTATTCAAATCTTCAATGTAACGATATTTACGACAGTGAACTTCATTTTAAGTAAAGAAGAATCACAGGCCACTAAGCTCGACTTAAAACTCTCTGCTAAAGCTCGTTGAACGACGAATGCATATTTATTCTATTGGAAATGGTGCTCAACAGCAAATACGCGATTTTGCAAGGTCAATTGCGCCATTGTTACTAAAACTGGATACTTTAATCTACAAAATGGTGTCGCTCTGCGGTCACAGACAGCTCCACTCCACTGATATTATCCTACTCAAATCCATCCATTCTTTTTGCGCCACTCTGTATTTAACAGTTTAGCTACTTAAAACAACATCGTGAATACCCCTGATAAGTTTTATAATTATATAACTTAGAGCTATAAATCCTCTATATAATAGAAGTATATTACAGTATAGCAGGATTATTTTAACTTGTCAGAAAACAGCTGATTTAACGTTAGTAAACGAGCGTACATCAATCAGCTGTTTCTGACAAATTAAAAGAATCCTGCTATAGCTGGGTCCATTGAAAAGTTGACTAATCTATTGAACATTGATTAAAGATAATCAATCTTTAATTTTGAAGATTAAAATTAAAGATTTAATCTTAAGATTGAATCCTGCTATATATAACTTGAGATAATGCTCAACCTGTACTTTAACAGCTTCATTATGCAACAGGTTTGAAATTTCATTTCGAAACAAACGGCTGTTTTGGCATCAATTGTAATTATTCACGTTAAAACATAGTCGTGGATTAAAGATTGTTGTACGACACATACCTTGTCTGCGCAACCTGTGCACCCAGCCGAAGATCTTCACCCGCTTGTTTCGAAACTCCTTCGTCTGCTGGATTTTGACCGCCTCAGCTGCTGGCAGGCTGTCGTCCTCTTTGATGACAATTTTCTTAGCATCCTCCAAATTTCTCAGCCGATTCTCGGCCTCATCGGCTTCCTTTTTGGCTTTTTCCGCCTGCTTTGCCGCTTCTCTCGCCCAAATTTTCTGCACTTTCTTCAACTGTGACTTGGCGGCCACATCGAACTTCTGTCAAATGAAATCAGACATAGCCGGATCCGTTTAACTTGTCATAAAACAGCTGATTGAAGTACGCTCTCGTTTACTAACGTTAAATCAGCTGTTTTCTGACAAGTTAAAAGAATCAAAGAAAATGAAATCAGTATAGCAGGATTCTTTTAAATTGTCATAAAACAGCTGATTGATGTACGCTCGTTTACTAACGTTAAATCAGCTGTTTTCTGACAAGTTAAAAGAATCAAAGAGAACGAAATCAGTATAGCAGGATTATTTTAAAATGATACAGAGACTGTATAATCACAGTGTGGCCATTTGATGTGAATCTTTTGATTGGTAAGCTTGTACAAATCCACCATACTTTTGCCAATTACCATGAGGCTGGGCGTACACCGGTTAGTCAAGACAAGACAAGACGATATTAGTCACGTTTAGTCACAGTAATTCACATAGTTGCTTATGAAGCAGCACACACTGATGCAATGACTAATCGGTGTGTGTTGCTTCATAAGCAACTATGTGAAGTACTGTGACTAAACGTGACTAATCTCGTCTTGTCTTGTCTCGACTAACCGGTGTACGCCTAGTCTAAGATTGCATTGGTATGATAAGCTAAACATACGTTATGTTGAGTGATTCACTTCTTACATACAATTTGCTTTTGTCAGTGTTAGTTATCTTCATTGAATGCTTCAAAGTTTAAACTTCCCGCTTTTTGCAACAATCGATATCCCCTATAGAAAAAACATGATTACAAAGATATCAACTGTTCCACACAAATAATATCTTATTGAATCACTACACTATTAATGTAGATACGCACTATACGTTCTATACGTACAAAAATGCAAACAGCTTGTTTTTGCCGTCTCTCGACTCCGTGAACAGAGTGCAGCTTCAATTCCCCTCCGATTCTTCATTTTTCCCTCACTTGAGCGCTAGTATCTCAAATATCGTCCTCTAACAAAATTGACTCACCTTGCCTTCCTCTTTTGCATCAACAAGTATGGTGGGAAATGGCTCTTTGCCTGCGTGACGCATTGCCTGCAAAACCGTCTTGAAAGGCTTATGTTCACTGCCGTCACCATTTTCATCGCTTCCAAATTTCTCCGACGTGAAAATGTCGTCCTCTGCAAAATAAAACAGTTAATGAACAGCTGTAGGTCCATTCATCTCTCATCATCCACGGTTCCACGGTTGAGTGTTTATGGGAAGGATGTCCTTGCATATCCTTCTCCAAGAATGGACATTCATATGTTCAAACTCCGCCGTTTCATGTGGATACATAACGATCATTTTTTAATGTTAGCGTATTGAATCTCATATCTATATTGTGGATACAGACCGATTTTTTAGTTATTTCAGCAATATTATTGTTTAATACAGCTGTAGAGTATAATAATGAGGTTCCATAGTTCTCTTCTGCTCTGTTTATTGAATGGATTATTGTAATTGCTTTTAGTTTCAAAACTAAACGTCATGCTTTAGAACCTAAGCCATATATTTTGATAAATAAAATAGCTGTATGAAATTATCTAGAAGTAAAGCTCTTATTCATATTATTTGATTAGCTTCCATAGTATAAGCTTTGTTAATTGAATTATTGGAGATCGTAATTATGCTACTTTCATTTTTGACGAGATTCATTGCTAAACTATATAGTCTAGAATTTAAGCTGACATTGTAATCTACATGAATAAAGTGATAAATCTAAATCTAAATCATCATCCTTCGCATTACCCACGCACAGGCTTAGAACTTATGTAGGCATTATCCCCAGCAAAAAAAAAATTAAATGAATATCACTGAACATTACTAAATAAATAAATAAATGAATCTGAAGATTTTACTAACCTTTCGGAATGTAATCACTGTCTACAGGGGGCATCGCCTTAGGCTCTCTGGGTTTACTGGACGGTGATATGGATTGGGAAGATGTTGATGATGCAGTACCGTACCACTAGACAAAATTAATAACATACTCCATTAAAAATAATGACAGAGTTAGATTAAGGGCCTGGTCACATACGATTGTGGTTAGCTTTACTTTACTTCACTAGAAGAGCTACTTTGATTGTGGTTTACTTTACTTCACTTACTATATAGATCTACTATGCGAGTAAGTGAAGTGAAGTAAACCAAAGTAGTTTTGTTAGTGAAGTAAAGTAAAGCAAACCACAATCGTATGTGACTAAACCCTAAGGCAACTCAGTCTTGATAATTCTTACCACAAGCCATAAGCACGGGTAATGTACAGGGTGTTTCAGAACTCCCCACCAATACTCCAGGGCATTGTTCCTGGGTAAAAACCATATCTAAATATCATATTTAAATTGTCCGAAAGTCATTAGTTACTCACACAGCTGCCATTTCGTTTTTTTTTCACTTATTATTTTTCATCTCAATAATGGTGAAACATATGGAATTGAAACTTTGCACCAACATTTATGACAACTAGACAAAGCTACAAAAAACTCATGACAATTTTTAGAATTCATAAAACAAAATGGCGGCCATTTAAAATTTTGTTTCTTGAATAACTCGGAAACCGCTGATATTACGAAAATTTTACAAGAATAACGTTTTTTGGTAAATTTGATTACAAATCGATTAAAACCTTATTTGTTAAGATTGGGCCAATATTGACTGAGATATGGCAGCTTTAGTGATAGGTGGAAAGCAGTAGACAGCTATTGTATTAGTGCCGCTAAAGAATATTAATCCTATTGTTTTGTACTGTGCAATACTTTTGTAGCCTATTATAGTTTTGTACTGAATGCATACTTCAAAATGAAGATGAGATTTTTATAACCTTAACACTTGAAATGAACACCGATTAAGTTACTTTGGAATTACCCATGAACTTCAACAATGGAAAACAAAGAAGGCCTACTCAATCAGCAAGATAGGCCTATATTATCTTACGGTATTAAAGATTGTTGAAGGAACTTGGACATAATATGAGAATCAAGATATATCTACCTATTTACGCCTACCAACCTGATTGCCCATTGTACAACATCAAACCAGAATTCGAAATGACTGGATTTATTAACAAGAGTTCAAATTATCCTAAATGAAGAATGAAGTCAAAGTTCATCAAGATTGGTCCTACCTTATATATGCTGTTTATAAAAACTGTAAAAGCTTAAACCAGCCACGTCTTATTGTAATATTCTTTAAAAAGATAACACATTTTTTGTTGGTTGAAAAATGGTTTAAATAGACATTGTGACATGTAAGATAACCTCTGCAAACACATGCTAATAATGTTGCAGTAGCGAACGATACACGTTGCAAAAAGCTAATCAGGTATCCATATAATATTATTTAGAGTAATTATCCTCACCTGAAAAACTTGAATTTTCAATTAATAATATGTGTTTAAATCCATGCACTAAAGAGAATTACATTCACTACCGTAATCAAAATAAATCTCAATCTCTGCAATGCTATGCGGACGAAATTGCATCAGATTCAGGTCGATCTACGACCTATCGATAGTTTCAACTTTGTGACACTTCTAATCGATTTCATATCGACTTGAAGATATCGAGAGTACCACAAATTGAGCGCGGTATTTGAAAATTACTTTAAAATTATGAGTTGAACTCGTGATATTTTTTATTAAAAAATTGTTCTGATCAATATCTTGGAGGGTTGGAGTGAAGGGGTTAAGCTAGAATGCTTAGGGGTCATTTTATAAGGTTTATTCACAAATTAAATGCAGCATTCAAAACAACATGATAAATAAATATGTTTTATTAAATCAAGAGTTTCAAACTAAATCTAAAACTTTCTATTTGAATGAATGAAACTTTTTATGAATAAAATGATACATTTATTACCAGAGATTACCAGTAACAATGTACTGGTTCATTACAATCCAGATCTTCCTTTAGTTCTTGCAACAGATGCTTCACCAGTTGGACTTGGAGTCATTCGATCTTATAGATACAGGGATGGAAGTGAGAGACCAATTTGCTTTGCATCACAAACTTTAACCAAATGTGAACAAAAATACAGTCAGATTGACAAGGAAGCAACAGGTATTTACTGGGGACTCAAAAAGTTTTTCCCATACTGCTATGGACGAAAATTCACTCTAGTGACAGATCACAAACCTTTAGTATCAATATTATTTCATCACAACAAAACTTTACCATCAATCTCAGCAACAAGACTTTTCAATTATGCACATTACTTATCGGGATTCGACTATCAAATTGAATACAGAAGAACCTCAGATCATACAAATGTTGATTTTTTATCACGTTTTCCAACTGAACAAGCACAAATAAATTTGGTGGATACTCCAAGTCGTTTTCAAATTAATCAACTAGACTCATTACAGGTAGACAGTCAGATAATAGCTAGAAAGACTGAAGAAGACAAATTCTTACAATCAGTACTACATGCACTGCAGACAGGGGAATCTGTTGAGAAATTGGGTTTCCATGACAATGAACTGACACTACAGAATGGTTGTATATTCAAGGGTTGTAGGGTAATAATACCACAAACCCTTCAACGCATTGTACTCCAAGAACTACATGTTGGGTATGGATAAGATGAAAGCTTTGGCTAGAAGTTATTGTACATGGAAGAACATAGATAAGGACATTGAAAATTTGGTAAGGACTCGTAAGCAATGTTGTTTGAAACAGAACCAACCTTCAAAGGAGCCAAATCACAAATGGCTGGCTCCTCAAGGACCTTGGGAAAGGGTATATATTGACTTTGCAGGACCAACACAAGAGCAGTGGTATTTCATCATAGTGGATTCATTTTCTAAATGGATTGAAATAATTCCGACTAAAAATACTTCCTCAGAATGGTGTGTTAAGGAACTACAGAAACTATTTGCCAGCAAATTTGGCCTACCTTTGGTTTTAGTCTCAGACAATGGAAGTCAATTCACATCAAACACCTTCAAGAATTTCTTATCTGCAAATGGAGTTACACACAAGACAACGGCAATTATTAACGGCATGAATTTTAATCGGAATCCATGTGATATTTAAGTCAATAGGTGTCTTGCCGCCAGAATGCCACACGGAACTAACGTATGCTAAACTTTTTTTAAAATAGTGGTTAATAAAATTCTACTTTATTTCTCAAGTTTAAATTATTCCAATTGTTGAGAGTTGGTGGATTCAGAGGATTTTTTTACTTTCTTTGATCCTGCAGATGTGGGTTTAAAGATTTTATGTACTAATGTGAGGAGTATTTCTAGAAATTTCGATGAATAATTGGTCCATATAGATTTATTCAAAACACCGTTAGATTTAATTATATTGACTGAGTGTTGGCTCAGAGATTGGGTGGTGGGGTTCCCAATAGATGGTTACGATCTGATAGCTACTGATAAACAGCGCAACCAAAATGATGGAGTGATTGTCTACAAATAGATGAATGAATGAGTGAATCAGTGCCATTACGCTTTTATTATTTTATAAAAGATGCAAGAAACTAATTTGTCTACTTATACTGACTACAGTGCTTTTGAGTTTCATGAACTCATTGTAAGCAGTCAACTCAAAAGCGTTCCAGTCAGTAGACAAAGTAGCTCCACTATATAGCAGACAATAAATCAGTTTCTTACATTTAAAATAATATGACTGCATGTCGGTAGTCTATAGTGGAATCAGTAGTGTAGTATAAGTCTAGGCGTACACCGGTTAGTCAAGACAAGACGAGATTAGTCACGTTTAGTCACAGTACTTCACATAGTTTCTTATGAAGCAACACACACCGATTAGTCATTGCATCGGTTTGTGCTGCTTTATAAGCAGCTATGTGAATTACTGTGACTAAACGTGACTAATTTCGTCTTGACTTGTCTTGACTAACCGGTGTACGTCTAGCCTAAATGGGAGTTCATAATGGATCAAGAAATCATCAACTATGATGATAGAATATTTTGATCTGTTGTAAAGATATGGCTACCTCTAGTCTTGGAGAGTCAAGGGATGATTATTGATAATACATTATTTCTATACAGGGTACAGTAGCAATGATTGTCTTTCAAACTTATGAAGGATTCAATATAGTTTTAAAATGCAGCAAGCTATTCAGAATAAAAAGTGAAGGAAAAGTTGAAATTTTCAGCCACCGGAAACTTTATCTTTACATGACTCTGCTTTTTAAGTTGTCCATCACTCTCACTGCCTTTTAAATACGTTTCTGCCTTACTTTACCTATTACTTTACTTTTATTGCCTTTTAAATACTTTTGATGCATGACAAGAATTTGCCCATAGGCATATTAAATGAGACATAAGAGAATGGAAAAGTCTTAAAAATGCATTATTGTAATGAGAGCCTGGAACTTCTAAGAAGAAAAACAAGTCTGGAGAGTCTCTTACTCATGATAAAGAGTCTCATGATAAGAGTCTCATGAAAAGAGGCTGATACGTGTTGTGTGCTGTATTTAAGTGTTATACAGAGTGATTCGAATCAAAAAGAATACCACAACTTAAAAAATTTGTAAATTATGAAAGAAACATCATAGTACCTTTTGTTATACATCATTACAAAGAGTATTTAAAGAAGTTTTTTTCACTCACAAAGAAGTTCAGAGATGTTCAATGTGACCCCTCCAGACACTCGAGCAATATCAACCCAAAACCTCCCTCAAACTCTTTCCACTCTCACTGTAGCATATCAAGCGTAACAGTTGTGATGGCTGCTGTTATTTCCTGTTTCAAATCATCAATGGTGGATGGATATTGATGATTTAAAACAAGAAATAACTGATAACAGCAGCTTACCTTACTGTTACGCCTGATATGCTAAAGAGAGAGTGGAAAGAGTTTGAGGGAGGTTTTGGGTAGATATTGCTTGATTGTCTGGAGGGGGTCATATTGAACATCTCTAAACTTGTTTGTGAGTGGAAAAACTTCTTTGAATACGCTTTTTAATGATATAATATATAACAAGGTTTTGGATTGATATTGCTCAAGTGTCTGTATAGTTAGTTATATTATAACAGAAGGTTCTATTATATTTCTTTCATTGAATACAAAGTTTCAAAGTTGTGGTATTCTTTTTGAATCACTCTGTATTTTAGGGACTTGAAATCAAAAAATACTTTTTTATAATGAGTGTCTGTTTTCTAGGCCAGCCGTACACATGATTATGTACATAAATTATGTAGCCTATTGCACATAAAGGCAGAGTTTTATGTTAACTATCATTGTAGTATTAGACTACGCGTACACCGGTTAGTCAAGACAAGACGAGACGAGATTAGTCACGTTTAGTCACAGTAATTCACATAGCTGCATAATAGCACACACTGATGCAATGACTAATAATCGGTGTGTGTTGCTTCATAAGAAACTATGTAAAGTACTGTGACTAAACGTGACTGATCTCGACTTGTCTTGACTAACCGGTGTAAGCCTAGGCTTACTTGTTAACTCATTTCGAGACGAAATCAATTTCTGTAGGCACGGATAAATAATAAATTGAAACAACGGATAATATGAAACAAATTGATTAATTACTGTAAACGATATCACATTATTAATACTATACCTATCATAATTGATCAATGAATATGATATTACCATAGATAAGAGATAGGAGATAGGAGTTATCTGATTTGTTATCTATGATATTACTCTATAAATAAACATTTTACCATGAGAAAGCTGTCTTGAAAATTAATTATTATAAGAGCCATTGAGTCATTTTAGGGAAGACATACATACTTAGAAAATTTTGTTTCACATTGAAGTGGTATTCATTTAAGTTGACGGATGGCTTTAGATAGATAGATAGATCGATTACATGAGTACTTGAAGAAATTTCTCATATCTTGAAAATTTCTCATGAAAATTTAGTAGTCTTGTTAAACAGTGAAGAGGCGAACACACACTAAGCATGAACACTTGAAAGTCTAGTGTACGTCTGCCTTATTCCTGTTCTACGTGACTTCTAATTTTGATTGAACAGGTACCTTATCTCAATTTAGAATTCCCCTAGAACCTGAAATTGTTCAGGATCAAATTCCCCATCGTATTACATTGTCCAATACTTGAAGCAATTTATAGCAAGCAATATAAGACAAGAAGACTTGAAAGAAGCTTTCAATAGATTTTAATCGTCTCAAAAATACGAACTAGGCCTATCATCTTTGGTTACATTATAACAATCGTTACCTAATTACCAGTATACATATACAAATATTTTGTCAATATTCCTTACAAATTATTTGTTAATATTATTGGTTGTATACGAGTTCTACAGGTACTATTTTTTAGAAAAAATATTGGACTAGAACTTATGTTACATAAAGATTTCAGATAATCTCACGCATTTCGATGTTATTTATGAAAAACTGATAACATCTTGCATTCACAGTGACGTTTTCGCGTTCGTTTTTGTTCATTACTTTCTCATTATTCATTTTTTACGAACATGCTTAGTACCATTTTGTAGAAAAATTTACGTTCTACAAAAAAGGTTCTCTGCAAAATTCGTCTAAAATTGATATTTCAGAAGTTGTAAACGAAAAACCAAGTGGACTACATTTTTCCAATCCGCTATTCAAGTCTCAGAGTCTATCTTTCCAATCTCAAGCCGTGGCTGACTGCTGGATCACAGAAAGAGATGCGCACACTATCTAGTGATAGAAATTGTAACTAGACCTGACATCGCCTCAATTTCTTGTAAATATTGGCCTTATCGTTGGTTTTATTGAAAAAAGAAAAGAAACAAGTTTTGTTTAAAATAAAACCGGCTACAATTCATGTCTTATTACAAATTTTGATATCAGCACGCGATTTGATGTTATTATTGAAAAACTGAAAGTATTGTGCATTCACAGTGACGTTGTCGAGTTGTTTTTCGTTTGAGACTAACTTATTATTGATTGAATACGACTTTTACAGGTACTACTTTGTAGAAACAATAACAAACTACAATTTATGTTATAGAAGTATTTCATATTATCTCACGAATTTCGATGTTATTTTATTTATGAAAAGCTGAAAAAAATTAAGCATTCACAGTTACGTTATCGAGTTGTATTTTGTTCATTACTTTCTCAATATTTATTTTTCACGAAGGTAACAGAAACCATTTTGTAGAAAACATCACATTCTACAAAAAAGTTCCTCTTCATATTTTAGCTATATTCAGTTGTTAAAAAGTTATGACCAAAAAAGTGATAAAAGTTTGTTTTTGGTAATCGTCTCATCTTTCCTACTTCAGCCTTGTCTGAGGCTGACTGTTGAATTTGCAAAAGGGAACGCTCACGCCATCTCTTGGCGTAAAATGTAACTAATCTTGCAGAGTATCGTTTATTCTTGAAGTTTTTCGTGAATTCTGACTCAACGGTTGATTTTAACGGAAAAACACAAGAGAGAAAAGTTGTAGAAAACATAATAGACTACACATTATGTTCTCTAACATTTTTGCGTATTTCTACGCGTTTGGCTGTTATTTATCGAAAACCTAAACCTGTCGAAGATGTGCTTGATTCCTGTGTAAGAATTTTTCAAGAGAATTACAAAGTTCTGAATTTTTGGATCCATAACGAACTGCGAAGTTAACACTATTGTTTCAACACTAGAATTGACGACATGCAGTCAAACTTTACTGTAAATAACATAAATGTTACTCACTGGACTGAAGCGCATTTATGTTATTTACAGTAAAGTTTGACTGCATGTCGTCAATTCTAGTTTTGAAACAATAGAATTACAAATCTGAAATCTATAATAGCTGCTCTATTATAATATATAATATACGTAGCTGTATAATCTAGTCTTATTATATTAGTCTCATTCAATGATATCTTCGCGTATTACGCCACATTTGATCGAATATACTTGAAAAGCTTTGTGTAAATGGTATCTTAGACATTTTTTCTTCATATTGAATATTTTATTACTTACTTTATCATTGCCAAGATGTGAAGAGAAAATTGAATAATGAGTTCAATAATAAATCATATTATACTAGTAGATTGATTTATCTTGGACTAGTAAAACAAACTTATCAAATGTTATACGATAAATAATCGCAGAAAACTAGATTATAGTATTTCATCTGTGCTATGATCTATAGATGCCCTAATCTGATAGCCAAGACAAATAATATAGTAATTCAAATAAACAAGGATTTAGGAAGTCCAAACTGATAAACAAAATTACAAAAACTGGATTCATTCTTCTGTGATCAGAAAGAATATTCAATTAATAGTCTAATTTGGATTGCAAATGTAATACGACTCTCTCCACGACTATTTTCAAGCCTTTGATATCTGTGAGCCACACAAAACATCGAAGAAACGCTAATTCAATGAAAATTCATTCATAAATAGCTTTTTCATCTATTATAATCTCAAGTTTCATCAAAAGTTAGCCACAGAGAAGAAAGGAAAGTTCCTTTCTACTTTTTTGTGAGTTAGCTCAGCATTTTCAAAACTCGCGCTGTAGTAATTGCTCGCTTAGTTCACATTCCTTTCGCTAGGCTCCCACACAGCGCCACCGTACAGACGTTGAGCGGTAAAGCTAAACGTAGTACAAAATGTAGATCATAGATGGCGCGCGCTGTACAGTGACTGTTGAATCTGTTCGGGATTAGCATTGTATGGGTGTAAAAAGGTGTCTCAAAAAGGTTGCAAATCAATAAACGATTCACGGATGGATAGGGTGGAATTAAAGGGATGAAGAGGAGGATGTGAAGGGGGAATATGAGATGAAAAATAACACAAATGAGTGTTCCTTGCCTGTCTAAAAATAATAACAAAGTAATTAAGCATAGATCAATTATTGATTGATAAGCAATACTCTCTGTGGTAAAAGTGTGTTTTATGAATTACGGTATTCGATTTTAGGATTTTCGTATTTTTATCTTTCTCCCTCAAACAACACACACACCTCTTCTGTGATCAAAAAGAATATTCAATTAATATTTGTCTTCTCTCAATATTTATGACTTTATTACGAACTATGGATAATAATACCTACGTGAAATAAGTTGATTGATCAAATTTACTTTATCAAAGCAATGATACCTAGATGATTGATTGTACGAAAGTCAATTTAATTCAACTGGAATAATTTCATCAATAAGCTCAATAATTGTCGACTGATTTGATATATTTCTATGCATTTCTTCCATAGAACCATTGGAACAACTAAAAAATGAGTAATTTTTCATTTATTAGTACTTTGCGGATTAATAACTGAAAATAGCGAAAACTTGTACAGAACATGAATTGTAGTCCATTTTATTGTCTACAAATTTTGTCTCTTGCATCTTTTCGATAAAATTAACGGTAAGACCTCAATCTTGAAAAAACTGAAGCAATATCAAAATTAGTTTGAATTTCTGTCAAGAGATGGCGCGGGCCTTCATTTTTGAAATTCCGCCGTCAATCTCAGATTCTCGGTGGCTTGGATTTTTGAAGCGTTTACGAGAAAAGTTTACAATTATCTGCTAATAACTTCTGAAATGCGTTTCTAATCGAAATGTTTCAAGATACACCTTTGTTTATTATAGTTTTTCTTTAAACTTATCTGGTATTTGTCCCTTCTAAACCAATAAATAAATGAATAAATAAATAAATAATCATTTTATTTGTTTACGGCCAAGCCATACAAATTTTCCTCATGGTCTCTTATGGGACGAGCTTAGGATGAGTGGAATCAGCAGTAAAATGTTAAGGCTGTTAAGCGGACTGTATGATAGGGCTTCATTAATTGTGAGAATTGGAAATAGGACTTCAGACCCCATATAGAGGTCACAAAGGGGGTACTGCTGCAGGGAGACTCACTTAGTCCATTCTTGTTCTCCTGTTATTTGAGAAATATTGAGTCCTTCTTTAGAGAAAGAGGCCTCCATATGGCATCCCATTGAGAAACTACACTGAAATATTAATGTTGTTGTTTGCGGATGACATATTGTCATCTTTGCAGATAGTGAGGTACGTGGACCTACGTAATAAGCTGATTTGTCTTTCTAATTATTGTGAGTCTCTGAAACTGACTGTAAATATAGAGAAAACAAAAATTGTACCATTTCATGCTCGGGGTCGCAGAAAGGTTTTATCTTTTCGCTATCGAGGAGAGTTAGTTGGGATAGTAAACAAATATAGGTATCTGTTGTTGATTATCCATCTTCTTTTCACTGATTAATACTATTGGAATTTAAATAGAGTAACTTTTAAGTGAAAAAACACTCACGTTTTTTGATGAGACGACATATATGTTTCGTGCTGGTGTTGCACATTTTCAAGTCAAACAGAAACTGAAGTAACATGAGTGTTTTTTCACTTAAAAGTTACTCTATTTAAATTTCAATAAATATAGGTATCTTGGAGTAGACTTCCATGCTTCGGGTTGTTTACGGAAGTTAATCTGTGAATGTTTAATTAAAAAGGTTAGAGTTACTGGGGAATCTGTCATTCAGGTACTTCAAAGAGCTAGATCTGATACATATGGGATGCCAAGATAAAACTCTAAGATGCAGTAGTGCTCCCTTCAATTTTGTATGGCTCTGAAATTTGGGGTCTCAGTTGTGCTGAGATTTTGGAAAGGGCACAGTTGTATTAAGGAATTTAAAGGAAAGTATTAAGGAAGGTTGTTGTAATAAGGAAACTATTAATAAATTATTGTCGATGTGAGATATAGAAGAAACAGACTGTGTAAAATACTCAGGTTGACTTATAGATAATAGGATGGTATGGCAGTAGCATATTCAGAAATTAAAGAAGGAGATTTTTGTTCCCATCAGGAACTTCTACTTTTTGAAAGATGTTTGCCCAAAATATTTTTTGGTTCACATATACCATGCTCTGGTGAAATCAATTACTATGGATTTGTCTGTTATGGAAGTGCCTACGAAACCAATATGAAAGCTATTATCACAGCGCAAAAACACAGTCATACAGTAATAAGATTGATCTGTGGCAGGGCTCGGATGGAGCATACTTTAGACCATGTATAGAACATGGTCTATAGGAGCTATAGATCTTCTAGGTATCATGTATCTTCTATACATGGACTAAGGGAGCATATCCTCTGCCGCTTTTTAAAGAGCTCAATATATTATCTGTCAAAAAATCTTTCTTGTTGAGGCCAATCATTGATATTTTCAAGAATAGAAATCAATGGGGAGTTCCCATATAGTGTACACAACAGAAATAGATTATTATTTACCAAGACCTAGACTAGAACGTAATAGGTTTTTTTTTAAAATATGTACGCTATAAGATTTATAATGCGTTACAACCAGAACTGCAGAACCATGGGCGTACCCAGGGGGAGGCTTTGTTGAGGGAATGGGAATTGAATAAAACTCAATCATGGACTTTTTTTTGTAGAAAAGTATAACTCACTGTAATTCAAAAAAATAAAAACAAGGTCGCTTGAAAAATTTCAATATTATTTAATCAGTTCTTACAAAATATACAAATGATTCATATCACACAAATAAAATCTTACAAGATTGTATATTGAATCTTTTTTTCGTAAGGCACTCAAAGCTGTAAAGACTAGTTTCATAAAATCTCAGCCAATCCTACTGAACAAGATATATCTTATTAGTGAAATTGCTATTGCACTTAAAATTATTGTCTTCTTCTTATCACAATACACTTCACTTGGAATAAGTTCTATGAGTAATTTTGATTAAATTTACAAATAAAAATAATATTGAAAGCAAACAAACATGAGAACAAAACAACTTGTTTAAATGTAAAACCATTAAAAATTATTTTGTTCGCTAGACACCATTACTTTTTTAATGATTTCAATGGGTGGGTTGTACAATTTGAATGTCAGTTTCTTATATCGATAATATAATATTGCATTCGATAATATGTATACCGATAATATAAATTGCTTTTTTAAAGCTTGTGGTATTTATGAGTATCGTTGGTTGACAAGGGCAAAGACAATTAGAATACTTAATAGTTTCCTATCGTCTTTGACAAGGGGCACAAAATAATGGGGACATAATATACATGGTTTCCTAAATAATAATATAAAAATGCATAAACTACACACTAAAATAAATTAAACGAAAAAAAAACGTTACAAATCGTATGAGATATTTTCTTATTTAAAAAAAAAATCAATAATTCTATCAGTTCAGATGATTCGTTGAGTATTAAGAGTTCATTCGAGTATTGAATTATAATTATTTATAAAAATAATTAAAATTAATTTAATTTCAATCAGTATTCAAATTAAAGAGTTAAGTACTGAGTAATCCTTACATATTTTTGCAAAAACTTATGATAGCCACTGTAATCTTATATTGGACCAATTTAGATACGGTTTTCGCCAAAAGGAACGGGATGGGTCTTGAATGTGCAGGTTTTATTCATATTTTGGAAGCAAATATTTTGTTTGAGGGGTTGAAAATACAAAATAACCTCAGCACCATCTCTCGGTGTCTGAAGGAACTACATGCGCATACAGCAGTACTAAGATAACATTGTATCAATTATTATTATCAGTAATATAAGGGTATAATCACAATAAACCGGTTATCAATGATCCAAGAAATACTAAGGTAATGGAGTGGTTTAATAAAATATAGAATATAGTAGTAAAATGTATATAAAAGTATAAAACTACCTTTGATCTTATAAAAATATATTTCGCACACTTCAATCCTAGCCAGCTAATAATCACCTTTCAAATTTGATTTTAATTATATTACAAACTAAACTTTAATCTTATTGTCAAATTGAGCAAACCTAGAAAAATCACTGTGTAATTCAAGAATTTCCTGTGCGTGAAAAAAAAATCCAAAAATACAATAATTATTCAGATTGGTTATGAATAGCTCATGAATTGCATTAATCAAGAATGGAAGAAAGTAATCGCCATAATCTTATTGTCAAATTGAGCAAACCTTAATAGAAAAATCACTGTGTAATTCATGAATTTACTGTGCGTGAAAAAAAATCCAAAAATACAATAATTATTCAGATTGGTTATGAATAGCTCATGAATTGCATTAATCAAGAATGGAAGAAAGTAATCGCCATAGGTCTTGCAATTAAACATAATAACGTTCATAGTAGATGATTTTTACAATTTCTTATAATAGCTTAAAATCTATTTAGAGCTTCTCGTAAGGACTGTATCACCAGCAGTCAATCTTAATTTGGTTCTAGCGAAAAAAATTATTGACTAATTATTCATTATCTTGTTATTTATATTCCATTCGTTTGTTTTTCTCTCTTAACAGTTGTAGTTGTCCTTCTATTTTGAACTCACTTAATTGCTCTACTTAGAAGATACTGTACCATAACTTGTAAAAGAGCATATTCACTACAGTGTATTCAACTTAATCCTTGAAAACAAAAATACCGGCAAACTTCTCTCTAAAACAAGAAATCATAATCCTGAATCAAGTGCTTTGAAAAAAGGTAAAATTAAATTCAATAAGTCTCTATGTGCGAACACAACAATAAAAATAGAGAGCACTCATCAGTCGAGATCAAAATGACAAATAGAATAATTGAATCCAGTAAAATAGAGCCAAACATTTTCAACACATCTTCACGAAAAAATTTATAAGTCACTAATAATAATTGATTGCACATATCAAAATCACAAATAAAATAATTGAATCCAGTAAAATAGAACCAAACATTTTCAACACATCTTCACTAAAAATTTGAAATCTATACAAAAACAAAAATTCATCGAACTCAATTCAACTTGCACATTGAATGATATTGAAGAAAAATGGAAAAACCATAATAAACAAGATAAAAATTAAAAATCTTTGCATACATCTTCTTTTCACTAGGTCAAATTCTTGTGTGAAAAATTACTTCAATAATATAGTAAAACCTATATTCACAATACTGTGTTACACCTCTTTTGTCTTGGTGGGTATTTGTCTTAAAGATGTATCTTATTACTAATCTATCCTAAGAAATGTAGAAAAGTATGGCAAAAAATGTTCAATCCACCAAAAAACTTGATCACATAATACAAGGAATGAGAAATAATAAATTTCACTAACTAAAAACGTTCAAATACAAAATAACTTGATTTAAATCATAGTGCAGATTGTTTCTTCCTGGTGTTGAACTTCTTCATAGGACGAAAAGATCGGTTACTGATTTTTCATATACAGACTGGGGCGCACAGACCTCTCAGTGATTCTCAATGATTCATTATTGAATATGGCTAGGCGTACACCGGTTAGTCAAGACAAGACAAGACGAGATTAGTCACAATAATTCACATAGTTGCTTATGAAGCAGCACACACTGATGCAATGACTAATCGGTGTGTGTTGCTTCATAAGCAACTATGTGAAGTACTGTGACTAATCTTGTCTTGTCTTGACTAACCGGTGTACGCCTAGCCTATGGCATTAGGTTCTTTAATAAGTACCAATGTTTCAAAGAATTGTGATATTGATTGTTTTAAGAAAAATCTGAAAGCTTTACTTGTCAAAATTACAAGAATAATTCATATAATAAGAATGAATTGTTAATGAATTTATGATGTTTTGTTTAGCCAATGCTGTTATTTTACTTTTCTTGTTGACTTTGTGATGAATTTTGTAAAATGTTACAACAATAAATGAATTTGAATTAGTGGCACAGCACTCTCTATGCTGCTAGCAAGGTTAGTTGCTAGGCAAAGCTTAGGACCGGTGCATAGAGAGATGAAGTATAGAGAGCTTGTGCCTTTTCCGTTTTATAGTTCGAATAAAACTAGTTGTCCCTTGGCCTGGTGCTCAAGAACCACTCACTAGAAAGTTCTTGTCAGAAAGTTCGAACAGCTGACCATTTGATTCAATGATGCTAACATTGAATCAAATGGTCAGCTGTTCGGACATCGGACTTTCTGACAAAAACGTTTCTAGTGAGTGGTTCTTGAGCACCAGGCCAAGGGACAACTAGTTTTATTCGAACTATAAGGCTAGGCGTACACCGGTTAGTCAAGACAAGACAAGACGAGATTAGTCACAGTACTTCACATAGTTGCTTATGAAGCAACACACAGCGATTACGGTGCACCGTACACCGGTTAGTCAAGACAAGACAAGACAAGATTAGTCACGTTTAGTCACAGTATTCACATGGTTGTATATGAAAACACACACCGATTAGTCTGTATCGGTGATCTACTCCAACGCTGTAATGGCAAACTGGGGAGAGACAGAGAAGAAGAATGTCTCAACATTTACAAGCTGATCCCGGATTAAAATTGAATTAAAAAATCGAAAACTAATCACTCAAATACTCATCCTTGATCTCGATCACATCCTCAATTTCGAGAGACGCAAAACTTCCACAACTGTCTCCACTTGACGTTCGAAAGCCGCAATCGATTACATCATCATCCTCGTCAACATCAATGTAGATGCGTTGAGTAGCCGACCCCGGATCCCATCCATCCACAGCCACCTGAATATCAGAATCCATTTGTTGTCCAACTTTGTCGTCTGACAAACTTTTTTGCTTCCCGACAACATGGGACTGCTTATGTACGGACGACAACAAACTGCTTTCCAGTCGATGCAGTCCAGCTTTGTTGTCGGTCACACTTTGTCGCCATCCTTGGGAACGATTATGGACGGATGACAACAAACTACTCTCCAGACGATTGCCGTTCGTGTCTGACATCATCCATTTGTCGTTGTCCTGCTTTGAGTAAATCTCATCACTTTCCAGATCGGAGTCGATCAGATCGAAGCGCATACTTTCATCAGTGGTCCCAAAGTGATCTGATGTTTTTGCAACTGTCTTACGTCTTGCTTCTTCAATTTTCTTCTTCATTTTAACAAAATTACCTTCCTTGTCGACACTGACATCTTTCTTGGCAGCACAATATTCAGGTCCATCAACTGCCATAAAATCACTTTCCTTGACGAGATCACAGCATTCAGGGCCACTCACTCTACGCTTCTTAGCCGGAGTTGTTTGGCCAGCTTCAGAGCGTCCTGTGGTTTGAACAACATTTTCTTTGTTGATGGTGGGTGTCTGCAATTTTGTTGACACCAAAGTCTGGACATTATATTTATTGGTCTGAGAATCAACCTTGATATTGGTGACAGAATCCTTATTACTGGTAACAGAAGTCTGGAAATTATTTTTATTGGTCTGAGCATCATCCTTGACAGAATCCTTTATACTGGTAACAGAAGTCTGGGAATGACTTCTATTGCTCTGAGCATTATCCTTGATACTGGTGACAGAGTTATGACCCTTAATACTGTTCACAGAAGTCTGGAAATTATTTTTATTGGTCTGAGCATTATCCTTGATACTGGTGACAGAATTATGACCCTTAATACTGTTAACAGAAGTCTGGAAATTATTTTTATTGGTCTGAGCATTATCCTTGATACTGGTGACAGAATTATGACCCTTAATACTGTTAACAGAAGTCTGGAAATTATTCTTATTGCTCTGAGCATCATCCTTGACAGAATCCTTTATACTGTTAACAGAAGTCTGGAAATTATTTTTATTGGTCTGAGCATTATCCTTGATACTGGTGACAGAATTATGACCCTTAATACTGTTCACAGAAGTCTGGAAATTATTTCTATTGGTCTGAGCATCATCCTTGACAGAATCCTTTATACTGTTCACAGAAGCCTGGAAATGATTTCTATTGGTCTGAGCATCATCCTTGACAGAATCCTTTATACTGTTAACAGAAGTCTGGGAATGATTTCTATTGCTGTGAGCATTATCCTTAACACTAGTGACAGAATTATTATTGACGGCAGGTTTGGGATTGTTATTGTCTGAAGAGACTTGATCATCATCATTGCTAGCTGTCTTGCTAATCTTCAAAACGATTCTCTCCCTTGGCGTCTCATCAGTGACTGGTTTCGCCTTCACTTTATCTCGTTTGTGTTTCTTTTTTGTTGTTCGAGACTGGGCACCAGACGCGTTTCCATGCTGCTGACAATGTTTGCTGAACTGCTCGTTGCCGTAGACAAGTTTGGCGCATTGCGAACAGTAGTGAATGGCCAGCGTCCTGTTCTTGTGTTTGCGTTTCAAGTGAAGAGCGAGACTGTCTTCGGTTAGAACTGTGGCCGGGCATCGCGGACAACTGCGCGTGGCAACACTGTTGTGCAGCTCGACATGAGCCAGAAGCAGGCTGGTGTTGTCGGTGCTGAATTCGCATTTGTCGCAACACAGTTCAGTCGCCTGTTGCTCGCCGTCCAACTGTGGCACGGTCTGTGTTTCCGTGGACAATCTACTCTCCCCTGTCTGTAACAAAACAGAGAAAATGAATAGTTCTGAAAAAACAATGTTCAGGTTTACGTGGTTTAGTTTAAGATAATCCTGTTGTTATACCCCAGTCGTACACCGGAACAATAAGCAATAGGCAACTAGCAACATACGGATCATATGATTGTCTACTCTATACAAACCAATAGTTCAATGCACACCGAAACAGCTGCATTAGGTGTGCATTGGACTATTTGTGTCTACAGCAGGAGCCAATTAACTTGTCATAAATCAGCTGATCGACTAGTATATGATCACAATACTTAACCTACAAATGCTGAATCTCGCAGATTATTGAAAAGGTCTTTTAAAAAGTTATTCTTTGAAAGGTCTTCTTTAAAAAGGTCTTTTAAAGACTTTAAAGGTCTTTAAGACTTTCAAGCCTTTTGATTATTGTGTCGAAATCACTGTTCAATTATTACTGGAATAGCTGATATCAGACAAGTTAATTGGATCCTTCTATAGCAACATATGGATCATATGATTGTCTACTCTATACAAACCAATAGTTCAATCCACACCGAAACAGCTGCTTTAGGTGTGCATTGGACCACTTGTTTCAATAGAGTAGACGATCATATGATCCAAATGTTGCCTATTGCTTATTGCTCCGGTGTGCGAGCTGCCATAAATAACGTAGCAGATTTTATATTGACTCTGCTGTAAAGGCTATTTGGCGATTTTCATTTCATTAAAAAAAACAAACAATATTCAAGTTCACGTGGTCTAGTTTAGGATAACGTAGATTTCAAGGAATCCTGTTGTTTTGATTCTGTATTGATTTTGTCTATGCTGTAATGGCTTTTTGACAATAAAATTCTATTTATTTAGATAGTTCTGAAAATAACCAAGTTTCACAAACTTCAAGTGGTTTAGTTCAAGTTTATGTTAGCATGGATTACATGGAATCCTGTTGTTATAAAGCATGTAGAAGATGAATGCTGTAAAAAGACTGGAAGATGCCAAAATCTAAAATTTATTAGAATATTAAGATACCGGTTTCGGTTGCTACACCACTGACAATCTCTGGTAAACTCTGAGAGTTACCATTATTATCCATAGATAATAATTTAGGTTCTATTGGTTAATTATATTCGCAATGGTTCTATTTTAGCCTTCAAACGACTCTTGAGATACCTTAAAATAACTCGCGGCGTTGCCGCTTGTATTTTAAACTCGGTATCTCACTCGTCGTTTAAAGGCTCTCATAATACAACCATAGCATAAACTACTATTAAGGTCTATTCCCACAGTTCAAACTCAGTCTTGCCTTAGTTCAACTCGTTCTGCGCATGCGTCAATATCATTCAATAGATTTCCGATACTTGACGAATTCAGATATTCAGAATAGATTTCTAAATAATAGAAATAGATTTCTTTATCTACATTTAACAACAGAATGATGAAGTTGATGACGACGATTGGAAACAACGATGAAGTCAAAACAAACACAGTGAAATATTTTCATTCCAAAACAAGTATGTGGGTCAGATTTTGTCAGTCTTGCTGACAATTCAATTGCAATGTGCTGAAGTCGGCAATAATACAATAATCAAGATAATCCTATCACAACAAGATGTTATTGCACATTCTCGAACCAATTTTTATGCGGACGTTTCAATTACAGTAATGAGTAAGTTCAATACAATTTTTAGAATAACTTTAAACAATTACGAGACATTGGACATTTTTATCAGGGACCTGTTTTATAACACTTGTGGCTGTATTCAGTTCGAATATTCATAAGATCTAAAAAATTAATCAAGTCTCTTCAGGCTTAGCCTGTGGGGAGGAATGACGAATAAATGAATAAATAGTTAGCTTACATGAAATTGAATTTTTCTTTTCTTACCTGAACAATCCCGTTCAATATGGAGTTACTGATGGCTACTTTCTTTCTGACACCATCCATGAATTCCAGTTTTGCCAAGCACAGATGGCAGATGACTTTTGAGAATGAGTCGCTCTCAAGAATCTGCAATCAGAAACAGATTTGGTTCCTATTATTTTATTTGAAAACACATACTAGCGGAAGAATATTCGTTGAGAGCGGTTGCTAAGTAATAATAATAATTCCGTGTAACCTGGCTGGCTCAGGTCTGGTGTCAGAGTTTTCAGGGTCTCTGACGTGACTTAACGACTTTTTTTTAGGCAGCCGGGACTGACGGCTTAGCGTGTCCTCCGAAACACGAGGAGTGGCTCGAGCTAAAATCTCACGGTCTGACCTGGGTTTGAACCCGGGACCTTCAGGTTACAAAGCCAGCACTTAACCCACTCGGCTGTGGCCACTCCTAAGTAATCATATGACTACAGCTTACTCTGGGATCGACTGCAAGAAATGGTAGGCTACTGAAAAAAGTAGGCTACTAAGGCACTACTCACACCTGGAAACTTCCATATCGAAAAGCAACTCATCGCTCGGCGACTCAGCGACGCAGCATGTGTTTTGAAATGACGACGCTCAGACTAGGCGATATCGCCTAGGCGACATCGCCGCGCAACTGAGTTGCTCTTCGATGTGACATGCTAGTCGCCGAGCGATGTGTGGACAGATTCTATGTACAGAAAAGTGAGGTTAGGTAATATTCTAACCACATCAAACTGGAAAAGTAGGATTAATTGCTTTAAAAAGTAGTATTTCATAATTTTTTGGTCACTTCAACTTATAAAATATCGAAGATAAGTTATAAAATTCTCAATATATTTACTTATTGAGAATATTGTGATATTAGTCGAACAGCAACTCTGGCAACTTGAGTAGCGGCTGTGAGTATGACAAGCAACTGCTGCATCGCTGAGTTGCTTTTCGATCTCAAGTTTCCAGGTGTGAGTAGTGGGTATTAGTGAATTTTCAAAGTATTTTACTGCTCCATTAAACAGTGTATTAAGTTTATTGGTCCAGTAGAACCTTTACTTACTGTCTGAAAACCAGGCAAAAGATTTTAAAACTTATAATAACTTACGCGTAGCAAGTAGCAGGATGTGCATTTCAACAAAAAACTATCTTACACATAAAATCAAAATGTAAAATATGAGAAAATCATTACCTTTATTCCATGTACCAAGAAGATTTTCGACAATATTTCATAATCGGCAAACACAGATAATGGAGAGTTCCAAGTATCTTGTTTAAGACAAAGTCTGCAGTAGTTTTTATCCATTTTGCACTGACTCCTCACATAATCCGCACCTAAAACTAAAAGAATTCAAACTTGAAATTTTGGTCCAAAATAAGAAGTGAAAATAGAGCATAACGTTTTCAGCATTCTTTGCAACAGTTCTAAGCTAGCCTAAACAGGGTTAACTCGTCAAGTACAGTAGAACCTTGATATTTCAAAAATACTATCTTGATGATCAAATTTTTACCGTTCTCCTTGAGATTCGATTTATCAGGGTTCCACTGCATTTAATTGCATTGCATTTCGATTCAATGTTCAAGCTGCAGCTGCATACAAACACCTGCCGTACAATAATGAACGATAAATATTACTAACCTCAAAACAATTACAGTAGGATTGTATCACTTTACAGCTTTGAATACTTCTCACTTCTCAGGCAGACTCAACTATTAACAATAACAATTTAGTATAGTTATAGTATCAAGGTAATTTCTATTGATTTCAGCAAAATACTAATTATAACCTAATCAATCATTTACAAAGATAGTGTGCGAAAGTGAAAAAATCGAATAACCTAAACACCACAGATGGTTGATGTTGAACTTGACATTCTACAGCGACGACTCCCATCCTACAGACTAGAGTACCAAATATTGTCGCTAGGTGGCGCTAGTCGCACTAAAAGAGCTGATTTGAACCAGAATTTTTAACACAACTGATTATTTTTATAATGCGCCTATTTAAATAAAAGTAATCCCTATTCAAAGTTCCTAGTTGCTCATAATGGGATGAATGAATGAATAAAATGAATTTTATTTCCCTTACTTACTTGTTCCATCTTCTCCATAGTCAGCGAACAGGGAATCGCCTTGAAATCACCAACATTAACTGAGTTGATTTTTTAAATTAATTTTACTCACCAAGACAATGGAGAGACATCCATAGTGAGGACGCAATAATAAGCTATGCAACTCAGTCAAAACACAACCATTTCATGTATTTGTTCGACAGAATGACTACTGTTTGAAGGCCTTTTGAAACAAGAATCAATCAAACAACCAGAGGATTAAATTAAAAAAATATATTCACTCTTAAACTTGTTTTATAAGTCATGGCTCCCTTAAATTTTGTGATGAATAGTATGGAATATAAACTTTACTTATTACTCATGTGAATAGAGCGCTTTCGGACTTTACGTCCATTATCAACATTTTGAGTTCAAAATTTAAAGCTGCTATGTCGTATTCAAACCTTGTTTTAAGTGAATTATTAACTAGCAGTACGTCATGCATGGAGTATAAAATTGAAGAGAAATTTTATAGCTAAAGAATAAAATTTTATGATATGAAATGTAGATTACTAAAAAGCTCTTAATAAAGAAGACGAAATGAGACTACCAAGGTTATTAAAGTTTTATCTGAAAATCTAATAGCCTTGGAAGTCAACAACTTCGCCATCGCCTTGTTAGCCGCAGTCACTGTATGGTAATCCACCGTCCGGGGACATCTCAAAACTAGATATTTGGTCAAAAGATGTCACCAAACCGAGGGCACCCATGACGTACGTTGCCCGGCCCACACGCGGTGAGGTACCAGCAAGGTTGATACAGAAAAATATGGACATTATTTCTGTTATACCTTGCCGGACCATCACCATTCGAGGACGTAAGGCTTGTGGGCCACGGGAATACTCTTCACTGCTACACACCCTGCTATGACAGCACGGAGGGAGGTAGTGTTGGAGTCGAGAGACAATCCATGGTGTACATCCACAGATCACCTCTCTCCTGCCAACCAAACAGTATTCCCAATTTGGAATAGAAATTTTGAGAAAATTAAACATACTTCCGCTGGGTCTTCTGCGGTACAAGAAGGGTGGAGCCTACCTATTAGAGCACTTTCCAGTAACTCTCAAAAACCTACACAAACAGACCTTATTCAACAACAACTCTCCCCCTCACCCCCTAACAACAACGTTGAAAAAACCCAGAAAAGTCGAACCCCCTCCCACCAAGAATACTAAACATCATCAAAGGCTCCAGAGGAACAGAACCTCTCAGATGCCTCTTGAAGATGTAATCGAAATTAGTGTCCCATCCTTCTTGCACCGCAGAAAACCCAGAGAAAGTATTTTCTAAAAACATTATTAACTTGAAAAAAGACTTGTAAGTTATAAAAAAGATTTCGCGAGTAAAATAATAATTATATTGATGAAACAATTTGAACTGGTAGAGCTAGTGAAGCTAGCCTACCGTTGCAATCACAGAATAATAATAATAAAAATTTATTATTATTGTTCTGTTCACGCTCAACTTGTTTTTATACAACATAGCAATCATTAATTCTGTAATATTTTAAGTAAAAATTATTATTTTTTCAAGAAAGTACAAAATTGATTGAATATAAAAATATTTAAATATTAAAATATGGTGACAACACATTACTCACGTGAGTGGAGCGCTTTCGGACTCTACGTTCTCTATTGAAAACGGGGTTTCAAGATTCGTACATATTATTGAATAGTACCGTACCGTATATTCCTGTGAACACTGCTCTATCCTTGTATATGTAGAAGCAGTAGACTTCATTTCCCAGTAATTTGCTTTCTTTATTCCAAAACACTCTTATGAAAATGGAAACTGAAACTTGGTAATCTGGAAGAAATAATCTCAATTAGATCAACAGGGTAATAAAGCAAATACAATAGTATACTGTATAATGTATCTGAATAATAATTGATCATGCTACATACACTAAGGGAGAAACATAACTTCTAAGAATTCTCACCAAGATGCACATACCTAATGGCACATTCAAAACTAACATAAATGAATAATAATACTACGCTACAAAAATTACTACAACACAGCTGTGGATGCAACACATTACATTCAATGCATGCACACACTACACAATGTAAAAAGTGCCATGGACTTGGAGCTGATGAAGAAGAGGAGCTGGAATACTGTATCTTCAATCTGAAACATACTTAGGAGGCAAAAGAGGAATTGAGTACAATTTTAAAAAAAATTTGGAAACTTTATCAGTAACTTATCACTAAGCACAATGAATAATTTGCACTCCTGAACCGCCAGGAGTGGCCCTAAACTGAAATTCATTACTTGAATAAATAATTAATTTAAATTAATAACTACACCTCTCAGCGTGTGTGAGAGAGTGCCCTAAGCTACTGCGTTCTCCTAGCATGTGTAGGAGAGCGTCTTATGAAATGAGAATTTTTATAAATTCTCAATAATATAATACATCTATGAGAGTTATGAACTCTCAACAACACAAACTAATGTATGTGCTAGGAACGAATCCTTGAACTATAACTTAATTCTTAAATAATTATAAGGCCAGGAGTAACCCGGAACAAAATTAATTATAGCTAATTCAAATATTGTAAAACATTTCATGACTAACTGCATCTCTCAGCGTGTGTGAGAGAATGCCCTACTTTACTGCACTTATCTAGCATGTGTAGAGAAGTGTATTCTTGAAAGAAATAGATAAATACTCTAATAAATAACTATAACTAATCCATAATAATAATTATTACGATATGCACCTCTCAGCGTGTGTGAGAGAGTGTCTCAAACCATCGCCTTTTCTAGCGTGTGTAGAAAAGTACTCAATCAAGGATATTTTGAGTTACTACTCAAAAATATTTCGGGCTTTTCGGATTTTATTGTGAGTTTATAACTCATAATAAAATCATTGATATAGCATGCAAGTTAATACTTATTACTAAGGTTGGAAATGAAATCTGTCCCAAAGCTATCATCAAGAATAGCTCTCACCCCCCTTCCCATGCCAACCAGCAAAGGCTGGAGGCAATACTACTACGATCATAAAAAATTTAAATTGAAAATTGAAAAGATAATATAAATCAACAAATTGTATTCATACCCCCTCTCCCTAAGCCCAAACTCCATCGCTGAAGGCCTACTATCTAATATTTACAATCCCCAGTATCATAACAGATCTCACCAGGCTTCAGAGTAATAGTTACTACCTCGTCATAAAGTTGATGCTGGACTGAGCCCGCAATCATAGTGACAACGCTGTAGAACTACCACACAGAGCACTGACTGAGAAAGCGATACATGACTGAAAACTGTAAATATCCTACAGGGACCCTGACATCTCAATCCCTATTTATGGTTGTTACCTTGCACCATATCCTTTTACAAACCATGAAACAGTACCACATATCCCATCGCTGCGGATGGTGGGAAAATGATTCAGTCACATTCACTATGGTGTGCTGCTATAAAAGCTTCCAACCAAAAGTGTTTAGACAACACCCCCAACACAAAACTCGCTTGATGGCGTGGTACTGCCTGGATTGAGCGGGAATATGTCACATGACTAACAACCACAAACATCCCACCCCCTATACCCTTCTATTCCAGGAGAATGTTAGCAAGGTCTAGCCTAACTCTTCAACTTGTAATTTGAAAGAAAGATACCTCATACAGAAATCACCCATCCACATCTTGATAATCCACAGCACAGAGTCGATAATTTCATCAGTACGATTGTTGTGATTTCTAGTATGGAAATGCGCTTCATTGATATCGGTGTATTCTCATGTAGGCCTATACTTTTTCCTTTGGTGAACAATTCATGTATCCTGTTGAAAAAACACAAATATTATTATACAGGCAAATATATCATTATAGAATAATATTATTACAAATATTAATCAAGAAGATAACTGGAGGAGATTAATAACAGTCCAGAATTTCTACTTTTAAGTAGAACAAACAGATCAAATGGTTTATGAATAGTTGATTGGTATTAGTGAGGTGAATATTCTAAATATATGTATGTGAAAAGACTAAGTTTAAAAATAGGCGAGAAATTGGTAAAAAATAATTACCCAACAGATTGGCCATTCATCAGAGTGTGGTTGGTAGGAGGTTTCATCTATGCCAGTTGAGTTATCAATTATCAACGCTGCTCTATCCTTGTATATGTATAAGCAGTAGACTTCATTTTCCCAGTGAATTAAATTCATTATTCCAGAACACTCCTATGAAAATGAAAACTGAAACTTGGTAATCTAGAAGAAATAATCTCAATTAGGTAATAAAACCAAAACAACAGTATACTGTACAATGTATCTGAATAATAATAGACCATGCTAAATACGCTAAGGGGGGAAAAATTACTTATAAGAATTCTTACCAAGATGCATATAACCAAGGACACATTCAATACGAACATATAAATAATAATACCATGCTACAAAGCTACTACTACACAGCTGTGGATGCAAAAAATTACATTCAATGCATGCACACACTAAACAATGTTAAAAGTGCCATGGACTTGGAGCTGATCAAGAAGAGGAGCTGGAATACTGTATCTTGGATCTGAAACATACTTAGGAGGCAAAGAGGAATTAAGTACAATTTTTAAAACAAAATTGAAAACTTGATCATTAACTTATCACTAAGCATAATGAATAATTTGCCCTCCTGAACCGCCAGGAGTGGCCCTAAACTAAAATTCAAGACTTGAATAAAAATAATCAATTTAAATTAATAACTCCACCTCTCAGCGTGTGTGAGAGAGTGCCCTAAGCTACTGCGTTCTCCTAGCGTGTGTAGGAGCGACTTATGAAATGAGCATTTTTATAAATTCTCCAGATTATAATACATCTATGAGAGTTCTGAACTCTCAACGACACAAACTAATATATGTGCTAGGGTCTATAACTTAATTCTGAAATAATTATAAGGCCAGGAGTAACCCGGATCAAAATTAATTATATCTAATTCAAAAATTGTAAAACATTTCATAACTAACTGCATCTCTCAGCGTGTGTGAGAGAATGCCCTACTTTGCTGCACTTATCTAGCATGTGTAGAGATGTGTATTCTTGAATAAAATAGATGGATTCTCTAATAAATAATTAAAACTAATCAATAGTAACAATAATAATTACGGTATGCACCTCTCAGCGTGTGTGAGAGTGTCTTGAACCATTGCCTTTTCTAGCATGTGTAGAAAAGTAATCAATCAAGCATATTTTGAGTTACTACTCAAAAATATTTTGGCTTTTGATTCTATTGTGAGTTTATAACTCATAATAAAATCATTGATATAGCATGCAAGTTAATACTTATTACTAAGGTTGGAAATGAAATCTGTCCCAAAGCTATCATCAAGAATAGCTTACTGAGATTACAGCCCATGCCAACCAGCAAAGGCTGGAGGCAATACTACTAAGATCATGAAAAATTTAAATTGAAAATTGAAAAGATAATATAAATCAACAAATTGTATTCATACCCCCTCTCCCTAAAGCCTAAACCCCATTGCTGAAGGCCTACTATCTAATATTTACAATCTCCAGCCTCATATAACAGACCTCACCAGGCTTCAGAGTAATAGTTACTACCTCGTCATAAAGTTGATGCTGGACTGAGCCCGCAATCATAGTGACAACGCTGTAGAACTACCACACAGAGCACTGACTGAGAAAGCGATACATGACTGAAAACTGTAAATATCCTACAGGGACCCTGACATCTCAATCCCTATTTATGGTTGTTACCTTGCACCATATCCTTTTACAAACCATGAAACAGTACCACATATCCCATCGCTGCGGATGGTGGGAAAATGATTCAGTCACATTCACTATGGTGTGCTGCTATAAAAGCTCACAACCAAAAAGTGTTTAGACAACACCCCCAACACAAAACTCGCTTGATGGCGTGGTACTGCCTGGATTGAGCGGGAATATGTCACATGACTAACAACCACAAACATCCCACCCCCTATACCCTTCTATTCCAGGAGAATGTTAGCAAGGTCTAGCCTAACTCTTCAACTTGTAATTTGAAAGAAAGATACCTCATACAGAAATCACCCATCCACATCTTGATAATCCACAGCACAGAGTCGATAATTTCATCAGTACGATTGTTGTGATTTCTAGTATGGAAATTCGCTTCATTGATATCGGTGTATTCTCATGTAGGCCTATACTTTTTCCTTCAGTGAACAATTCATGTATCCTGTTGAAAAAACACAAATATTATTATACAGGCCAATATATCATTATAGAATAATATTATCACAAATATTAATCAAGAAGATAACTGGAGGAGATTAATAACAGTCCAGAATTTCTACTTTCAAGTAGAACAAACAGATCAAATGGTTTATGAATAGTTGATTGGTATTAGTGAGGTGAATATTCTAAATATATGTATGTGAAAAGACTAAGTTTAAAAATAGGCGAGAAATTGGTAAAAAATAATTACCCAACAGATTGGCCATTCATCAGAGTGTGGTTGGTAGGAGGTTTCATCTATGCCAGTTGAGTTATCAATTATCAACGCTGCTCTATCCTTGTATATGTATGAGCAGTAGACTTCATTTTCCCAGTAAATTAAATTCATTATTCCAGAACACTCCTATGAAAATGAAAACTGAAACTTGGTAATCTGGAAGAAATAATCTCAATTAGGTAATAAAACCAAAACAACAGTATACTGTACAATGTATCTGAATAATAATAGACCATGCTGAATACGCTAAGGGGAAAAATTACTTATAAGAATTCTTACCAAGATGCATATAACCAAGGACACATTCAATACGAACATATAAATCATCACACCACGCTACAAAGATACTAATACACAACTGTGGATGCAAAAAATTACATTCGATGAGAGCACCCCATAAACGAAGTTAAGAGGGCCATGGACTTGGAGCTGATCAAGGAGAGGAGCTGGAATACTGTATCTTGGATCTGAAACATACTTAGGAGGCAAAGAGGAATTAAGTACAATTTTTAAAACAAAATTGAAAACTTGATCATTAACTTATCACTAAGCATAATGAATAATTTGCCCTCCTGAACCGCCAGGAGTGGCCCTAAACTAAAATTCAAGACTTGAATAAAAATAATCAATTTAAATTAATAACTCCACCTCTCAGCGTGTGTGAGAGAGTGCCCTAAGCTACTGCGTTCTCCTAGCGTGTGTAGGAGAGCGACTTATGAAATGAGCATTTTTATAAATTCTCCAGATTATAATACATCTATGAGAGTTCTGAACTCTCAACGACACAAACTAATATATGTGCTAGGGTCTATAACTTAATTCTAAAATAATTATAAGGCCAGGAGTAACCCGGATCAAAATTAATTATATCTAATTCAAAAATTGTAAAACATTTCATAACTAACTGCATCTCTCAGCGTGTGTGAGAGAATGCCCTACTTTACTGCACTTATCTAGCATGTGTAGAGAAGTGTATTCTTGAAAGAAATAGATAAATACTCTAATAAATAACTATAACTAATCCATAATAATAATTATTACGATATGCACCTCTCAGCGTGTGTGAGAGTGTCTTGAACCATCGCCTTTTCTAGCATGTGTAGAAAAGTAATCAATCAAGGATATTTTGAGTTACTACTCAAAAATATTTTAGCTTTTGGATTTTATTGTGAGTTTATAACTCATAATAAAATCATTGATATAGCATGCAAGTTAATACTTATTACTAAGGTTGGAAATGAAATCTGTCCCAAAGCTATCATCAAGAATAGCTCTCACCCCCCTTCCCATGCCTACCAGCAAAGGCTGGAGGCAATACTACTACGATCATAAAAAATTTAAATTGAAAATTGAAAAGATAATATAAATCAACAAATTGTATTCATACCCCCTCTCCCTAAAGCCTAAACCCCATTGCTGAAGGCCTACTATCTAATATTTACAATCTCCAGCCTCATATAACAGACCTCACCAGGCTTCAGAGTAATAGTTACTACCTCGTCATAAAGTTGATGCTGGACTGAGCCCGCAATCATAGTGACAACGCTGTAGAACTACCACACAGAGCACTGACTGAGAAAGCGATACATGACTGAAAACTGTAAATATCCTACAGGGACCCTGACATCTCAATCCCTATTTATGGTTGTTACCTTGCACCATATCCTTTTACAAACCATGAAACAGTACCACATATCCCATCGCTGCGGATGGTGGGAAAATGATTCAGTCACATTCACTATGGTGTGCTGCTATAAAAGCTCACAACCAAAAAGTGTTTAGACAACACCCCCAACACAAAACTCGCTTGATGGCGTGGTACTGCCTGGATTGAGCGGGAATATGTCACATGACTAACAACCACAAACATCCCACCCCCTATACCCTTCTATTCCAGGAGAATGTTAGCAAGGTCTAGCCTAACTCTTCAACTTGTAATTTGAAAGAAAGATACATCATACCAAAATCAGCCATCCACATCTTGATAATCCACAGCACAGACTCGACAATGTCACCAGTACGATTGTTGTGATTTCTAGTATGGAAATGCGCTTCGTTGATATTGGTGTATTTCCATAAATACTTTTTGTTCCACTGAACCATTCATGTATATCCTGTTGAGAAAAACACAAATATCAGTATCAGTATATCAGTAAACACAATATATCATTTTACAATAATATAAAATTACAAATATTAATCAAGATGAAAACTGGAGGAGATTAATAAGAGTAGAGAATTTCTACTTTCAAATAGAACATACAGATCCAATAGTTGATTGGTATTTGAGAGGTGAATATTCTAGATATATGTATGTAATAAGACTGAGTTTTAAAATAGGCGAGAAATTGATAGAAAATAATTACCCAACAAATTGGCGATTCATCAAAGTGTGGTTGGTAGGAGGTTTCAACTATGCTAGTCAGGTTATCAATTATCAACGCTGCTCTATCCTTGTATATGTAGAAGCAGTAGACTTCATTTTCCCAGTAATTTAATTCCTTTATTCCAAAACACTCTCATGAAAATGGAAACTGAAACTTGGTAATCTGGAAGAAATAATCTCAATTAGATCAACTGGGTAATAAAACCAATACAATAGTATCCTGTATAATGTATCTGAATAATAATTGATCATGCTACACAAGGTAAGGTGGAAAACATAACTTCTAAGAATTCTTACCAAGATGCACATACCTAATGGCACATTCAAAACAAACATATAAATAATAATACTACGCTACAGAGCTACTACAACACAGCTGTGGATGCAACACATTACATTCAATGCATGCACACACTACACAATGTAAAAAGTGCCATGGACTTGGAGCTGATGAAGAAGAGGAGCTGGAATACTGTATCTTCGATCTGAAACATACTTAGGAGGCAAAAGAGGAATTGAGTACAATTTTTAAAACATAATGGGGAAACTTTATCAGTAACTTATCACTAAGCACAATGAATAATTTGCACTCCTGAACCGCCAGGAGTGGCCCTAAACTGAAATTCATTACTTGAATAAATAATTAATTTAAATTAATAACTACACCTCTCAGCGTGTGTGAGAGAGTGCCCTAAGCTACTGCGTTCTCCCAGCATGTGTAGGAGAGCGTCTTATGAAATGAGAATTTTTATAAATTCTCAATAATATAATACATCTATGAGAGTTCTGAACTCTCAACGACACAAACTAATACATGTGCTAGGAACGAATCCTTGAACTATAACTTAATTCTTAAATAATTATAAGGCCAGGAGTAACCCGGAACAAAATTAATTATAGCTAATTCAAATATTGTAAAACATTTCATGACTAACTGCATCTCTCAGCGTGTGTGAGAGAATGCCCTACTTTACTGCACTTATCTAGCATGTGTAGAGAAGTGTATTCTTGAATAAAATAGATAAATACTCTAATAAATAACTATAACTAATCCATAATAATAATTATTACGATATGCACCTCTCAGCGTGTGTGAGAGAGTGTCTCAAACCATCGCCTTTTCTAGCGTGTGTAGAAAAGTACTCAATCAAGGATATTTTGAGTTACTACTCAAAAATATTTCGGGCTTTTCGGATTCTATAGTGAGTTTATAACTCATAATAAAATCATTGATATAGCATGCAAGTTAATACTTATTACTAAGGTTGGAAATGAAATCTGTCCCAAAGCTATCATCAAGAATAGCTCTCACCCCCCTTCCCATGCCAACCAGCAAAGGCTGGAGGCAATACTACTACGATCATAAAAAATTTAAATTGAAAATTGAAAAGATAATATAAATCAACAAATTGTATTCATACCCCCTCTCCCTAAGCCCAAAACCCATTGCTGAAGGCCTACTATCTAATATTTACAATCCCCAGTCTCATAACAGATCTCACCAGGCTTCAGAGTAATAGTTACTACCTCGTCATAAAGTTGATGCTGGACTGAGCCCGCAATCATAGTGACAACGCTGTAGAACTACCACACAGAGCACTGACTGAGAAAGCGATACTTGACTGAATTCTGTAAATATCCTACAGGGACCCTGACAGCTCAATCCCTATTTATGGTTGTTATCTTGCACCACATCCTTTTGCAAACCATGAAACAGTACCACATATCCCATCGCTGCGGATGGTGGGAAAATGATTCAGTCACATTCACTATGGTGTGCTGCTATAAAAGCTCACAACCAAAAAGTGTTTAGACAACACCCCCAACACAAAACTCGCTTGATGGCGTGGTACTGCCTGGATTGAGCGGGAATATGTCACATGACTAACAACCACAAACATCCCACCCCCTATACCCTTCTATTCCAGGAGAATGTTAGCAAGGTCTAGCCTAACTCTTCAACTTGTAATTTGAAAGAAAGATACATCATACCAAAATCAGCCATCCACATCTTGATAATCCACAGCACAGACTCGACAATGTCACCAGTACGATTGTTGTGATTTCTAGTATAGAAATGCGCTTCGTTGATATTGGTGTATTTCCATAAATACTTTTTGTTCCACTGAACCATTCATGTATATCCTGTTGAGAAAAACACAAATATCAGTATATAGGCCAATATATTATTTTATAATAATTCAACTACAAATATATTAATCAAGACGCTAACTGGGGGAGATTGATTAAAGTAGAGAATTTCTACTTTCAAATAGAACATACAGATCCAATAGTTTATGAATACAGTAGTTAATTGGTATTTGGGAGGAGAATATTCTAAATATATGTATGTAAAAAGATTGAGTTTTAAAATAGGCAAGAAATTGGTAGAAAATAATTACCAAACAGTTTGGCGATTCATCATAGTGTGGTTGGTAGGAGCTTTCAACTATGCCAGTCAAGTTATCAATTATCAAGGCTGCTCTATCCTTGTATATGTAGAAGCAGTAGACTTCATTTCCCATTAATTTGCTTTCTTTATTCCAAAACACTCTTATGAAAATGGAAACTGAAACTTGGTAATCTGGAAGAAATAATCTCAATTAGATCAACAGGGTAATAAAGCAAATACAATAGTATACTGTATAATGTATCTGAATAATAATTGATCATGCTACATACACTAAGGGAGAAACATAACTTCTAAGAATTCTCACCAAGATGCACATACCTAATGGCACATTCAAAACTAACATAAATGAATAATAATACTACGCTACAAAAATTACTACAACACAGCTGTGGATGCAACACATTACATTCAATGCATGCACACACTACACAATGTAAAAAGTGCCATGGACTTGGAGCTGATGAAGAAGAGGAGCTGGAATACTGTATCTTCGATCTGAAACATACTTAGGAGGCAAAAGAGAAATTGAGTAAAATTTTTAAAACAAAATTGGAAAATTGATCAGTAACTTATCACTAAGCATAATGAATAATTTGCATTCCTGAACCGCCAGGAGTGGCCCTAAACTGAAATTCATTACTTGAATAAATAATTAATTTAAATCAATAACTACACCTCTCAGCGTGTGTGAGAGAGTGCCCTAAGCTACTGCGTTCTCCTAGCATGTGTAGGAGAGCGTCTTATGAAATGAGAATTTTTATAAATTCTCAATAATATAATACATCTATGAGAGGTCTGAACTCTCAACGACACAAACTAATATATGTGCTAGGAACGAATCCTTGAACTATAACTTAATTCTTAAATAATTATAAGGCCAGGAGTAACCCGGATCAAAATTAATTATAGCTAATTCAAATATTGTAAAACATTTCATGACTAACTGCATCTCTCAGCGTGTGTGAGAGAATGCCCTACTTTACTGCACTTATCTAGCATGTGTAGAGAAGTGTATTCTTGAATAAAATAGATAAATACTCTAATAAATAACTATAAATAATCCATAATAATAATTATTACGATATGCACCTCTCAGCGTGTGTGAGAGAGTGTCTCAAACCATCGCCTTTTCTAGCGTGTGTAGAAAAGTACTCAATCAAGGATATTTTGAGTTACTACTCAAAAATATTTCGGGCTTTTCGGATTTTATTGTGAGTTTATAACTCATAATAAAATCATTGATATAGCATGCAAGTTAATACTTATTACTAAGGTTGGAAATGAAATCTGTCCCAAAGCTATCATCAAGAATAGCTCTCACCCCCCTTCCCATGCCAACCAGCAAAGGCTGGAGGCAATACTACTACGATCATAAAAAATTTAAATTGAAAATTGAAAAGATAATATAAATCAACAAATTGTATTCATACCCCCTCTCCCTAAGCCCAAACCCCATTGCTGAAGGCCTACTATCTAATATTTACAATCCCCAGTCTCATAACAGATCTCACCAGGCTTCAGAGTAATAGTTACTACCTCGTCATAAAGTTGATGCTGGACTGAGCCCGCAATCATAGTGACAACGCTGTAGAACTACCACACAGAGCACTGACTGAGAAAGCGATACTTGACTGAATTCTGTAAATATCCTACAGGGACCCTGACAGCTCAATCCCTATTTATGGTTGTTATCTTGCACCATATCCTTTTGCAAGCCATGAAACAGTACCACATATCCCATCGCTGCGGATGGTGGGAAAATGATTCAGTCACATTCACTATGGTGTGCTGCTATAAAAGCTCACAACCAAAAAGTGTTTAGACAACACCCCCAACACAAAACTCGCTTGATGGCGTGGTACTGCCTGGATTGAGCGGGAATATGTCACATGACTAACAACCACAAACATCCCACCCCCTATACCCTTCTATTCCAGGAGAATGTTAGCAAGGTCTAGCCTAACTCTTCAACTTGTAATTTGAAAGAAAGATACATCATACCAAAATCAGCCATCCACATCTTGATAATCCACAGCACAGACTCGACAATGTCACCAGTACGATTGTTGTGATTTCTAGTATAGAAATGCGCTTCATTGATATTGGTGTATTCCCATAAATACTTTTTCCTACTGAACCATTCATGTATATCCTGTTGAAAAAACACAAATATCAGTATATAGGCCAATATATTATTTTATAATAATTCAACTACAAATATTAATCAAGACGCTAACTGGAGGAGATTGATTAAAGTCCAGAATTTCTACTTTCAAATAGAACATACAGATCCAATAGTTTATGAATACAGTAGTTAATTGGTATTTGGGAGGAGAATATTCTAAATATATGTATGTAAAAAGATTGAGTTTTAAAATAGGCAAGAAATTGGTAGAAAATAATTACCCAACAGATTGGCGATTCATCATAGTGTGGTTGGTAGGAGCTTTCAACTATGCCAGTCAAGTTATCAATTATCAAGGCTGCTCTATCCTTGTATATGTAGAAGCAGTAGACTTCATTTCCCAGTAATTTGCTTTCTTTATTCCAAAACACTCTTATGAAAATGGAAACTGAAACTTGGTAATCTGGAAGAAATAATCTCAATTAGATCAACAGGGTAATAAAGCAAATACAATAGTATACTGTATAATGTATCTGAATAATAATTGATCATGCTACATACACTAAGGGAGAAACATAACTTCTAAGAATTCTCACCAAGATGCACATACCTAATGGCACATTCAAAACTAACATAAATGAATAATAATACTACGCTACAAAAATTACTACAACACAGCTGTGGATGCAACACATTACATTCAATGCATGCACACACTACACAATGTAAAAAGTGCCATGGACTTGGAGCTGATGAAGAAGAGGAGCTGGAATACTGTATCTTCAATCTGAAACATACTTAGGAGGCAAAAGAGAAATTGAGTACAATTTTTAAAACAAAATTGGAAAATTGATCAGTAACTTATCACTAAGCATAATGAATAATTTGCACTCCTGAACCGCCAGGAGTGGCCCTAAACTGAAATTCATTACTTGAATAAATAATTAATTTAAATTAATAACTACACCTCTCAGCGTGTGTGAGAGAGTGCCCTAAGCTACTGCGTTCTCCTAGCATGTGTAGGAGAGCGTCTTATGAAATGAGAATTTTTATAAATTCTCAATAATATAATACATCTATGAGAGGTCTGAACTCTCAACGACACAAACTAATATATGTGCTAGGAACGAATCCTTGAACTATAACTTAATTCTTAAATTATTATAAGGCCAGGAGTAACCCGGATCAAAATTAATTATAGCTAATTCAAATATTGTAAAACATTTCATGACTAACTGCATCTCTCAGCGTGTGTGAGAGAATGCACTACCTTACTGCACTTATCTAGCATGTGTAGAGAAGTGTGTTCTTGAATAAAATAGATAAATACTCTAATAAATAACTATAACTAATCCATAATAATAATTATTACGATATGCACCTCTCAGCGTGTGTGAGAGAGTGTCTCAAACCATCGCCTTTTCTAGCGTGTGTAGAAAAGTACTCAATCAAGGATATTTTGAGTTACTACTCAAAAATATTTCGGGCTTTTCGGATTTTATTGTGAGTTTATAACTCATAATAAAATCATTGATATAGCATGCAAGTTAATACTTATTACTAAGGTTGGAAATGAAATCTGTCCCAAAGCTATCATCAAGAATAGCTCTCACCCCCCTTCCCATGCCAACCAGCAAAGGCTGGAGGCAATACTACTACGATCATAAAAAATTTAAATTGAAAATTGAAAAGATAATATAAATCAACAAATTGTATTCATACCCCCTCTCCCTAAGCCCAAACCCCATTGCTGAAGGCCTACTATCTAATATTTACAATCCCCAGTCTCATAACAGATCTCACCAGGCTTCAGAGTAATAGTTACTACCTCGTCATAAAGTTGATGCTGGACTGAGCCCGCAATCATAGTGACAACGCTGTAGAACTACCACACAGAGCACTGACTGAGAAAGCGATACTTGACTGAATTCTGTAAATATCCTACAGGGACCCTGACAGCTCAATCCCTATTTATGGTTGTTATCTTGCACCATATCCTTTGGCAAGCCATGAAACAGTACCACATATCCCATCGCTGCGGATGGTGGGAAAATGATTCAGTCACATTCACTATGGTGTGCTGCTATAAAAGCTCACAACCAAAAAGTGTTTAGACAACACCCCCAACACAAAACTCGCTTGATGGCGTGGTACTGCCTGGATTGAGCGGGAATATGTCACATGACTAACAACCACAAACATCCCACCCCCTATACCCTTCTATTCCAGGAGAATGTTAGCAAGGTCTAGCCTAACTCTTCAACTTGTAATTTGAAAGAAAGATACATCATACCAAAATCAGCCATCCACATCTTGATAATCCACAGCACAGACTCGACAATGTCACCAGTACGATTGTTGTGATTTCTAGTATAGAAATGCGCTTCATTGATATTGGTGTATTCCCATAAATACTTTTTGTTTTACTGAACCATTCATGTATATCCTGTTGAGAAAAACACAAATATCAGTATATAGGCCAATATATTATTTTATAATAATATAAAATTACAAATATTAATCAAGACGCTAACTGGAGGAGATTAATAAAAGTAGAGAATTTCTACTTTCAAATAGAACATACAGATCCAATAGTTTATGAATAGTTGATTGGTATTTGGGAGGTGAATATTCTAAATATGTTTAATTTTGAGAAATGATAGGATTTTCAAATTTCTTGAAAGACAAACATTTTCAAAGATAATCCTCCATTATCTATGTTCAAAGTGGCTTCATAAATGTTTTCATGATGAGGATAAACTTAGAGATTTCTTTTTGGCGATAATTTTGGAGAATTAGAAAATCAAGAAATTGAAAAGCGTGGAATATTGCACCTTTAGAAGCTATTGGAAGTAAGGCTACCTACAGGTCTACTAGTGTTTTATGAAACTATTACATTACTATGCAATAGTAATTTTGTTTCAATGAACAATCTAAAGAGTTCACAGAAATAATTAAAGCAGTATGATAATTACAGAAATATTTCAAGGATTTTATTAGGTAACTTAGTCTACAGTACATAATTATTATGAATTACAAATCCTTAATTTTTTAGTGGATAACGAAATTGGAATCAAAATTATGATTTAGATATTTGAATAATTGAGGTGAGAATTCAGAAAGCTTTCTTCAATAATGAAGTAGTAATAATTAATTTAAAATAGAAAACAAAATCTGCCTACCTTGCTGAAGTAGGCTATCCAATCGAGATGTAAATTAAAATTTTTTGAAATCCATTCAATTTATTCCACGCACTTTACTAATTGAGCTCACTAGTGCTGGAATATCTCAAATAAAGCAATTCTAGTGGTTTTTTAAAGTTGATTTAAGATTTTCGAAATAGATTTTCTGACAGAACCAACAGAAATCATGTGCACTTCACAAGCCGGTTAGCAAGAATGGCTGAAATCTGCTCATCATCATTGTCAGTCAGCTGATTGACCTAATCAGCTGGTTACGAAGTTATATGATGATGATGTCATTATAGTCTTTTAATGTAAAAATTATTCCAAAATACATTTTTATTTAAAAGAAAATTAATATTATTTCAATCATTAATATTTTTCTTAACAATAATAGAACAATAAAACTTGTATGAAACATTTCTCCTTAATGGCTGCTCTTTTATTCTGTACAAAATACAAGAGTGATTTATGTCAAAGTCTGCAGCAGGTGGCAACACTGATAAATGATTCTGGCACAACCTGCAACATACAATAGAACACGAACACTTGAACAGGGCACAGTATCATTGGTCGCCATTTTAATTTCATGGTTGACTCGTATTCAATTCATTACTGTATTTCGTTGTTGGCCTTTTCAAAAATTTAAATCCTTGTTTGTAAATGCTTGACTCACTCAAATGGCTTGTTTAAATACGCTTAAACAAGAAATAAAAACTTTGGAAGCAGTATTTCCGAAAAATCACGATCGTTTTCAAATCCTGTCAGCTAGTGTCGATGAGCTGAATTGTAGGTTTATTGGAAGAAATGGCAAGAAATACGAAATACACGCCAACATTACGGTAAGATTCTTACTTTTTAATCTTTATTTTCATTGAAATGCATTAAAAATGTCTTTGAATTCCATAAGCTAATGTCGTGATTGAAAGTGCAATAAGCTGTCAAGTTGTTTTCAAAGACAAAGAAGTGTCAGCTGGTAGTGCTAGGTAGTAGCAGTAGTAAGTACGCAATTTGCTCTTGAATTGATTGTGGAAGCATTTTTATTATATGGTTTATATTCCAATGACTTTTTCAAATTTAGTGCATATTGTCTGTTTGAATAACAATTTTAAATGGTATTCCAAAAATTAGATTCGTTGTTACGGTACTCAAGTTGACCTATACGATAGTGGTTACATTTCTTCCTTGATAACCTTTCATTTAATTGAATACTTCATCATGTTGTTTGTTTTCAAAAATATTCAGTCATTAAGAAAGATTAAGATGAGTTGGTTTTTTATTTTGAATCGAAGTATAAAATTTCAAAAGCAATGCATACAATAGATTTAAACTATTAAATTAAAAATTCATTTTATTTCTAGTTCTACCTATTTTATTTTTTAATTCTATACATTCAACTGCATTGTAATTTATTAGTCGGGTTTGCCCTAAACTCAACTTAAACTAGAAAAAATGATTAAGGTGGGCTGAGTTGTGGTTTTTAGTAATCGTGTAATGTTTAATTTACAGGAAACATATCCTTCAACTCCGCCAGTGTGGTTCGCCGATTCTGAAGAAACAAGTGTCACAAATGCAGTCCAAATACTCAGCAACACAACTGGGAGAGATAATCACGTAAGATTTTAACAAATCACATTTTGAACATTCCGTAATTCAAATTTTCACTTCAGATCTCATAATCGAACTCAAAGTTCTCGAAAAAGCAAACCACAATATTTTATCGGATTTAGGCCTAAATCTGTCTATTACATGTGGAATTCAACGATTTCATATGTCTTTTTTCTCAAAGACTGCATGATTTTATACATTACTAGCTGTCCCGGCAAACTTCGTATCGCCCTCTTCCCTCCCCACAAAAGTCCCCCCCTTCATGCCACCCCCCAAAAAATGTCATCCCCCAAATGCCCCCCCTTCATTCCCCCCACAAATCCCCCTTCATGTCAACCCCCTCTTTCCCACCAAATGTCACCCCCTCTCCCCATCAATTGGCCCCTTTCATGTAACCCTCCCAAAAATTTCACCCCCCAAATGTCCCCATTCATGTCACCCCCAAATGCCCCCTTCATGTCACCCCCTCTTCCCCCTGACTGTCCCCCCTTCATATCCCCCCCACCAAAATGTCACGAAGTAAAAATATCTATATCCACTCGCTTTATTGATGGAAATTAAAAGAAATCTGCAAAATACTAATTTTTAAAGCGAGTGGATAATAATCAATGCTGAAAGTTGTCAAAAAAATCTCACATGTCTCGGATTCGAACCCCAGAATTCTGCGTGGAAGGCAGAGTCGCTATCCAACAGACCATCGAGGTCATCTTTTGGAAGACCTATATTGTAGAATCTTCAACTACACATCGATTTTATAGGAGCATTATTTTTTGGACTGGATCAGAATGGATGTCATGTTTGATAGGTTAGGTCATTAATTTACTAATTATTTATTAATTATAAAGGGATTATCTTATATTTCAATACATATTATGACAATTCAATTCAACTTTATTAAAAATCAAAAATAAAACAATATATTAATATATTTATGTCATTGATAAAAAAAAGCTATTTCGAAAATAAATACAATTATTTAACTAAAAATACAAAAATTATGTTAAAGTTTTTTCTCACTTATAATCAGATACATTTCGTTTGTGATCGAATATATTAATATAGATTATAAGTGCTTATAATAAGAATTTAATGCTATCTTCAGTAACAATTCAAAAATCTAAATCGGTTCAGCCGTTCTCGAGTTATAAGCGAGCGTACAGACACCAACTCTCTTTTATTAATATAGATAGATATATTATACTGCATGATTTTTAAGACTTCATGTTTTTATACATGTCATTAAATAATAGAGTGCTCTATACACAAATAGCTATTACAATCCGTGTTTGAAGAATACTAATAGAAACGTTCGTTCAGGTGATGAACCAGGTGGCAATAGTTGTGCGAGAGCTGTGTCGACTGCACGGCGTATGTGAGCCGGCTGATCTCGACCGTCTCTCGCTGGGTCTGTGGGCATCGGGACCCCCCACCCCTCCTTCCGAGCCTCCCCTTCCCGCACCCTCCGACGAGGAGGACGATGATGATGACGATGACGATCTGCATTTGGAAATGGAGGAGCCGGATGTCACCAGCAAAAACAAGGTGAGTTTTTTTTTTGAGGGTGATGCCCACATGAGCTCTAGGCTTGTGCGTGGGTAATGAGAGGGGTGATGATGAGAGGTGACGACTGTTTAGAGCAGTCAGGGACCGACGGCTTTTCGTCTCCTCCGAAGACGAGAATTTTCTTGTGAGATTGGAGCGTTTCTGTCAAAATCCGTTCCGGCAACTGTATTCGATCTTGGAACCTTTGGATTATCAGACAGGCGCTTATCGCCTTCGGCTACGGACCACTCCAAAGTCTATTGAGAAATAGACTGAACTTAGTTCAGTCTATTGAAAAAATGCATAGAAATTTAGGGCATTAGGAAATAGCCTACATCCTTTAATTGCCCCCATAACACAAACTCAGTTCAATAGCAATTCTGTAAATGAAAATGTAAAACACTTTTCATAATGTTTTGCGAAAGATTTTCAAATTTTCGAGGATTTTATTGTATCTTTTTAACAGGGATTGATAGAAAAAAAACATTTGTTTTTTTGGACATCTGTTTTAGGCGTGATGATTTAAAAATATGTTCAACAAATGGTGTAGATCCTTTGAAATTTCACACTTATACAGGTTCAAAGAATCTTTTAACTTTAAAATATATTTAGAAAGAAACATAATAAAACCTCCTGTTCGTAAATACAAAGTATTTAAAGGTGTTTGTTTTTCGCTCAAACAGTTCGAATTTTAATATGACTCAGGCACTCGAGCAATGTCAACCCTCCACTCAAACTCGTTCCATTCATGTAGCATAGCGTAACAGTAAGCTTGTTATTTCTTCTTCAAATCATAAATGGTGGATGGATATTGATGATTTGAAACAAGAAACAACAGTAGCTGCAAATATTACGCCTGATATGCTAAATAATGGAACGAGTTTATAATCGGGATAGAGTGTCCGACTCATGAATATGTCTGACTTCTGAGTGATGAAAACTTCTTACATTAAAAACTTAATTGTTGTGTAATGATGTATAACAGCTGGTTTATTATGTTCTTTCATTAAATCACATTGCAAAGTTGTATTCTCTTTGAATCACTCTGTATCTCATAGGATTCAATTAACGTGTCATAAATCAGCTGATCCAGTAATAATTAAACAGTGATTTCGACACAATAATCAAAAGACTGAAAGTCTTAAAGACCTTTAAAGTCTTTAAAAGACCTTTTCAAAGAAGACCTTTCAAAGAATAACTTTTAAAAGACCTTTTAATAATCTGCGAGATTCAGCATTTGTAGGTTAAGTATTGTGATCATATGCTCGTCGATCAGCTGACTTATGACAAGTTAATTGGATCCTGCTATACACATTTTTAAAGTTGTGGTATTCTCTTTGAATCACTCTGTACAGTCTCTGTAGCTGGCACTATTCAGGATCAACTGTTTTGGATCAGCTGTACTGATGCAGGGCTTGGTGTGACCCAATACGAGTATTTGTTATTGTTGATTTCAGCTGGAAGACATGGACACAGAGCACCTGGCCACGCTGAAGCGGCTGAGACAGAACCAGCGCCAGGACTACCTGAAGGGATCCGTGTCCGGCTCGGTGCAGGCCACCGACCGCCTAATGAAGGAGTTGCGCGACATCTATCGCTCGGACACGTTCTGGGTAAAAAGGCAGCAAACTGACCATTTAGATGCTGTAGTCTTATTCATTCTTCCTCCCTCCTCTTTCTTTCCTTCCACTACTACTTGCTGCTACTACTTTCTACTCTTACTACTTCTTCTTTTCAATGTTTCTTTATTTTCTTTAACTCCTTCTTATTATTGTTACTCCTTTAACAACTTCTTCTCACTCTAACTTCTTCTTCCTCTTCTTCTTCTTCCTAGCTTCTTCCTGTCCACTATTCTTTCTTCTTTTCAATCTTCTGTCTCCTTCTCATTTCTTCTTTCTTCAGCTCTCTTCTCCTTCTCATCTTCTTTTCAATCTTTGTTCCTCATTCTTCTTCTTCACTTTTCCATGCTCTTTTTCAATTTTCTTCTTCTCGTTCACCACTACCACCACTTATTCTACCACTACCTCTTCCTCCTTTCTCTTCTTCCTCCTTCTGTCTCTCTCTTTCCTTTCCCTCCTCCTTCTTTTCAATCTTTCCTCATTCTTCTCTTCTCCCTTTTCCATCTTCTTCTTCTTCCTTCTTCTCTTCTCTTCTTTTTCTTATTCTTCTCCTTTTCTCTTCATTTTCTTCCTTGTTTTTCTGCTTCTCTTCCTCCTTTTTCTTCTTCTCATTTCCTCTTCACCTTCCTTCTTCTTCTCTTCTTCTTCTACTCTTCTTCTTCTTCCTTTTTTACTTCTTTCTCTTCTCTTTTCTTCTCTTTTCCTCTTCTCCTCTTTCTCTCCTTCTCTCTTCAATCTTTTCTCTTATTCTTCTCCTCTTCCTTTTCTTCTTCTTCTTCCTTCTTCTTCTCGTTCTTTTCTTCTTTTCATTCTCCACCTTCTTCTTTCCTTTTTTCTCTCTCGTTTTTCTTCTCTTTTCTTCTCCTTCTTCTCCTTTTTCTTCCTTTCTCCTTCTTCTTCTTCTTCTTCACCTTTTTCTTCTCCTTCTTCTTTCTTCTTCTCATTTCTTTCTTCTCTTTTTCTTCTTTTCTTCTACCTTTTCCATCTTTTCTTCTTTTCTTCTTCTTCTTCTTCACCTTCTTCTTTCTTCTTTTTCTTTTCTTCTTCTTCTTCTTCACCTTCTTCTTTTCTTTTCTCCTCCTTCTCTTTTTTCTCCTCTTTTCTTTTTCACCTTCTTCTTCTCTTCTTCTTCTATATCTTTCTCTAATTTCTTCATCCTTTCATTCTCTCTTTTTTCTTCTTCAATTCTTCTTTTTCATTTCTTCTTCTCTTCTTCTGCCGGCCTTCTTTTCCTTTTTTTCCCTTTTCCTTTTCCTTCTTCCTTTTCACCTCTTTTGTTTTCTTCTTCTCTTTTCTTCCTTTTCTCTCTTTTTTCTTCTTCTCTTTCTCTCTACCTTTTCCCTTTTCCCCTCTTTCTTCTTGATTTTCTTCTCTTTTCTTCTCCTTTTTCTTCTCCTTTTCTTCTCTTCTCGTTCTTCTCTTCTTTTTCTTCTTCCTCTTTCCTTTTTCTTTTTTTTTCTTCTCTTTATTCTTCTCCACCTTTCTCCTGTTTCTTTCTTCTTTTCTTTTCTTTTCTTTCTCCTCTTTCTTCTTCTTTTCTCTCTCTCCTCTTTTTCTTCTCTTCTATTTCTTCTTTTCTCTCTTCTCCTTTTTCTTCTCGTCCTTTTTCTTCTTCTCTTTTTCTTCATCTCTTTTCCTTTCTTTCTTCTTTTCTCCTTTCTCTTTGTTCTTCTTTCTCTTTTTCTCTTTTTCTTCTTCTCCTTCCCTCTCTTTGTCTCTTCTCATTCTTCTCCTTCTTCTCCTCTCCTCTCTTTTTTTCTCAACTTTATATTCTCTCCTCTTCTACGTGTCCGTCTTCATAAGATGAGTCATCAACATTGGTGTGTCACAAAGCAATACGTTTAGAATCATTTTAAGATTTCTACAGTATATTAATTTTTTTGACAGCTTTTGATCAGTAACGAGCTAATGATTCCCCACCAATAAATATCTCATACGATAAAAGACAAATGCAACACGACGGTGGAACTATCAAGCGTATTATATTTGTGGGTACCAGTACAAAGTTGGAACTTGTGAGTATTCATTTTAACGAAAGTTATCGTGTGTTTTGCAGGCATCTACAGCATAGAGCTGGTCAGTGACAGCCTTTACGAGTGGAATATACGTCTGATGAGCGTCGATCCCGATTCACAGCTGCACAACGACCTCGTGCTGTTGAAAGAGAAAGAGGGCAAAGACTCGATTCTGCTCAACATGCTGTTTAAGGAGACCTATCCGTTCGAGCCGCCTTTTGTTCGTGTAGTGCATCCTATCATATCTGGCGGCTATGTCCTCGTAAGTACACTCCAATCGAATTGATTTTCTAAATTGAAAGTGCAAATTCCAGGTTTTGGAACTATAAAATGATTATCCTAAGAAATAACAGAATCTCCCGAAGTACGTTAGATATACAGGACAATAAGCAACATTTGATCATATGATCGTCATATACTCTATCAAAACAAATAGTCAATGCCTAAAAGCTATTGTTTGTATAGAACAATCATATGATCCATATGTTGGTTGAATTGCTTATTAACTATTCCAGTGACCAGTTAATACTGATACTAGACGAGACGAGCAGAGACGAGCTGGTAATTCAACCAGGCTATAAATTGAGGACAGCAACAGAGTGGGATCGACGACAAACTAATCTTATTTGAAATGAAAAATTTAAATGAAATAGTGTAGTCAGGACAATCTATTTTAGTTGAATAACTAGTAAAATCAACTGCATTAACATTTTCTAATAGAATGAAAGATATCTTCTTGCTGTACAGAACTTACACTATTTGAGTCGCGGACGCGTTTCGAACAATGATGTCCATCCTCGGCGCTTTGAGCTACGACTTGAGCTTGAACGTTCAGCGCGATCCGTACTATAACAAGAAGTTATCTTTCATTCTATTAATCTCTGCAGTACACGAAGTATGGATATCCACAACAACCATTCTCGGGTTGTTGCTCTACTTCTAGGGTTTAAATTATTTTAGTTCTTCATTATCTACCTTTCCTTCTTATGCTTCTTCTCCTACTATGTCTCCTTTCCCTCTTCCTCCTCCTCTTCATTGTCCTCCTCCCTTGTTCCTCCTCCTCCTCCTCCTTCTCTCCTCTTCCTCCTCCTCCTCCTGAAATATGAAAATTTTACCTATCCCTTTGTTAAAGCAATGGCAAAAATTGAAACTTTGATCGTTCATTCCTCATCTTCAAGATTTTTTTTCAAAATGTAAGACCTCATCAAACTCAATGAGATCTTTCAAATGAGACGTGAACGAAGAAAATCGGTTGAGAAACCACGGAGGAGCTGTGTTCGCCTATTTTAAGTAAAAATAAGAAAATTTTTCATTGATTTTTTTTCAAAATGTAAGACCTCATCAAACATCTACTCAATGAGATCTTTCAAATGAGACGTGAACGAAGAAAATCGGTTGAGAAACCACGGAGGAGTTGTGGTCACAAAAAACATGTTCGCCTATTTTAAATAAAGATAAGAAAATGTTTCATTGCAGATTGGTGGAGCTATTTGCATGGAGCTGTTGACCAAGCAAGGATGGAGTTCGGCTTATACTGTGGAGGCGGTCATAATGCAGATTGCAGCCACGTTGGTGAAGGGAAAGGCTAGAATACAGTTCGGCACTCCCAAACTGCTAAATCAGGGACAGTACAGCTTGGCCAAGGCGCAACAGTCTTTCAAATCGTTAGTTCAGATACACGAAAAAAATGGTGAGATTCAATCAATCATCTTTCACTTTTTTATAGAATTTATTGACATGACAATGTTAGAGCTGTGATAGCTTTTGGTAGATTTGTGAATTTTTGGCTTGAAATTATCAAATTAATTCTAAGGCTAGGCGTACACCGGTTAGACAAGACGAGATTAGTCACAGTAATTCACATAGTTGCTTATGAAGCAACACACACCGATTAGTCATTGCATCAGTGTGTGCTGCTTCATAAGCAACTATGTGAATGACTGTGACTAAACTAATCTTGTCTTGTCTTGACTAACCGGTGTACGCCTAGCCTTATCTTATATATTAAAAGATCTTTGTGTCCGCTCTGTTCACACCAGGGTCCAACTTTGGAAAGTTCGTGGAGAAGATTGGCTTGATCGATTTTGATGCGGTTTGCGCCAAAAGATAGATAAAGAATCGAAGTGTTGCAGGCTCTTTTTGTTTTTCAATAATAATAATCATTTTAAATGGTAGATATCTGTTGGAAAAGTGTAAAAGTTTCCTGTGGCACTATCTGTTGGCATAAAAAGTAATAAATTATTAAATCCCTTGAGTTTTAGCGAGTTTAGTTATGAAACATTAGGCTAGGCGTACACCGGTTAGTCAAGACAAGACGAGATTAGTCACGTTTAGTCACAGTAATGCACATAGCTGCTTATGAAGCAGCACACACCGAAGCAATGACTAATCGGTGTGTGTTGCTTCATAACTATGTGATGTGACTAAACGTGTCTTGTCTTGACTAACAGTGTGCTTAGCCTAAGCTAAACGCTTGCCAAGACAGGACAGGATGAGATTAGTCACAGTACTTCACATAGTTGCTTATGAAGCAACACACCGATTAGTCATTGCATCAGTGTGTGCTGCTTCATAAGCAACTATGTGAATTACTGTGACTTAACGTGACTAATCTCGTCTTGTCTTGACTAACCGGTGTACGCCTAGCCTAACAGGCTCACGCCCAAAACTGTCCAATATGAAGGAAGTATCGTTCTCAGAAATGATCGTATTTTTCAATCAAATTAATTTTGTTTTGTATTTTATCGTTACAGGTTGGTTCACACCGCCAAAAGAAGACGGTTAAAAGGGGGACGAAGCAGAAAGGAGCTTGTTGGAGAGGAGTGGAGTGTGGGGCGGGGGAGGGGGTCGTGTGGTGTGTGTGTGTGCGCGTTGCAACAAAACTTTATTACGTCACTGGTGACAGTGTTGATTACGAACTACCTCCCATTTGGGCCGGACCGACGGACGGAAAATTATAAATACAGTCCGAGAAACTTTGAGGAGAAGGATGGCTAGCCGTGTAGGCCATTCTAAACTCTCTTCTATTGAATGATTGAACTGATTTTATTTCTCGATTGTTTTCTTGCACATTTCATCATTGTGTGTGAATTTCAGTAAGTGACCAGTGAAAAATTGTAGAGTGAATCGTGGTATTTTACATAGTGTCGACACCTCTGTGAATTTAACGATGTGTATATAATAATGGTTGAAATCGGAGTTGAGGTGTGAGTGTCTAGATCCAAAATTCGCATCCTAAACAAAACTTTCTCCTAGATGTTAATTGATTGAACATAGAAGCAACTTAAGTTGTCAGCTATCCAATTATGAACTATGATAGATATAAATTATCACTTTTCGGATGATTTTTAGAATTGATGATCTAATTAAAATAATATTGTGAACTTTGTTTTTGTGAAACTCGATCCAGATTTCGAAACCTATAGTTTGAGTATTCATGATCCATGTTGTTCGAATTATAAAGTTTCAGATACAGTAAATATTAGGATTTGTTTATTGTAAATATAAGTTACAGTATATTAATATATTCCATTCACATTATTTTCTCTCAATGTTTAAGCACAAATCTAGCTGAATCAACTAACAATTTCTTACTGTTTGTTGAAACGTATTTTGAGTAGTAATTTATCATTGGTGTCAAATATCTTGCCTAATTCGTTGTCGTTCTGATAATTTATTTACATCAAGTGGAATTATTGTTTTTGATAATTTTCATGTAAAGTTTAGTGTAAATCTACCTAGGAGATGACTGATAACGTTAAGGTTTCCGCTGATTAAACTAAATTCTCGTTGCTAAAACAATTTCCTTTTTCTTGTTTCTTTTACCATATTTGTTCTATTTTCTATGATTATTTTGATGCTAAACAATTATTTAGTTGATGTATGTTTTATATTGTGATATATTATTATACAATAGCAGTTATTCCATAAGCTGATTTATACCATGTGTCTCATTTGAAATGTATCCTATGATCCCTGGTTTTATGTTATTCAATTTAGGGCCGCTTTCCCCAACGCTGCTCAAGTAATAACAGCTGACGCTCAATTTTTTTTCAATGCTTTTCCTATTCTCCGAATGAGGCTTCAGATGTATTGCTTAAGCAGCGTTGGGGAAAGCGGCCCTTAGACACACACAAGCTCATTCAGCTGTTTCATTTATTGAATGGTTTCGGTGAACAGACTACAGACATTTCTTTGTGAGGGTGATTCCCAGATTAGCTCCGGGGCTTGTGCGTGGTTAATGGGAGGGTGATGTTAAGAGACGACTACTTACGCAGCCGGGACCGACGGCTTATCGTCTCCTCCGAAAGATGGGAGTGGTCAAAATCTGTTGTATTCGACAGGAATCGAACCAAGAACATTAGTATTATCAGACCGGTGATAAGCCACCTCAGGGGTGTTGGTTCCTTACCTGAGACCTTGTCTCAAGGTTATTTCATTGGATGGAGCTTGATGAAGAACTAATGGATATAGGCCGCTCGTTCATTGGAAGCGGAATTCTCCTTGGATCTAGACTAGAAAAGAAAAGGGCCGGTTCATGAGCTCGGGATTTAGCCAAGTCCTAGACTAAAACGGGTGACTACTATAGCATCGACAAATGTTTGTCTCGACAGGTTAGTGGGTTAGCAGCATAGAGAGCCCTTAGTACATAGTGTCGATGCTACGGTGGTCACTTGTTTTAGTCCAGGACTTGGCTAAATCCCGAGCTCATGAAACGGCCCTTAGTAGGTTTATCAATTATTGTCATTGGGTTTACTGGTCTACAAAATAAAAATTTCAAGAAATTCCAACACTGTATAAAGTTTATTTTACTTGAATAAAAATCAGATTCAGGTAACACCAGTTGTTAATTTTTTTCTCACCTGAGCGCTAGTATCTATAGTTTACATGGCGATATTCACAACTTCATTCGTTATCTATGTCCAGAAGATAATAATTGAAGAAATATATATATTAATTAAATATTATGAAATAAAATTCAACTTTTAATACGTATAATAATCTTTTTTTTTACAATGCAGAGTTGAGCTGCTGTAGAAGCAGGCCCAGTTTTGCAACCAAAACCAATATGGCGGTTTAGCTCTATTTGTGAGTGATTTGATGTCACTGGAGTTTTTAAGTTCTTGTGATTTAATACTTGTGTTAAATTAATTCAGCGAAGAAAATTCAGGTATGTGAGTTATCTTTACATGTAAAAATTTTCTTTTCATGTGGGTGTCAAATTTTAGTTGTTATCAATAATAGGCTATTGATGTTTGACGTTCACTGTTTTCTACCATTTTTTGTCTAGGTCTCTTTGCAGGCACCGTAATAATAAAGAATGGCAAATTCAATGATTTTAAGATAATCCATGCTATAATGAAGTATGTTTAATATAGATCTCTATCGTTGAGTTTTATCCGTGTTTCTCTAAAAATCAAAGAACCTTTGCAATGATAGCTGAATGTTGATTATTTTCCCTGATATCCCGGGGTTGGTTAGTAGGCTAACTGTATCCTATCCTACACATTTTAAAATGTTTCTTCCAATTCTAATAATAATTCTGCCTGTTCTATATTACTCGCCTCAAATTTGAATGAATTTGTTTTGCTGTCGTAATGCTTATTTGGTTTCCAATAATTTTAGTAGTCAGTGAATCATCTATCTTACATGTTGATCATCATCAGTTAATATGTTGAAAGGACTACTATTAAAGTCTCTCCAGCTGACTACCGTATTCAAATTAAGAAATAATGCTGGGGATTTGACTCTGACACTCTAAAAAAGCAGCAATGGAAACCCAAAATTGCCAATTTCTGATGGAGAGCAAGCAATTTTTGACTTCCCCTCACTTTACAGTTTCCATTTCTGACAACAGCTAGAAATCTCTCAGCCGCCTAATTTCGCGGCCGCTACTGTAGTTATTTTCTGAACACAAAAGAATCTCAATAATTATTTTTCTCTAATTTCAATTAGTTTTAATTTAAATAATTATTTCTTTATATCTAGAAGATTTTTTCCAATTATGATGAATTGAATATACGGAAGTCATATTTGAAGGTTATGTTTTATGCATGGAGGTAGGAACACAAATATACAATAAGGCCCACCGCACACTACATCCAGCTCAACCCAAGCCACGCTCAAGGTCAAGCTAAGCCTGTCGAGCCAACTCTCTTGAGCATGGCTTGAGGTATGCGCTGAACTTTATAATTAAAGGGTTACCTAAAGACCGAGGTGTTTGAACATCGCCCCCGGAATCTGCAGGCGAGATCTGAAGGAAGATCTGAAGCGAGCAATATGCGAGGAAGGTTAGCGCATACCTCAAGCCATGTTCGAAAGAGTCCATGCCAGTTTTAGAATTCGCTTGCAAAATTGTATCGATAACCACGGCCACCACTTATCTGATATCCTTTTTAAAACAAAGTAGAAAAAACTTCCCTTTAGAAAACACTGGGTTGCTGACTGAAATCAGATAGCAGTTGCTCCGTGGGCGAACGGCCTTAGAATCAATAAGATTTGATCAGAATCAGCTGTTTTTCATTTATGTTTGACAAAATTATTCTTTGATGTTTTCAAATAACAGCACCTAATCTATAGCACGATCCTTTTAACTTGTCAGAAATCAGCTGTTTCGGTAATAATTAAACAGTGATTTTGACACAATAATCAAAAGGCTTAAAAGTCTTGAAGACCTTTAGGGCCGGTTCATGAGCTCGGGATTTAGCTTAGTCCTAGACTAAATCGGGTGGCCACCAAAGCATCGACAAACGTTAGCCTCGATACTACGTACTAAGGGCTCTCTATGCTGCTAACCCACTAACCTGTAGAGACAAACGTTTGTCGATGCTACGGTGGCCACCCCTTTTCAGTCTAGGACTAAGCTAAATCCCGAGCTCATGAACCGGCCCTTAAAGTCTTTAAAAGATCTTTTTAAAGAAGACCTTCCAAAGAATAACTTTTTAAAAGAGCTTTTCAATAATCTGCGAGATTCAGCATTTGTAGGTTAAGTATTGTACTGGTGGCCGAGTAAAACATATGTTTTCTGACAAGTTGAAAGGATCCTGCTATAGGTAAGGAATATGGCGGACTTATCAATTCGAGTGGCGGATTGGTCCATCCGCCAGCTGCTTAATTTCTAGGTTAAGTAATATCAGTAAATAAAATTCATACTACTGCGAACGAAATGAGAATGACTGGAAGTTTCTCTCTCTATTGTTTGTTTTATTGACGTACACAGGTTGAGAATGGTGTGAGCAGTGGGCCCTAGCAGCCATGTGCGACCAGACCGAAGTGATATACGCCCCGGGCGACGTAGTCTGGGTTAAACTGGGTCCAGTTTGGTGGCCCAGTCAAGTTCAGGACTACGACAAACTGCCTGCCGACATTACCGGCAATCTACGCAAACGTCCCATTGCCGTCGTCAAATTCTTCCAGGAGGATGCATTGTAAGTTGAAACTCATTTTGTCATACTTTTTAGCCGTAAATTTACAGTAGCTTATACTAGGATATCCCAGGTCGCACAAAACTGCGACTATTGATCTACATGAAATAGTTTCCAATCCTCCTCTTTCTTATTCTTCTCCTTATCCTCCTTCTTCTTCTCCTTTTTTTCTCCTTCTTCTTGTCATTCTTCTTCTTCTTTTGTTCTTTTCCATTTCCTTTTTAGTTTTATTTTTCATCTTCTTTTCATCATTCTTCTTCTTCGGTTGTCCAGCATTATAGCAGGATTCAATTAACTTGTCATAAATCAGCTGATCCAGTAATAATTAAACAGTGATTTCGACACAATAATCAAAAGGCTTGAAAGTCTTAAAGACCTTTAAAGTCTTTGAAAGACCTTTTTAAAGAAGACCTTTAACATTTCAAATGCCCGCCATTTTGAAATATTTTATCAGATAAGGTTGGTTAATTTTTTTTTACAGCAGACCTTCATCTTGGACTTGACCATGCCAAATTACAACAAAATTAGTCAAACCATTGTGGAGAGAAAAAAATGAAAAGTGAAAAAACAAAGTGGCGTCTAGGGGGGAAACAAAGCATTTAAGGACCAATGTTCACTGGAACGTTTTTCTTAATTTCATTGTCAGGGAACCGCTCTAAATTGAGGAGTAGGCCTACATGAATTATTCTTGCAATGTTTTCCTAACCTCATACCGTACTCAAAACTATTACTCTTCCTAAATGGCTTCAAGCTAGCTGTAAAGTGCATATAGGTTTACTTGTACGTATTTTAAAATTGATTTTATTAGCATGGATTCTAAATCTGAACACTGGGGTAATCTGGTTGTATTTATTTTGCAGTGAATATGTGAAAAACCTGGACCAGATTTACCATTACAATTGTCGGAAGAAGCATGAATTCATAAAGAAAGGCTTAGGTAATTATTATTCAGTTTCCTCATTGATTATAATGAAAATGTGATTTTGCTGTGATTTGTTATTGTTATGATGTTTTTGTATAATATTCTAATGTTGGGTTGCACCAACCAAGATCAACTATTTTGGATCAGCTGCTCTCATTTGATTAGCGTTGTACTGATCCAGGATCAAAATTGATCTTGCTTGGTGCGACCTAGTTGTCTACTTTCAATTTGTCCCAAGTTTGAATTTACCATTCTGTGTAAATCCAAGCCAAGTGGTCCAAATTTGAAATAAATAGTTGCTTGACCATCTCAGAAAAATTTGATACTTGTTGGGTTTGTTCCTTATCATTTTGTGAGCTCAAAAACGTTTCTTTAATTTGTGTTTTTTCCTATTTGTAATCATCTGCGGTTTCTTGAATATCTCGGCAATGGGTTGCTCTAAGGCAATAAATTAAAAAGCATTGAATCAGTACACTTTGGCCTACACATTGAACCCATTATCACTTGGGTTCAGGTGTTTTCTTCCCACTTTTAATTGTTTAAAGTTTTTGAATTGAACCAAATTCAACTTTCAAGTTTTTTATCTTCTCAAATTTTTACCGAATGACAATTTGTCTGACTGGATACCATTTGACCGAACGACCATTTGTCCGACTGAATACCATTCGACCGAATGACCATTTGTCCGACAGGTTACAATTTGACCGAATGATCATTTCTCCGACAGGTTACAATTTGACCGAATGACCATTTTTCCGACTGGTTACAATTTGACCGAATGACCATTTGTCTGACTAGATACCATTTGACCGAATAAACATATGCTCGACTAGATACCATTTGACCGAATGACCATTTGTCCGACTCAAAGACAATTTGACCGAATGACCATTTGTTCGACAGGTTAAAGTATGACCTTGGATGAAAAAACATAGAGATATGGAGAAGAAACAGATCGAAACCGTCGTCTGTTGATGATGAGAGAGAGTGAGACAAGATTATTACAAGCATTTTAATTATGTGATCACATGTAAAACATTGAGCTAAATATCGAACTGGAGACACCAGGAATGTCGAACAGGAAAATAGTACTTAACGGGAGGTCTACTGTTCACAGAACTACTAGTATTATGAGTGTTAATGAGTACTAATGAATTTGTTATATTGTTTTTCAGATATGTGTCGCTCAAGCAACAGAAATGTTCCTTCAAACATGAAGATGTTCCCAAATGACATTGCTACAGCTGAGCATCTTACACATGGTGATCCTGACATACTCAATGATCCGGAGTTCCAGCCTGAAGAAAAAGAGGACTACAGAGAGCTGTTTGGAAAGAAACCAGCAAAGAAGTCAAAACTGGAGCATACAAAAGAATGGCGAATAAGATCCCTGGGAGATTCTGCATTCAAGAGCAACACAAAAAATGGCCGTCAGAGTTTGACACCAAGAGCAGTCACACATCCCAGGTTCATCAATAAAGCACTTGGAAAAGGCTCTGATCATGAGGTAAGAATCCGCAGTCAGAGCAATGATATTCTGCAATCTTCTGGTAAGCTGTACAACTGCCACCTGTGTGGCTTCTCTGCTTCAAGAATAAATGTGATAATTCTTCATAATAAGTCGCACAGTGCTGGCTATGCTGATGCTTTTCTGCCATCCACACCCTCTTCTGGCAAGTCAAAGAAACGATCTTTGAATGACAAGCGTCCAAAGACATCATTGGTACTTGATAGATCCAAGAGTGATGAACCACCAATCAAAAGGAAGACCCTTGGAGGATCAGTTGAAAACAAATTGCAATCTCAGCCATCAGGCAAATCACAGAAAGAAAGCAAGGACTCAAACCTTGTATCACCCAGCAAAAATGTATCCAGCCCTTCACCAGCCAGGAAACCAATTTTTGGAAGGAAGCGGACAGCAAAAGATAAAGCTGAAAAGGCAGCCAAAGAAAAAAGGCAAACAGAAGAATTTCGGGAGAAACTACTCAAAGACTGGGATGATGACGATGATGATAATGGTAGCACTGGTGATAAGAGTGATTTAGTTGACCAATCAGCTGATGACAAAGGAGATGAGGGCAAGACAAAAACCGATGACTCAAAAAAGACCCCAACTAAAGAAACTTCATGTTTTGACTTTGATGATTCTGAAGATGGCATCAAACCTGAGGAGACAATTATGCAGTTTGGAAGAAAGATTCCTAGACTTTTGGGGGACAAAAAGAAAAGGAAGAGTGAGTCAGAAGATCCAGATGATAAGGAAGTTGATGTAGAGCCCAAAGAGATATCAGTCTCATCTGAGGACAAGCCAATGGCTGAGTCAAGCAATGAAGAAGAAAGCATTGAAGAGAGGAAACGTAGAGAGGAAAAAGAGGAAAATGAGAAGAAAGCTAAAGAAGAATTTGATATGGCTTTCAAAGCATTGCTTGAAGAAACTGTTGCTCCAACAATTCCAGATTCTTTTGATTCTAATAAAGATAAAGTGTTGTTAGGGGAAACCTCAGTGAATACTACTTCTTCATTAATTGATGATGGGATAGTACCCCCTGATCCACCACCAGAAGGGAATGAGCTGATTAATTCCGAAGTAGTTGATGTGGTAGAAGAAGTGGAATGTGTTGCAACTGAAGATAATCAGAATTTTTTAGTGAAAATGTCAGGAGAGGGAGCAGCGACTTCTCCTGACAAAGACATATCGGAAACAAAAATCACTTTTTGTGATTCTAACAACGTTGCTCATCCAAATGCAGAGAACTTTGATCAAGCAAAAGAAGTGGTTGCTCATGTTGAAGAGGTAGTTGAGCAAACTACTGAAGTTGAGGAGGTTGTTGATTTCAAAGTTGATGAAACATTAATGAAAACTGATGAAGAAGACACCAAAAGTCTCATACCAGAAGAAAATCCTGCAGATAGCTCTAAATGTCAAGGTTTTTTATCAAACGATTTTGTTGATGATTGTATTGTTGATAATTATAGTAGTATAGAGCAATCAGCACAATCACACCAGTCATCACCAAAAACAAATAAAACTCCTCAATTGAACAATGAGTCAAATATGATTGAAATTGCTGAAAACCCAAAAAAGACAGCATGTGAATCTGAGAGTGCAGGATTCTCACAAGGTGATATGCAATTCATAGTTGTGACCTCAAATGCCAATGAAACAAGCAATGTTGTCACTTCAATGTCTCATACTTCATTATCAATGAACACTATGTATCAAGACATGGATTTTGACATAGACTCAATGCCAGTAATAATTGGTGATGATATGACTCAAGAAGAACAATTGCAACCGAGTCAACGATCAGTTGTTCAAGCAGTTGAAACCACAGTAGTACCTCAGAAAGTACAAAAGAAGCAACCCTTGCTTCCCATGCTCTCATCAAAGAGCTATTCTAAACCAGTGGGAAATAAAGTTGTGACAGTAATCAGTAGCTCAGGTCAGTTGAGTAAGATGAGTCAAGGTGAACTGAAACAAGTGAAGAAAACAGCAGTCATCAAAAAAGATCAATCAGCACAACCAACAATGGTGAGGATACCAACAACCTTGGATAATAAATTAACAAGGAAAGTGATCCTTTCTCCAACAAAGAAATTGAATTCCCCAATTCAGTCAGCTGCAGTTAGAATAGCAGCATCTACGTCACAAGTTGGAAAGCTGTCAGTTCCTGGCTTAGTAACTCAGAAAGGAATAGTGCAGAATGCTGGTGGCTCTGGTCAAGTGTTGATCTTGAAATCAGCCGGTCCATCTACATCTACAGCTTCCAAAGCAACTCTACAAAAAGTGCCACAAATGATTCAGTCAGCTGGAGGCAACAAAGTGTTGATACTCACCAGCACACCAGGAGCTGCTGGCCAAAAAGTTCTTGGCACTCTTACTTCACCTCAGAAAACCATTACAAGCACCCGCTTCTTAACAACTACCAAAGGATCAGTTGTAGTGGGCAAGGCAGGTGGAAATACATGTCAGAAAATTCTAATTGACAAAAGTGGTGCAATATCACAGGCACCCAAGAGTGTGATCATAGACAAGGCTAGCTTATCTCTGGGATCTGCACTTTCAAAGAACAGCACTGCCCTGTTGACTAGTAGTAATTCAATTGCATCTCTAGGCACCAAATTAACACCAACTGGAAACAGCAAAGCGTCCACTACTATTCTTGCCTCTTCATCTGTGGCTGGAAAAAAGGGTGTGATTCTGAAGCCAATCTCTGGCAAAGGTGCCACAGACAATCAGAAACTGCGACTCATTGCTTCAAAGTCAAGTTCAGTGTCAGGCACAACTGGTGCCAAACTGGTGATATCAAGCCCACAATCCAGAATTCTGGTACCATCAGTTGCAACAAAGCACCAACCAGTAAAGCTTATAACAACTGCTAAAGCTCAACCAAACTCCAGCAATGCAATCTTGATTCAAACTAACCAAGGTGTCTTGGCCACTTCATCGTTTCCAGGAGCTGTTCAAAACCAAACAGTAGTCTCATCAAAACCTCAAGCTACATTGATTGCTGCCCCAAAAGCTCAGATTATTCATGCCCAGAATGTGTTTCAAACACAAAACAAGAAAGTTGTAATTCCAAAAAAGTCAGCCAGCCAGCCCAATATACTGCAGAAAACACAGAAAAAACCAGCACAGCGCGGGGCTAAGAAAAACTTTCTTGCTGAGCAATCAGCTTTGTTGACTGCACCATCTCCAGTTGTTAGTGCTGCCACTGCTGCTGCCATCACCACCACCACACCTGCCACACAGGACGTGCTGCTCCTGCCATCCATGAAGAATATGCCAGTTGTCAGTCAGGGCACCATTCTGCAAGGCACCACAGTCGACTCAGAAGGCCACAAATCTTATGTGTACCTCACTGTTGATGAGCACGGCAACTATAGGCCTTTGGAAACTGCTCCCATACTGGATTTTGATGTAGCTGCAGCATCAACTTGTGAGCAAGTGTCACAGGTACAGCAGCAAACAACATCCCAACCTCAGCTGTCTGAAGTGACAACAGCACCACCAACTATTGCCACCTCAACATCATCAGCATCAGCAACACACCTACCACCATCACAACAGACATTATACTTTGATCCAGGAACTACTGATCTTGACAGCCTGCTGTTGGCAATTGATGAAGCCGGCAATGTGGTCAATCTCAGTCAACAACCGCAGACATCAGTTACTCCACAGACATCAACTGCTGATTGTGGATCTGCATCTGTGGTACAGCATTCTGGTCAGGACATTCTGGCCAAAGCACTGGCTGACACACAGGTTCTTCAGCAGGAGCCAGCTGTAACATCTTCAATGCTGGGCTGTGTCTTTGTTGAGTCCCTACCACCTGCTCCCAGTCTGGCACACAATGTACTTGAAACATCAACAACACTCAACCAGACACCTATCATGACTCCACTGGAAATGCCTTCAGCAGTGTCATCGCTTCAAACAAACATCCTGCCACAAATCCAATCTGATTTTCTCAAAAGCAACAACACTCTAGTGGATCCATCCATGCCGTTGATTTCTGAAAATTCTACAGAATTGTCAAAGTCAAACAAAACTATATTTGTTTCAGCTAGTGACAGTGGCACTGCAATGCTTGAACAGAATGGGAATCCGTCACTGGCTTTCCAGCTTTCAATTGGGGCAGACAATAATATTATTGTGTCATCTAGTGCAGGTGATATTGGTTCGTCTTTGGCTGCCTACATAACCACGCATCCATCCACGTCAGTTGCTGAAACGATCCTGGCACAAACTGATGCTGCCACTACCTTTGAGCAAGAAGAATCTGGACAGGCGTCAACAGGTGTAGTTGAGCAACAGGTTGAAACTGAAGTCTACCCCACTTCATTTGACATGAATGATACCACTCAGAAAACAATGGATTCTTCAAGCGGCGACTACCAGGAGTCGAGCAGTATGGAAGCAAAGACTGATTTCGATGGCGGTGGTGCGTTCAATGTGGCAACAATGTCAGTGTCTAGCAGCGACTATGATCTCAGCATTAGTGACAGTGCAAAACCGGTGGTCATTGCAGAAGAACAATCAGCCGATATGAATGTGCAGAAATTGACTTTTGATTCAGACAAGCAGAGGTAGTTGCTGTCCTTTTCATTTACAGTTCCCCCGTCATCTACAGAATTCTTTCAAAATACAAACAGTATATATCAATAGACCAGTTCATTTTTCAAGCATCAAATAGTGGCACTCTCAATTCTCAAAGATTCTTTGTCAAGTATATATCAATAGACCAGTTCCTTACAAATATTTTTCGAGTGGAATTCTCAAATACTCTTGTGAAGTTGATCGTTCAGTAGGACCAGGTTTGAAATTTGTTAATCAGTGGGATCAGGTTATCCGTTACAGCTAGGCTTGCTATAACTAATTTCGTTGTTGTAGTTCATGTATTTAGCTAAAACTTTATTACACTAAAACAATGTGTATAGTACTACATAGAAATAATATGTATTATGATTTATATGTATAATGTCAATTTTTATTTTCGAATCTATTTTAAGCAGATGAGATATGCCAGAAGAAATTCTGGAATTATAGAACTAGAAAAAGATTTATTGGACAAGTTTATTTTCGTATATCACTCTCATTTTCATAGCCTTACGTATTTTTCAGTTGTGTTACAAAGTAGATCCCCCAGCCTAGATAAACATGAACAAATTCAGAAAAGAAATTTGATTATAGCAGTTTCTCAGTCTTGTATCAGATAGGCTATGATGGGATCATTTTTCATCAATTTAAGGAATAACGTAGTCTCTTTGAGAACAGAAGTTAATTTTTATTCAAGTTGAGATCAATCATCCAAGAAGATTGTGAAGCAAGAAATTATAATAATTGAACGAAAATCCTAATTAACAATGCTAGAAATTGATAAGCGTGGTTGGTTTTGGTCACGATTTGAATGGAGTCGATACCGAAAGATGCGTTTAATCATGTAAAGATTTCAAGAAAAATTGAACATGTTTGTGTAGGCTAAACTGATACTGATGTGGTGTTGACACCTTTCAGTAGTTTACACATGCATGTACAATTTTCTAATGCCCAGCAAATCATTGCATGTATAAACGCACATTAATGCAAAGTGTTCATTATGATGTAGATTCTAATCCAGACACACGCAAAACATATGAAGTCTTTCAACAATCATTCACCATCCGCCAAATAAAAATATTCTACTATAGTTATTTTTATCAACTCTCTAAGTATGGATATACAACACAGTAACTCTCACTTCTCAGTTGAAAACGACATGAATAGAATATTTGTTTAAAATATAGACAAGAAGTAGGAATATATTGGCGGTTTTCAATCGCCCTATAATCTATAAAGAGGCTGCTGTAAATAAATAACTACTGTACCTTTTTTGCAAATCTTTTTTCACCATTTAGGCCTGGGGCCTGTTTCATAAAATTTTAAAAGCCCTGTAAAACAGGAATAAGACAGAAGCACACTAGATATGAAAAAGGCTGTGTACTAAGCATTTGGTCTAAATTTGAAAGAAAATCTAGTTTACGTCCGTCTTCTTACTGTATTACGTGACTTCTAAGTTTTATGAAGCAGGCACAAGGTAACTCTCTGAAAAACTAGGTTCTTAATTGTTTTTGTCCTTGATTAACTGCACCTCTATTAAATTAATATATTTTATGAGATCAGATATAACTCTAAACTTGATAACTGTATCGTGGTGGCCCTAGAAATTCAAATAGCTTTCAAAGATCAATAAAATGTCCAAATAAACTTGAAAACTCCTTGCATTTTCAATATTTCGAAACATGCAAAATTTTGTAAATATTGTATTATAAAAATAGATTGAAAGTACTGTATATTATGATCTAGGTAGTTGGGAGACTTATTTTCAAAATCTGGTTGTATTTGTAACATTCGTTCGTAATGAAACTTGATTTTTCAGTGCTATATTGATGTATATTTACTTGGAAATTTAATTGGAACGCACTGGGTTGTGTGTCTATTCTTCTTTAATGCTTTACGCGCACTAAATGGTTTTTTAATTCAATAAATTGATTTTTTTCTAAATAAAATCCAGATTCAGAGGGTCATGCGACTTGATTTTTAGTCTTACTTATGAGTAACTATAATGAAAAAAATTGTATAGTAACAGAAGTTAAATAATACAGTATTTCCATCTTGCGCAATATTACTTTAAATTTCATTTCATAAACACTTATCCGATTTCCTGACCGTGAAAGTTGCTATAAATTAAAGTTTGTTAAATAATTGTGTTTGTTTAATAAAATTACAACGCTCCTTGGTTGTAATGTGTTTTCAAAACAAAAGGATGGTTCCCTTTCAATGTTTGAAATGACTCGAACATTCTTAATACCGACCGTATTTGTTGAAAAAATTTGAGACTTATTGCTCTAGTTCAAAATAGAAATTTAGTGTATTTGCTTTCATTACAGTATTGTAAAATTACTAAAACTTCATTCGATTGTATAATGATTATTATATAGATTGTTTCTACGATGTCAGTGACTGGAATTAATATTAAAAGTTTTTTTTTTGACAAACTTGTTTCAGTCTTCAGAACTTCTAATACTTCTCTAAGTTGAAATTTACGATTGCACGAAAGCTAGTTGAATTCAAAAGTTGTAAAACGTCTGTCGTTTGACGAAATCAATATAACAAAAACCCTATTGAGTTCCGTTAAATGACGACATTTCACTGTGATTGAATTTAAGTGGCTGTTAGTATTATAAACAGAATAATTACAAAGCATACGAGTTCACCCCGTACAGTGCAAAGCGCCGCTTACTTGAATTTTATAAAATTCTTAGGCGGCTCGCACACCGGAGCAGTAAGCAACTAGCAACACGCTAAATAAATATTATTTCCAGTCCAGGAGCCTGTTTCATAAAAGTTACAAGTCCTGTATAAAAGGGTAACGGCAGAACTACACTGGACTAGACTTATGGGTTTATTAGGTCATGCTATTTATGTCTAGTGTTTGACCGCCCTCTTCCTGCTTTACAGGACTTCTAAGATTTACGAAACAGGCCATAGCAATAATAGTTCTTGAAATTCAAAAGAAATATGAAACAGTCCTCAGTATTCATGTTTTTCGAGTTCATGGGAGACAGTTTCAATAATGCGCACACAATTTGGTATTTTAATCATATTTTATTCTTTTTTTCTTCTTCGATTTTTTACAGTTTTTCATTCACTCCATACATTTAGAGTATCGAAATTCTCAATAGCCATCAATAGTAATTCGCACTTTGGATGAACACTGTGAAAAATCCAATTTTTATTATTGGAACAGGAGAAGTTGGATTGGTTTATCATGCTCTAAAATAGTATTGCCCGGTTCCTAGGACAATCATTAAATCGTTCATTAGCTAAAGTGGCATTAAAATTTAATGCTACATTAAAACTAATGAGTTTTTGTACTATAGTGCTTTTCATCCGTGAAGACATCTGAGTACAGAAACCGTACCCCACAACTTTCCAAGCTAGTCAACATGCCTGCAACGTTGCCAATACACACACTTCTATAATAGTGATAAACAGATGTTTAATTTCTGATCATCTGCTCTAACTTGTAAATCATCCAAGTTAACACACCGAGTCGTGATATCAGACTGAAATTTAGGTTAATACGCATGCGTGCACAGATGATTGAACAGCACACAATATAACAACATTGCCGGGCATTTCAATTGGATAACGCACCAAGCTGGCCAGTTGTCTTCAAGGATGAAAAGCACTATAGACATTGAGGGCCGCTTTCCCCAACGCTGCTCAAGTAATAACAGCTGACGCTCAATTTTTTTCTATACTTTTCCTATTCTCCGAATGAGGCTTAAGCCAGATGTATTGCTTAAGCAGCGTTGGGGAAAGCGGCCCTGTGTCTAGTATCCCAGGGTTGCAAAGCTATTGGGATACCCTTCCCAATCCTTGAATATTCTCAATCCAAAATCTCAATCGCTGATATATAAGTATCTTGAATATCTATCTTTACAATATCTATCTATATATCCTTGGACATGTTTGAGATTTACCGAGAGTATGAAATTGTAGTTATCATTTTACCCTTATTCATAATTCACGGGATTTAACCAAGATGCGAATTGTATCAAATCTCACAGAAGAACTACATTAAATTCTGAAAAACACCAATTTCACACTGATATTATTCGAAATTAGCCATTAACAACAATGATATCATCATCAATAGAAGACTGAAGCTTTGGCAATGAAAAACAGGCTACCATAATAAACATAGAGTATCATAATTATTATATTCGATTAATAATACAATGTGTAATTTGGTAATAAATTTTCGTTGAAAGAGTAGGTACCATATAGAGACTATATCATTTCCAACACATGTACATAGAATTTTGAAACTCAACAATTACTGTAATTAGAGATCCAACGATAAATAATTGGTAGACAGAGTGAACAATTGAGAGGGATTTTACCACTGTAAGATACGATCAAAACACGAATTTGAGATAGAATTCAATTAAATCATTAATATATTCTAATATATATTAATTATTCATTAATATATTATAATATATTCTAGCATACGTGTGCTGTCAACTGACCTATCATCAACCACTTTTAAGTGACTGAACGGTTTTGAAGTATATTTTTTGCAAAGTCTATAGTTTTTTGCAGTAGACTTCCAACATAAACTGGAGAGCTTTCTGCAGCAACTATCAATCTATGACTACCATCAATGGTTTTGAAGAATCCTATCAATATAAATCAATACAAAAATACGTCTGACTTAGCCTACTCGAATGATCTTGGGTACAACATCAAGAATAGTCGATCTACATTACTTTATAGCGTAAAAAGACTCAATTCGATAACTAGTATACAGCATCAGTTCCTCATCTGGTTATTTAAATTTTTCAAGATTTATAGTAAATGATGGTGTCTTGTTTATAATATTATCCATAGAATTTTTCAACAATCAATATCATGGAATACCTTTGACAAGATATATTAATACGCAAGACAAATGTTGTGGAACCTCTCCATAATTGAGAAAACTTGTTTTATATACAGTACCACTGAAGAATATAGATTCAACCTTCACACTAGCCTAGCACCTAAGAGATGGTTAAAAAATGTTTAAACCGCAATTAACTAATCTGCATATTTGATGTTTCACTAGTATTGTAGATAAGCCAAATTCTTGGCACTTGGACGGCTGGCTACTACTAACCGCATTGAAAACATTGCCTGCAGTAGCCCGATGTTTTCAAAAAAGTACCCGCGCTACCCCCCTCGCCATAGCCCGACAGGTTCTGGCTAAGTGCCAAGAAATTTTGGCACATCTGAAACCTCATAAGGTTAACTTACACGTTGAAAGAGAGAGAACTGGTGAATTTTTTCTATTTTCTCTTTCATGAGAAATTATTCAAACTAGACGAAAATTCATTATTTTTCATTTTTAATTCATTATTGAACCTTGAAACTTCAAGGGTCCATATTGCAGAAGTTTCTGTCATTGTAAACTTTTTCAAAAACTATTTCTCGAATTAAATTGAAAAATTTTGTCATACTTGGAGAAGATATTTGCCAAGTATCTCATTTTTATTTTTCAATCAAATTTAAATTCCGGTCCAAATGTTCCACCTTCACTCTACAAATAACATTGATAACTTCAATAAGATAGTTCACATGCATTTATAACACTTAGATGTTTGAAGAAGAAAACATTCATTATTTCAATTAAATGTCTCACAAAGAGAAAAGTTGACAACTATTATTTCAAATAAGATACGGTACTTCACAAATAACACAATATTTATTATTTTAATTGGACGATTAAGCGTTTATTTATATTTGATAGATATTTCCAGAAGAATACAACATGTAATACAACAATTAAATAATATTACAGAGACTATAGAATTCTATAATCACCAAAAACACCTGGACATAAAATTGGAGTCAAATCGACTTTGAAAGGAAACTACCAGCTCAACATTTGCAACAGAATTCTATAGTCACTGTAAATGATATAAGAGTACCTATCATGCACATATCTTCTAGTGTATCAAGTAATTCATACTCTTTATTTACACAATTCGAAAGATTGCGAAAATCGTAAAGACTGGTTTTCCTGTTATGAAGGATTGATAATCACACAACAATGTATTGCTTTTTAATAATAGTACAGTCATTAGAAGACTTTGGCCTAGCTGTTACCCATTTAAAGGAGAATCACTTATCTAAACGATTTATTAAAAGGAGGATCTCTTACTACTAGATTTGGAATTACCTACAGCTAAGGAATAAATATCCTAATAATAACTGCTTAATTGTATCATCATATTATATAACTGCTTAATTGTGATATTATAATGGTTAACAAACATCTAATAACAACAGCATTTTGAAAATTTAAAGGTAATTCAGAACTATTATTTATCAAGGAAGCGAACTCAGGCTTAGGCTACTCCATATAAAGCATTGTTTAATAATATATTATATATAATAGTTTAAAATATATATTCAATATTTGTGAGTTCTCAAGACCAACGGTGTTGACTACATATATATACTGATATACTCTTCAATCAATTAACTTGAAATTTTTGACTTCCATATACAAGCAACTATTTAGCGAAAAAATTGGCACACTCCTTCATCTTGAAAAACTATGTAAGAAGATTATATTATAGTTGTTTTAATACATAGAAGAATATTAACTATGAAAAAGAAGTATTAATACATTGTCCTAGTGTAGGTTAGATGGAAGAGGGGGCTCTTAAGCATTTGAAATAAGCAAAGTGGGAAAATAAAGTATTTCATCTTGCTATTTTGTGTCTGTATCAGAAGGATGTAGGAACATTAGTAGAGAAAATGTAAATTTTTTATGTAAATTGAGTGATACAAACAGATCGTACTCAGTTACACCCATCTTGATTAATAATTATAAAGGGTGTACATATTTTTCCCAAAATAAAAATGAAACCTGCATATCAAGGACCGTTAACCTTTGTTTCGGCGCAAACCGCATCTAAATTGGCCCAATATTACAGAGGTTATCATTAGTAAGTTATTGCAAAACTCTTTTAATATATTATACGGATTATAGATTGAACTTGATATTTGCCACTTCGTAACGTGAAAAACATTTTCTAAGCAAGCTGAGGATTAACATTATAATATTGATAAGTGGAGAAGACCGAAGCTCTAACTAGATTATAATAATTAATTGGACGAAATTCCTAATTAACTAGATTCCTAATTCTCTCTAACTAGATTTTTGCCACTGAAAACGTGAAAAGCATTTCCTAAAGCACCTTATAGACGGGGAAAGTAGAGAGGAAAGTTACTAGCGGCCAGTACTGGTGACCTGCTACTTTCCGCTGGAGTGGAAAGTACCTCTTTAGACAGGGAAAGTTGGCGTTAAGTTGAAGAGGCAAGTACTGGCCTCCAGTAACTATCCGTCTCTACTTTCCCATCTTTAAGCCGATTAAGAATCTCATGTGAGTGACTGACGCAAATACAGATCGAAAGGAGAAAGCAGCCATATTGAATTTTCATCTACAGTAATTTCAAACACGAACATTAACGCACAATTCGGTAATTATTCCATTAAATATCAAAATATGATTATTACCAATACAAAAACATTATCGTGTACAAATACATGGTTGGGAGGGGAGGGTTTCAAACACCAGGGAGGGTATGTGGTATGGAATACCATCCATGGAAAGGGTGTCCGGGGGTTTTCCCCAGAAAATGTTTCGAATATTATGTTTAAAAATGTAAATTTAAGCTTCATTTTGTCTATATAAAATCTTAATACAATAATATCATTGATAGGGCCGCTATTCTAAATTATTTATCTGATATTTAGGGGGGCGCCCCTGCTAAATTTTAGTTCTCAAACATTACGGATAAATAGAAAAAGATGTTACCATAAAAATGATTTATATTAGAGTTCTGAATTTTTCACTTCAATTATAACGGATAAATAGACAAATAGTTTTCAAATGCAAACCGCTAAAATCGATTTTCTAAATTTAACAACAAGATTAATTCTATTCTAATCTAGGCCTAGGATACTGGAATGGCTAAAGTATAAGCTGGTTAGCCCTAAAGGCAACAAAGAAGCGCTCCCAAAATTTTCCCACAGCTCTGGCCAATGCTTCAATGTAAGATGACTGTGCAATTATCAACTTCTCTCTCATATCTATCTGAAAATTTCTTTCTCTTAATACAACGGTTCAGTAGTGTTTCGCTCCTCCAGCATCTCTATCTTCTTAGTAACATTCGGTAGTAATCAATCAGTCTGCAGACATCTTCAACATTTTATTTAATCTACTTACAATTATATCGTGTATTGTACGTTTTGGATAAATTGACCGTCTCTTCAGCAAGGTATGAATGATCAGTTGAAGAGCTGTGAACAGAGAAACGATCACATTCGAAATAAATTAATGCTTTCAACACACTCTTTTGAATGCAGCAATAATGTAATACAGTATAAATATGACTCCGAATATTATAACGAATAGTCAACACGCGAAACATGATTGTAAAGGATGTTTAACCATTGTAAGATAGAAACAAAACACGATTTTGAGATAGAATTTAATTGAATTATTAAGGCATCATCAATACTTTATTGCTTATAATAATACAGGCGCATAAAGAACGGATGTTTTTCAAAGTGTTATGAGAAAGTTTATTTTAATCATACATTTACCTTAATTACACCAAAATACTAAGCAAATAACCTAATTTGAGAATTTGTATGAAAAACTCCAAAACACTTGAGTATTTTTTAAAAATTACATAGGAAAGATGGCGCCCTTAATGTTTTAATGCTCATTGAAAGCCTCAAATTGGTCCATAACATTTGATACAGCAGCAATTTCTTCATGTATTGCAGAATTCAAATCTTCAATTGAACAATATTTACGACAGTAAACTTTGAATTTCAAGTGAAGAAGAATCACATGCCAATATGCTCGACTAAAGTTAAACTTTCAACTAAAGCTCCGTTGAACGACGATGGCAGATTTATTATATTTCAAATATTGTTCAACAGCAAATAAGCAAGGCCAATTGCGCCATTGTTACTAAAAATGGATACTTTAACCTACAAAATGGTGTCGTTAGGCGGTCACAGACAGCTCTACTCTACTGATGCTATCCTACTCAAATCCATCCATTCTTTTTGCGCTACCCTGTACTTATTTATAATCTATTATTTAGTGGTTTCAAAGTGTTTTAATGAATGTATTAATCAGATTGAAGCATTTTTATAAGCATTTTCGTCATCTTCTTGCTAGACTCGGTTATGATGTTTGAAGTTTTCAAGTAATTAAGGTACAATAGTAAGCATTTGTTACTTTAACTTCTCATAGTACCTGGCTTAGGGATGTTGGATCATAAATAAATAAACAACCAGGCACAAGTAATTAAGGTACAATAGTAAGCATTTGTTACTTGAACTTCTCACAGTACCTGGCTTAGGGATGTTGGATCATCGTCGGTCGTCATTCCATATGTTGGCGGTGTTGTCAATGAAGAAGATGAGCTGCTGAAGCGGAGTGAGTCTTCATGAGGGTGGGGCGGCGCGGGTGGGGGTGGTGGGGGTGAGGCCCATCGTGCGACACACCCAGCCCGCTATGTCCACCTCCTCCGTCTCGGCTCGCTTCATCCAGTCGTGGCTCTGTAATTCAAAACACTCGATAAACAACACTGATCAAACTAAAACAGTACAATAAAAACAAAGAAAGTTACGAACTAGAAACAGGATTGCCATAACTTAAATACAGCAGGATTCTTTTAAATCGTCAGAAAACAGCTGATTGATGTACGCTCGTTTACTAACGTTAAATCAGGTGTTTTCTGACAAGTTTTCTGACAAGCAGATTCCTGCTATAAATTTAATTACCGCTGGTTTGAAAAAAATTTGCTAAATGAGTTAGTCAAGAAAGACGAGATTAGTCACGAAGAGTCTATACATGTTGCTGAAATCAACCCGATAGTCAATGCATCGGTGTGGTGCTTCTGTGCAGAATAATAAAACGTAAATTATCTGTTACGTCTTCCAACCGATTAATCAATCCGTCGGTGGCTCTTCAACAGCTATGTGAATTACTGTGACTAAACGTGACTAATCTCGTATTGTCTTGTCTTGACTAACTGGTGTACGCCTAGCCTAATTTTTGGCAAGCCTATTTCTAGTTCGTAACTTTCTTTGTTTTTATTGCACCTCCTCCATCTCGGCTCGCTTCATCCAGTCGTGGCTCTGTAATTCAAAACACTCGATAAACAACAAAGATTTTATCAAAACATTGCTAGAGTTTACTTGTGAATCCTCTGTATGAATCAAGAATGGATTTTTTTCCAGTGCTCGAAATGTGGAGTAGAGATACATTAATTTTTGCACCTGTCACCATAAGGGTGCAATATTAGGCGAGGTGGAACCTACCTGTGTTCTCACCGATAAAAGCCATAAATTACAATACAAACAGTGCAATAAAAACAAAGAAAGTTACGAACTAGAAATAGGCTTGCCATAAATTAGGCTAGGCGTACACCAGTTAGTCAAGACGAGATTAGTCACGTTTAGTCACAGTACTTCACATAGTTGCTTATGAAGCAACACACACCGATTAGTCATTGCATCGATGTGTGCTGCTTCATAAGCAGCTATGTGAATTACTGTGACTAATGTCGTCTTGTCTTGACTAACCGGTGTACGCCTAGCCTAACCATTATTTAGGAAAAAATTGATATAAAAATTTGTGAAAAAACAAAATGGCAGCTGTGTGAGTAACTAAGGACTTCCGGACAATATGACTTTAGTATTACGGCAAGCAATAGGCAATGAGCAACATTTGTATCATATGATCGTCTACTCTATAGAAACAAATAGTCTAATGCACACCTAAAGCAGCTGTTTCGGTGTGCATTGAACTATTGGTTTGTATAGAGTAGAAAATCATATGATCCATATGTTGCTAGTTGCCTATTGCTTATTGCTCCGGTGTACGACCGGGGTAAGATATGGTTTTTACCCAGGAACAATGCCCTAGAAGGAGTTCTGAAACACCCTGTAGATAATTTAAATAATTTCAAATAGATTGAGAGCACTGACCAACAGCATTTTGAGATCGGCCCGTTCGCTTGGGTTCTTCTTGAGACAGCGGTCGACAAAGTCCTTGAATTCATCGGAGAATATTCCGGCAGGCAGCTTGGGAGGCGGCTCATTGACTATGTAGTCCAGCAGTTCGAAGATCGCCATTGGTCGAGGCCCGTTGGACGAGGCCACGCCGTTCGCTGTAACAGCCAATCACAGACGACTATCATAATTATGACAAGATAAGAATTGTTTACTTTTCTCCTTTAATTGTTTACAGTTTCTCTTTAAATGTAAGGATGAACTTTGTGCTTTGATTATATTGTTTTGTATTGTATTTATTGAGAAATAAACATTTATTTTAGTTTTGACAATAAACGAAAACCTACAGTTAACATTGTTTTCATTATTATGACTATGAAAAAATTAGAATTGTTTATTTTTAGTTTTGACACTAAACGAAAACTTGCAGTTAACATTGTCTTTTATTATTATTATGGATACGAGTTCACCCCGTGCAGCGCAAAGCGCCACTCACTTGAATTTTCTTAGATTCTTATTTCGAAATGGTTGCTATTTTGATTGATATCTGCAGTTGGCAGCAGATGAAATCCCACCTTGAATAGTAATTACTGGACACTGTACTACTTTTAGAAAAACATTTCCAAGCGTGTCATTCAACAAACTAACTCAAGTCTAAATAATAGTTTAGTAAATTTCATCCTAAAGGGGGCCATACACTATGCGATTCCCTGCAGGCCGTCGCCTCAACAGGCGATCGTAAGACTAATATCGCCGAGTTCCATACACTAGCAGTCAACCGCCTGCAGGCGGACGCACTGAACTGCAGATGATGGCCTGAAGATAGCACACACTACAGTCCGGTACCTGCAGGCGGACTGTCGGTCAATGAATCAGGACTGCAGGCGGACTGTCGCGGCCAAGAAACAGGACTGCAGGAGATCCCCAGTTTGTCACCATGCTCCGTCGGAAACGTTGCGCGATGTTTGTTTTGTCAGATCTTGGGGAACCCCAAGAAAAAGGGTCTGGGTGAAAAGTTAGCTGCGAGATAGAGAGGCAAGCTCTCACATGTCGTTGCTCCGTGAACTGAAGCTGTCATTCTGAGGATGAGTGAAGAAAATTTTCAAAACTTAAAATAGCTTACGAGTTGTGATTCCTCACTCCCAATCGTCGCTATGGTTTCTTCATGGTCAATAGCAAACAATAGTAAATTTAATAGTCAATAGTAAACAATAGCAAGTCGAAATACCACAGTGACGGGTAAACACGTCATCTCCCGATGAACCCGACTATTGCTGGTTTGCTTTCTTCAACTCTTTATTAATTAAATTATATATTATATAATATACAGTATAAATTATATTTAAGTAATCAATATATAAAATTATATTTATAATTAATATATATTAAATTATATCTCAAGTTTTTAACCTTTTTTTTCACTGTGTTAACCGTGGCTATAACAGCAACAGTTTTTTGATAAAACTTCAACAACTCACCGTACACACCTCATCCCGCGATCTTTTATTTGCGTAGGCATCGTCCTTTTTTTCATAAACAGGGGTAGGCTCGATATAATTCTATAAATGCGGAAATGGAAGAAGGTTTCCGTCCATCTTTCCCCGTCAGTCCAATCTCGGCTCGTGAATGATCTCTCGAAAATTATCTCACGCAAAACTGATGGAAACATAGGCAGCAGATCGGTTGCCTGCAGGCTAACTGACGGAGTGGGGGCCACATGAGATCATTATCTGACAGATCGCTGCCTGTCGCAAATCTCTATCAGTCCCTCGCCTGCCCGGCGACCACACACACCTTCAGTCCGGGCGAACTGCAGTCCATTATCTTCAGATAAACTGATAAATCGTGGGGGCAATCCCGATCTACGGCCTTACGATTATCTTCTGAAGTTAAACTGACGATGGATGGGGCGCGCTTAGAGATATAGTGCCACAGGAAACTTTTTTAGAGTTTTTATCAAAAATTTGCCAAAACTTTTTGTCAAAAAGATGATGAGGAGCTGGAGGAGGAGGAGGACAAGTAGGAGGGGAGGAGGGAGAGGAGGGGAGGAGGAAAGAGGAGAAGGATGATGAGGGAGGAGGAGGAAGAGGAGGAGAGGAGGAAGAGGAGAAGGATGATGAGGAGCTAGGAGAAGGAGGAGAAGGAGGAGGGGCAAGTGAGGAAGAAGAGGAAGAGGAGAAGGATGATGAGGAGCTGGAAGGAGGAGGACAAGGAGGAGGAGGAGAGGAGGAAGAGGAGGAGAAGGAGAGGAGGAAGAGGAAAAGGATGATGAGGAGAGAGGAGGAGGGAAGGACAGGAGGAAGAGGAAGAGAAGAAGAATGATGAGGAGGAGGAGGAGGAGGAAAAGGAGGAGGGAGGAGGAGGAGGAGGAGAGGAGGAGGAGGAGAAGGATGATGGAGAGGGAGGAGGACAAGGAGAAGGGGAGGAGGAGGAGGAGGAGGACAAGGAGGAGGAGGAGGAAGAGGATGATGAGAAGCTAGAGAAGGAGGAGGAGGTGAAGGGGAGGAGGTAGAGAAGGATGATGGGCTGGAGGAGGGTAGGAGGAAGAGGAGGAGGAGGAAGAAAACAACCAACAATATATACTGTTCTAAGGCAGCGAAACATGGTCAACACCAACCTTGGCCGGAGTCGGTTGCGGCCGCGGCGGCAGCCGGATCCTCATTGGCGGTTGTCGGTCGCTGCTCCCCCCCTCCACCACCAAATATGGCGGCCAGGGTTTTGGCGTCGGGAGGCGGAATCGGGTACATTCCGATGGCCATTTCAACCAACGACAAGCCCAGTGACCAGATGTCGCTCTGCACCGAGTAGTGGGTGCCTTGCAGTCGTTCCGGCTGGTAACAAGTTCAACGATTGGAAATCAGTGAATAACTATACCGGTACTTGGTAAGTGAAAAGTAAAGTGGAAAGTAAAAGTAGAAAGTAAAAAGAAAGAAAAGTAAAGCTTTAGAAAAGAAAAGAAGTAATTGAAAGTAAAGTAAAAGAAAAGTAAAACTAGAAGAAAACGAATGGAGAGGAGAAGTAGTAGGAGGAGGAGGAGGAAGAGGAGAAGCATGACAAGGAGCTGTAGGATGAGGAGGAGGGGAGGAGGAGGAGGAGGAAGAGGAGAAGGAGGAGGGGAGGAAGAGGAGGAGGGGGGAGGAAGAGGAGGGAAGGAGGAGGAGGAGGAGGAAGAGAGAGGAGAGGAGGAGGAGGAAGGGGAGAGGGACGAGGAGGAAGAGGAGGAGGAGGAGAAAGGAGGAGGAGGAGGAAGAGGAGAGGAGGAAGAGGAGGAAATGAGGAGAAGGAGGAGGAGGAGGAAGAGGAGGGAGGAAAGGAGGGAGAGAGGAGGAGGAAGAAGAGAAGGAGGAGGATGAAGGAGGAGGAGGAGGAGAAAGAGGAGGAGGAGGAGGAGGAGGAGGGAAGAGAGAGGAGGAGGAGGAGGAGGAGGAGGAGGAGGAGGGAGAGGAGGAGGAGGAGGAGGAGAGAGAGGTGGAAGGGGAGGAGGAGGAGGAGAAGGATAGGAAGGAGGATGAGGAGGTGAAGAGGAGAGGAGGAGGAGAAGAGGAGGAGGAGGAGGAGGGGAAGGGGGGAGAAGGAAGAGGAGAAGCATGATGAGGAGCTGGAGGAGAAGAGGAGAAAGAGCAGGAGGAGGACAAGGAGGAGCAGGAAAAGGGAGGAGGAGAAGGAGCGGGTGAAGGAGGAAGACGAGGAGGAGGAAAGGATGAAGAAGAGAATAAGGAGGAGAGGAGGAGAAGAAGGAGAAGAGAAAAAGAGAGAAAGGAGGAGGAAGAGGAGGAGGAGGAAGGAGGAGGAGGAGGAAGAAGAGAAGGATAAGGAGGAAGAAGAGAAGGAGGAACAGGAGGAGGAGTGGAAGATTAGGAGGAGGAGGAGGAGGAGGAGGAGGAGGAGAAGGAGGAGGAGAAGAGGAGGAGAAGGAGGAGGAGAAGGAGGAAAAGGAGGAGAATGAGGCGGAAAAGGAGGAATAAGAGAAGGAGGAGGAGGAAGAATAGGAGGAAGAGGAGGAGGAGGAGGAGGAGAAAGAGGAGGAGAAGGAGGAAGAAAACAACCAACAATATCATCTAGCTACACAAACAACTGTTATGTAATATTACGGTACCAATATTATGTGTAATATCAATATTATAATTGTTATTCATCCATGTAAAAATTGAATGAAATGAGAAATGCCTCTCTTCAAACTAATCAGACGGAGAAAACATTCTTCCAAATTATCCATTAAGGTCAAAAAACAAGATTAGCAGTTGAATTGATGAGCTCGATTTAGCTAAGTCCCAGATCAAAACGGTGAAGATGGTGCATCGACAACCGCTCTGTCCTCGACAGGTTAGTGGATTAGCAGTACAGAGAGCCCTGGTACAGTGTGTCGAGGCTAACGTTTGTCGATGCTACGGTTGCCACTCTTTAGGGGGCCGGTTTCCAACGTCGTTGTACCGATTTGTTTAACTTGTTTAATGATTACTAAGAGTCCGGTAAAACAGCCGACCATTTGATTCAATGTTAGCATAATTGAACTAAAATGCCGCTGTTCGGACATCGAACTTTCTGACAAAAAAGTTTCTAGTGAGTGGTAAAACCTAAGTTTAAACTAAACTGTCGTTGGAGAAACCGGCCCTTAGTCTAGGACTTGGCTAAATCCCGAGCTCATGAACCGGCCCTTAAAAGGTTTAAATCACTTTAGTATTCATTTGGTATAATTTTTCAACAGATCTTCATCTAGATCACCGACTTGTAAGCTCACCGACATATAGGACCGAGTTCCGACAAAAGAGTTGGCCATGGAGTCGATCAGCTGACCGGACACGCCAAAGTCGCAGATCTTAATTTCACCGCCACTGTTCACCAGAATGTTACTCGGCTTCACATCTCTGTGCATTATAGCGTGCTTTTCCCGCAAATAGTTCAGACCTTTCAACACCTGAAACGAATTCAAATTCAAATCATTCTTTATTCAACAAATGTACAGGTACGTTACGTTGGACGGTCATATGTAAAACAAACAATTTAGGAATTATATCAAAGTTATTTGTTATTGAGATATCATATTATAAATGTTTACCGAAAAGTCCATCAAAAAACTGGTTAGGTTAGGTGTTCAAGTGTTTATTTAATTAAAAATTAACATCTTAAAATTCTTGTAAAGAGTACAGCGCTAATTTTACCAGATAATTCCTTTTAAATTTCTACTTAAATATACGAGGATCTTCTAATTCCTGTAAACTGATTGGTAGCTACTCACAAAATACTTTTTTCCTCTATGAACAGTTTTCTTCTCAAATAGATCCAATCTGTGCCTTTCTATAATCGTGACCAGATCTCTTGTATTATAATAGTATGGGTTTTACTATTTCTTAAATTTGAGCCAACATTTTTCTTGAAAATACAATAACATCAAATATGTCTTATTGTCCATATATCGTTAAGATTCCTAGGTTGGAGAAGCTATCTTTACAGAGTCAGTGGTTCTATTGAGGTTACGAACAATAAATACATGCTCGGTTGCTCAATTGTTCATTAGCTGAAATCAATTTATAAATTTCCAATAGGAATAGCTATAGCAGGATCCTTTCAACTTGTCAGAAAACATATGTTGTTGATTATCCATCTTCTTTTCACTGATTAATACTATTAGAATTTAGGGTACTTTCCTGTTATAGGACACGTCTACTCATCTAGAGATATCGATAGTCGATATCGATAACCTATAATAACCAATAAGGTTATGTTAATAACCTATATTTTTCTCATATCGATGAGTATCGATACTTTTGAAGCTCGATATCGACTATTGATATCTCTAGATGAGTAGACGTGTCCTATAACAGTAAAGTACCGAATTTAGATACAGTAACTTCTAAGTGAAAAAACACTCACGTTTTTTTCTGTTTTCTGAGTTTCTGTTTGACTTGAAAATGTGCAACACCAGCACGAAACATATGTCGTCTCATAAAAAAGCGTGAGTGTTTTTTCACTTAAAAGTTACTGTATCTAAATTCTAATAGAAAACATATGTTTCGACGAGCAATATCTCAATACTTAACCTACAAATGCTGAATCTCGCAGATTATTGAAAAGGTCTTTTAAAAAGTTATTCTTTGAAAGGTCTTCTTTAAAAAGGTCTTTTAAGCCCGGTCTAGACGCAACGATAAGTTTGTCAAACTTTTCAGGATTATATTAAATTGTTATAAAACAGCTGATTTAACGTCAGTAAACAAGCTTACATCAATCAGATGTTTTCTGACAATTTAAAATAATCCTGCAATATAGCAGGATCCATTTAATTTGTCAGAAAACAGCTGATTGATGAACGCTCGTTTACTAACGCTAAATCAGCTGTTTTATGACAATTTAAAATAATCCTGAAAAGTTTGAACGATAAGTTTGACAAACTTATCGTTGCGTCTAGACCAGGCTTTAAAGACTTCAAAGGTCTTTCAGACTTTTAAGCCTTTTGATTATTGTGTCGAAATCACTGTTTGATTATTACCGAAACAGCTGATTTCTGACAAGTTAAAAGGATCGTGCTATATTAATGAAAATGTCTCAGCTGACTTGGAGAATATTACGACATATAATCAGATTCATCTAATTTGACGCTTGGCATCAGATAGATAGATAGGTATTTCTTTGCCATCGTACTCTACGGTCATCAGCAACGTCAACAAATAATATCTCTCTATCTATCCATCTAATGCCAAGCGTCGAATCAAATGAATCGGAACCGATTTCATCTCAAGTAAATTTGGCTGCAAAATCCAATAAACCTAGTTAAAAGTCTGTATCTGCAGTTATTATTGAGATATTTGCCAAAATATGATAATAACCATTATTTCTCAAGTTTAAACAGGTTCAACATTATTAATCGATGCATTAATCAGCATCCAAGTGAATAGAAATTGGAGATAATTTAATTAATTTGATTTTCCTCAAGTTGATAGCAACTGAGCCTGAAGTTTCCAATGATGGTATTGGATGCCACAAAACAAAAATTCTGTTAATCTGAACTTACCGCCAAAGTAATGGTTCCCAGTATTGACTCAGGTATTTTGCCGGCTTTTTTCAAAATCAGATCTAACGATCCCCCATCCATGTACTCCATACAAATGCTGATTTCACCATCGCTTGAAATTAAAACACATAAATAAATATTCATTCACATAAAGCGCCAGAATATAGAATACTAAGGGCCGCTTTATAATAACAGCTAACGCTCAATTTTTTCTATACTTTTCCTATTCTCCAAATGAGGCTTAAGCCAGATGTATTGCTTGAGCAGCGTTGAGCCCCTAAGGGCCGCTTTCCCCAAACAATAAAATTTCAAAATTTCCATAATTTTGATATTTTATGGAGGGTTTTTAAAAGGAATATTTAAAATTCGAAAAAGACCACCCCCTGAAGAATAATATTCTCTTTCAAATGACACATCAAACGTAATTTTATGTAAAAAATGACGGTGCTATATGTTTCAAAAGATTACAAAAAATAACATTGTTCTTATGAGACATAATCCTATACGGCAGACTACTACTGCCCCCTCTTAATTGTTGTCTAGAAAACTAGATTAGATAATTATGTTGTTCACACACTGGAAATGCATATCACGAATTGTGGGATGATGATAATAATAATGATAAACAACAATAAGAAAAAGTACATAACAATTTAAATATAATAGAAAAATAAAGAACGGAGAAATAAAATCAAGGAGAAAGATTTCGAGCTGATAGTCACCTGTAGAATGCTCCATAAAATCCGACTATATGAGCGAAATTACATTCATGGAGAACCTTCAATTCACGGATTATCTGTTTCTTGATAGCAGGTTTCACTTCTAGATGAATTAGCTGAAAAGAGAAAAACAATTAATAGAGTCTTCACCTGAGTGAAGTTTCAAATCTCTGGATCTATTGAAGCAATCACGATGTCATCTGCTTTGGACAGATTTTAAACTTTACTCTCTTTTATGTGATCCTCTTTGAGCATTTGTGGATGAAACCAATCGAGTTACGAAAAAATTGATGAAAAATAACATTCTTTGTGAAATTTCACATATATATGTTCCAAGTTTCATGGTAAACAGTATTCAGTCTATTTGTCAAAAACTTAAAAATATACTTAAACATTCTCTATTGAAAGTAGGTACCTATAGATTCTTACATGATTTGAGAAGCAGTTTACGGCTTAGGCTAGGCGTACACCGGTTGGTCAAGACAAGACAAGACGAGATTAGTCACAGTACTTCACATAGTTGCTTATGAAGCAACACACACCGATTAGTCATTGCATCGGTGTGTGCTGCTTCATAAGCAACTATGTGAATTACTGTGACTAAACGTGACTAATCTCGTCTTGTCTTGACTAACCGGTGTACGCCTAGCCTTATAATGCACAATGATTTCATCACCCTTCCCATTAGCCACGCACAATTCTAGAGCTCATGTGGGCATCACCCTCAAAATAAACATAAAATGAATAGAGCGAGAAATTTATTGATTTCAGAGAGGAAGAGCAAGCTTACCTTCCTGGCCATGATGAGGCCACTGGATCGGTGTTTGACCTTCATCACTACCCCCCCATTTCCGGCACCCAGCTCCCCCAGCTTCTCGAAGTCGTCGTCGGAAAGCTCCCCAATCTTCTCCTTCTGACACAGAAAGAACTCCATGCGCTTCCTCTGTGTATCGTCCATGCCAAGCTCTTCTAACCGTTCTTGAAGCACCTCTATACTCGTCTTGCCGGTCGATTTTCTGCTCAAAAACACAGTAAATCAGTTGTAAATTATGTCTGATGCCCGGTTTCTAAGACAATCATTAAATCGCGCTCTGGCGGATAATCTTGTGCATCTTTTTTTGGCGATTTAACATGTAAAGGGTAGGCTTAAGTACGAAAAAATCAGTTTAAAATTGAAATAGAATTCCCTGTCGCTATTTTTCCTACTTATTGATTGTCGAATTAGATTTATAATGATAGAATGAGCTCATCGCATGTTCTTAAACATTATTATAATCTTTCATTCAAGTTTTAAAAGTGCCTATTTCATAGATAGGTACATGTGTGCACATAGGTGGTGGAAATATCGAAATTGACCCCAGTGCTCATGGGGCAAATATTCTCAAATAGGCACTATTTTCAATAAAAAGTTATATGTTCAAATTACGGCAAAATTGTTGTATTAGAAAATAACCATTCCAATCAAAGAATGTTCTTGTCATCCATGCATGAATTTGGTACCGTACGTAAATTATTGACTTTCAATGATAAGAGGAATACCTCTAGTTTCTAGGAATACTCCTCGTGTTTCGGAGGACACGCTAAGCCGTCGGTCCCGGCTGCCTAAAAAACAGTCGCTAAGTCACGTCAGAGACCCTGAACTGATCAGGAGTGACCTAAAAACTCTGACATCAGACCTGAGCCAGTCAGGTTACACGGAATTATTATTATTACCTCTAGTTTTGTTAGCATGAGTACCAGAATTGAGTTGATCAATCACGTTTTGATAATGATAAGTCATTGATATTGATGTCAATCATCGGTTGTTAATGTGATTGGCAGGAATTGACTTGGACCTAGGCCTACAAGTAAATTTCTTAATAAATAACCAAATAGATACAGAATAAACTCACTCAGATTCATTAGATGTAGCAGCAGAAGTAGCAACGGCGACTGGTACTATTGGAGATGAGTGCGATTCAATGGATCCTGGAGGCAAAGTTAGGTTAAACTTGTTCTTTGACATCGTATAATCGGTTACTGTTTTGGACAGGCCTCAGAGAGGCCTTTGAAGCTTTACTGACTTGAATCTAATGTCTATCATCTAATGTGTTTTCATTGATCCAACATAAATCACACAAACTGATCGTACGTAAAAATTGTAAACTGCCGGTGATAGCCTATCAACACAGGGAATTCAGCTCACACATCACCTCACTAGAAAATAGGCTTACAAACTATATCCACATAAGACAGCAAAAATGTTTTACAATATTGTATGATGTTGTAGTTGACTAGACTTAGTAGCCTAGGTCGTTCCACTTTGAACTTTATTCGCCAATCTTGATAGACACATATAGGTAGAAATAACAACTAGCTTTGTTCTCTGATATCAATAGAAAATATTTAGTTTGAGAAGATCTCGCAAATCGTTCAACTTCAAATCCATGACATTTGTAAACACGATAACTTATTAGCACCAAATATTATTCGTCACTTCCACAGAATTACAGATCTTTCTAAACTGAATAGATAATTTACTCAATGTTGATTAAACAATATGGAAGTTGGATTATTCACTGTTGACAAAACAGGCTAGGCTAGCGCCAGGCCAGGCCACCGTAGTCTGGAAGTTGAAAAGGGATGATACCAAAAAGGTCCAACGAAATTCGGTCTATTTTATATTTTACGCTGGCGACATTCCAAAGTTTAAGTCATCTGGCCACTTGTTTCAACATAATAGACGAGTAGCTGCCAAACACTAGCGCTAAAGTGAGAGACAGAGGAACAACATTAAATATTCAGCCAAATATTCCAGTAACATAAAATCAAAGCTAGGATGTTTAAGAACACTAAAACAAAGATAATTTTAATTTGACCCTCTTTAAATATTATTTGTGTAAAATAATTGATGTCTCTGGAATAATAATGTCTTTTGATGAAGTATGGAAAATATAATATATAAATAAAAAGCTTATATACCTAACTTTCCTGCAGTGGCATGTAATTGCTCGCTTAGTTCACATTCCTTTCGCTAGGCTCCCACACAGCGCTACCATCCAGACGTTGAGCGGAAAAGCTAAATGTAGTACAAAATTTAGATCATAGATGGCGCGCGCTGTGCCGTGACTGTTGAATCTATTGGCGATGAGCATTGCAAGGCATATCAATAAACGATTCGCGGATGGATAGGGTGGAATTAAGGGGATGAAGAGGAGGATGTGATGGGGGAAGATGAGATTAAAAATAACACAAATGAGTGTTCCTGGCCTGGCTAAGAACAATAACAAAGTAAAAGGAATTACAATAAAACACATTTAATTCAGTTCAGCTCCGCACGTAACTTAACAGCACCAAATAGAATAATCCTCCCTACAATTGAAGACAGATTAGAGCTATCCTTCAACAAAATTCTTAGGCCTTATAATAGATCAGGGTTTTTGAATCGGGCATATTTTGTCATTCTTACTCTCTCCCATTCAGTTGATAAAAAACTCTCTTGGCCGTTTATTATGCATATGTATGTTCCTATTTAAGTTACGGCACAATATTCTGGGGAAACTCTACCGAGAGTCATAAAGTTTTCATTCTTCAAAAGAAGATATTAAGAATTATTTGCGGATTAAGAGCTAGAGATTCATGCAGAGCACATTTTAAAGAACTTAAATTACTAACACTCCCATCTATCTATATTTACCAGTTATTAACTTTCGTTAAAATGAATACTCACAAGTTCCAACTTTGCACTGATACCCACGAATATAATACTCGTAATAGAAACTTGATAGCCTTCCCAATCCACCGTCGTGTTGCATTTGAAAAACTCCATTTTATTCCGGTATGAGATATTTGCTCCCAGCAGACATAAGAAATGTAGAATCAATACAATCGTTTAAACAAAAGATTAAGAAAATGCTGATTAGAAAAACATATATACTGTTGCCGAATTTTAAAAATTTTTGATTCAAAACGAAAAATTTATTTGTGACACACCAATGTTGATGACTCATCTTATATCCATATAAAAGTGTTATAATTGTATGTATAAATATCCACTGTTTGACATATTTGATAATTTAGTTGATTTTAATTTAAGCATTGACATGTCACCTGTCATTTGAGTGAAACTCAAAAGTTGATGTATCGTGACACCAGAAAATAAATAAATAAATAAATAAATAAATAAATATCTGTGGAAAAGTGTGTTTTATGAATTACGGTAATTGTAGGGGGTCAAATTAGACATCGTTGGAAAGAGGAAATCGAGCACATAACCAGAAAAGTCCTACTCATAAATTCCACGGATGTTGGCTGTTTGGTCCAAGCTAAAAGTAGTTACAAGTTTGAACATTCTAGATTGCTCTGGCAGCTCAAATTTTTCAGTAAAGAAAAGCTAGAAGTAGTTGACAATGACAATGAGAGAAACTACTTTATTTCAAAAATATACAGGATACAAAATAACCGTACTGTACTCGAGACATCAAAAGAAAATACAACAATTTCATCAACCATCATCTTTACATGCCACATTCATGGAACATAACTTATAATGTACACAATTGAAAGCTATATGGAAATGGAAAACAAAGGTGTGATGATAGATAATGAAGAGAATGATAACAATAAGAAATTATATGAAAATGGACTGCATGGGCTAGTGCCTGCGCGCATACCAAGTTACAAGTTTGAATGCTAGCAGCACCATGATGATATACCAGCATCCAGGCATCTTGGATTAATCCAGGAATCCAGCATCCACTATAATGGTTATCATCCTTGAAAACAGTAGAGCTGAAATCAGATATCCACTATGGTGTATTGGTTGACATTTCTGCTTTCAAATACAAAGGTTCATGGTTCAAATCCCATTCTAGCTTGACAGACTCCAATCTCCTCCACAGCCTCCTGATGAAATCTACCATTACAGCATAGTGGATATCCTTTTTACCAATTTGACAAAATTGGGAAGTGCATTATATATTTTATTCAAACATGGTCCTGTTTTTGTAATAATCCTATATTTGGATTGTATTTATCAATACAATTACAAATACAATAGAGAGTATTGCTTCTCTATGCTGAAATCTATTCAACTAATATAAGCCTTGTGTTCGTAACATCAGTGGTCACTCGGTGAGAGCGGTTGCTAAGTAATCATGTGGTTAAGTTAGTAACAAACATTCAAGACCGCTCTCGGATGGGTGACCGACACAAAAAATTGTGCAATTAGGCGAGGCGGAACCTACCCGTAAGGGTCTCCCCACCGATAAAAAGCCATACGATAAAAAAAGTCTTGTGTTGCGTTTCAATTTTTTTTTTTCATATTTGTGTCTAATAAGCTTTTGCGGGCCGCACACTTGGACATCGCCGATCTATTCTAATCTCTCTCAAACACTCTCTCTCTCTCTTTCTTTTCCCCGGTATTCAGCTTGCTATATTTTCATACATGACTCGTACATATAAACCAATAACGGATACCTGTTACCTGTTAGTCTGGCAAAGGTCCTGGATTCAAGGAGGTCCTTGAATTTTTCAATTGAAGAAGAAAATCGAATTCAATTTCATTATTCAACATAGACAAAATGAATTGAACATTTTAACATTCTAACATCTTTTGAATAAATAATATTTTTCAGAAACTATTTTCAAAAGCACAAATATTTGTTTATACTTAGGAAATAGCCATCTTAAAATTAAACCACGTCAGTCGTGTAAAAATTACGTCAATCGCTTGATAGTCTCCTCCTATTGTTTATGATTGGTTCATCAAAATCGTGTTGTGAGGAATTCTATGAAGGCAGAACCTTGAAACAGTACGTCAATGCTTGAAACATTCATCTAAGATTTTCATATTAGTTCAGAATAAATAACCAAAGTAGCCATTTTGAAATTGGATGCGTCAATGCAAATAATCCCTTGTTAGTGATCAAACATTGTTTCTATTAGCCTATAATAAATTTGAAGTTCTGAATTTTTGGATCCATAATGAACTGCGAAGTTAACACTATTTATAATTGTTTTAACACTAGAATTCACGACATGCAGTCAAATTTTACTGTAAATAACATAAATGTTACTCACTGGACTGAAGCGCTTTCAAGTTCTGTTGAAAAAGAGTTCAAAGGAACTTGAAAGCACTTCAGTCCAGTGAGTATTTTTAAATTTATGTTATTTACAGTAAAATTTGACTGCATGTCGTGAATTCTAGTGTTAAAACAATAATAAATTTGAGTTTATGTTATTTACAGTAAAATTTGACTGCATGTCGTGAATTCTAGTGTTAAAACAATAATAAATTTGAATAAGTTCAAAAACGTTAGTCATCTTGAAAATAATAATGTATAACTTTTATGCAAATACAAGTGCAGCTACCTTGAATAAATGATTAGTTACCCCGGTCTGAGTATTTTTCCAAATCGGCCATCTTTATCAATATAATTGCGTCATGAAGAATTTTTTATAGATGCTCACTCCACCCATTCTGCCTTTGATTGGTTCGACAAGCTCTAAAAACAAGTTGTGGTCTCAATTACGTCAATGCAGATGTATTTAAATTGTACTTTTTTCCCCGCAGTATCTTCTTAAATAGTTTATCTAACAATCTAATCAGCCAGTAGCTTTGGGGAAAGTTTCATCGTTCAGTGTTTTTTTTTTCAAGTTTTTCAATATGTTGATTCTGTAATTTTAGTTATGGGTTTCAATGAAAAATCGCCAAGATTGATAATGATTCAGCGCAATGTTTGCTATCCAATCATTCTACTAACGGTACTGGTTTTGATGTCCAGGTAAGTTCGTAAATCAAATCAATGATGTAAATCAAAAAATTCAAAGTTAGAAATTTTTTTAACAAATACATGTATTGACAAAGAACAGTTAACAGAAAGATGGAAGGTAATGAGACATTGCAACTATACAGTTGCTGTTAAATCATAATAATTAATTGAACGAAATTCCTAATTAATGCCATATAATTATAAATTAATTATTACAGTTAACAGAAGTCATTTAAAACAATTATGCATATTCGATTCGATCTTGGAACCTTTGGATTATCAGACAGGCGCTTATCGCCCTCGGCTACATAGCCTATATACTAGTGGCGAAGCGTGGTATGCTTATTTGGTCATCGCCGGGTATATTTCCAAATATATCCAAATAAGCATACCACGCTTCGCCACGGATATATACATATAAAATTTGTTTAGGCTACAAGTTGGATGAGACAAATTAAGTAGAGTGATGAGTGATATAATTAAAACTAGAAGCTGTATGTTATAAAAATTTCTCAGTGGATTAGAAAGGATTTTCAACACGCAAAACAATCAATTTTCAAAGTACCTACTACATTATAATTATACAGCTGAATTCATTTAATTTGATGCTTGACATTAGATAGATAGATAGAGAGATGGTATTTCTTGACGTTGCTGATGACTGCAGAGTAAGATGGCTGAGAGATAATAGGCCTCTCTAGGCCATTTTGCATTCTTCTCCTCCTCCTCCTCCACCTCCTTCTCCTCCTCCTCCTCCTTCTTCTTCTTCTCCTCCTCCTTCTTTCTTCTTCTCCTCCTCCTCCTCCTCCTTCTTAGGGTTAAGCGTAAGAGAGACCGACTGCGTCCTAACTTCGCCTCCCAGGTTAAAATAAAGGCCGTCATTCAATTCTTCTTCTTCTTCTTCTTCTTCTTCTTCTTCTTCTTCTTCTTCTCCTTCTTCTTCTCTTCTTCTTCTTCTCCTCCTTCCTCCTCCTCCTCCTCCTCCTCCTTCTTCTTTCCTCCTCCTCCTTCTTCTTCTGCTCCTCCTCCTCCTCCTCTTCCTCCTCCCCTCCTCCTCCTCCTCCTCCTCCTTTTTCTTCTTTTTGTAGAACACCAATGCTCACAAGTGACCAAGTGATTACACAGTCTGTAGTTTCTCTGTTACTGATTGAGCTGTGATAAGCGATATCAGCTGGGATACTTAGGGCCGGTTCATGAGCTCGGGATTTAGCCAAGTCCTAGACTAAAACGGGTGGCTATCGTAGCATCGACAAACATTTGTCTCGACAGGTTAGTGGGTTAGCAGCATAGAGAGCCCTTAGTACATAGTGTCGAGGCTAACGTTTGTCAAGGGCTTAGCTAAATCCCGAGCTCATGAACCGGCCCTAACTTTTTCAGATTGCCTCTGACCACTCAGACTGCATCAGCTGGGTTGCCAGTTCACCACCACATCGATTTCAACCTGGAATTGGGACGCTTGTACACGTTGCCAGTCAGTCACAGTGGTCCGAAACTGTTGATAGGCGTTGGTGTTTGGAAAAAAATGAATAATATCAATAAGGATACCATACTTGAGTAAGTTGATTTCAATTTTAAATTTTTTGAAGTTTAAGTGATATTATTTGTGGTGTAGAGAGTGGAAAAGGAGTGGAGAGGAAGGAAGAGAAAGGTAGAAATTAAAATTGATGGAGAGAGAAAGAGAGTGAGAGATAAGATAAGATAAGATAAGATTACTTTATTCATGTAGATAACAATAATTATAACTGCTTAGATACTAGATTACAAACGTTGTAAGTATGTATAAGTAATATAATTCTAGTAATTTTATGAATTGTAACTAATAATTTTCAACAATTTAAAATGCAATCTAATAATGTGAACATAAGTGAGATTTATCTACACGAAACGGCGAAGTTTGGACATATAAATGTCCATTCTTGAGAGAAAGAGAAGGAGAAAGAAAGAAATTAAAACAGATGGAGAGAGATTTAGATTTATCACTTTATTCATGTAGATTACAATGTCAGCTTAAATTCTAGACTATATAGTTTAGCAATGAATCTCGTCAAAAATGAAAGTACCATAATTATTACAATCTTCAATAATTCACTTAACAAAGCTTATACTATGGCAGCTAATCAAATAATATGAATAAGAGCTTTACTTCTAGATAATTTCATACAGCTATTTTATTTATCAATGGCTTAGGTTCTAAAGCATGACGTTTAGTTTTGAAACTAAAAGCAATTACAATAATCCATTCAATAAACAGAGCAGAAGAGAACTATGGAACCTCATTATTATACTCTACAGCTGTAATAAACAATATACGAGTAGATATGGGATTCAATACGCTAACAGTAAAATGATCGTTCTGTATCCACATGAAACGGCGGAGTTTGAACATATAAATGTCCATTCTTGGAGAAGGATATGCAAGGACATCCTTCCCATAAACACTTAACCGTGGTGAGAGAGAGAAGGAGAAAGAAAGAAATCAAAACAGATGAAGAAAGAGAAAGAGTGAGAGAGAGACAGAATGAGAAAGGATGAGTAAGAGAGGGTGAGAAATATGAGGGAAAGAGCGATGCGGAAAGGAAGAGAGAGCAAGAGACGGAAATAGAGGACAAAACGAAAAGGGAATAGGAGGGAAAGAACAGGAAAAAAGAGAAAATGTAATGGAGGGCGGGAGGAAAAATGAGTGAGAAATGGAGAGAGTGGGAGAGAGAGAGTGTGAGAGAGGAATAGGCAGTGAGGAAGGAATAAACAGTAAGAGAGAATAAAAAAAGAGAGAGAGTGGAAGACGAGACGGTAAGAGAGGAAGAAAGGGAGAGAAAAGAAGAGTGAAAGAGAGGAAGAATGAAAGAGAGTAAGAGAGGGAGTTACAGTAGAACTCCAATTATCCGGATTAATTGGGACCAGACCCGATCCGGATAATTAAAAATCCGGATAATTGGATTTCACCCCAAAAGACACTACACAAAAGTATTCATTTTGTTATATAACATTTGTAACATTTTTGTGAAACTTTTTATATAACAAATGTTTTATAACAAAGTTACATAGTCTAAACGCACCTTTAGGCTAGGCGTACACCGGTTAGTCAAGACAAGACAAGATGAGATTAGTCACGTTTAGTCACAATAATTCACATAGTTGCTTATGAAGCAGCACACACCGATGCAATGACTAATCAGTGTGTGTTGCTTCATAAGCAACTATGTGAGTTATTGTGACTAAACGTGACTAATCTCGTCTCGTCTTGACTTGACTAACCGGTGTACGCCTAGCTTTAGTAGAAGTTTCATTTACAAGAATTATATAAAACATTTCAAAGAATTTATTCTTCTACAAATATCTAGATCTTGGTCTTTGTTTGCCTGTTTGGATAATTGTTTTATTGATGTCATTTGAACTTGTTAATTGAAGTGAATATTAATTTCGAAATGGTTTCTCAGATGTAAAGAACAGAGTAATGCGCGCAACTACAGGGACTTGTTCAGAACAAGGCTGTCTGTGAAGCTAGGCGAAAAAGGCAAGGACTTTGTTGAAATAGTAAACAAAACGTTCTATTCAGAATACTTCACAATAGCCAGACAACAAGTATGGACTTGTGCCACTCAGCTGTCAACTGGCGAGGTAAGATGAATGCACATGCAACACAATCATGTTGAAATCAAATTTCTGAAAACACTTTTTGATTGATTTTTCAAGTGATAAAAGTAACACAACAAACGAATAATACAAAACCAATGGTTACGTTTTATTGGTGTAATTTTATGTAGTCAAGACAGACAGACGATTAGCCACGTCACAGGTTGTTATGAAGCAGCACACACCGATGCCATGACAAATCGGTGTCAAGCAACTATGTGAAGTACTGTGACTAAACGTGACTAATCTCGTCTTGTCTTGTCTTGACTAACCGGTGTACGCCTAGCCTAAGAACTTGAGTTTTGTAATCAAAAGATAAAAAATACAGTAATAAAATTGGAGAGTTATAGCATTGGTGAACTACTTATAACCTTACTTTCAGTATGCAAAGCGAGTAGCGTATGCCAACTAGGCAACTAGTCATGTGATCAGAAAGGACCGCTCCGATTGGTCAGCTGATGGAGGAAGTGTACACCTAGCCTAAGGCGTACACCGGTTAGTCAAGACAAGACAAGACGAGATTAATCACAGAACTTCACATAGCTGTATATGAAGCAACACACACCGATTAGTCATTGCATTGGTGTGTGCTGCTTCATAAGCAACTAAGTGAATTACTGTGACTAAACGTGACTAATCTCGTCTTGTCTTGTCTTGACTAACCGGTGTACGCCTAGACTAAAGGCCGGTCTAGACGCTAGGACTTGTTGTAGGACTTATGGATGTATTGCATCGCGTCTACACGTATGTTTTCAACAAGTTCTAGGAATTTTGCCGTCTCTACACGTTAGGACTTGTTGTACAAGTCCTAGGACTTGAGTCCTACAACAAGTCGTAGCGTGTAGACCGGGCTTAAGGCTTGAATCTGGTGCAATTCATCATGGACTACAAGAAATCATCAATAACCTTTTTTTTTTTTTTTTTTTTTGAGAAAACACGTTTTGAATGTTCGCTCCACATTTAAAGAGTGATTCAAAAAGAATACCACAACTTTAAAAATGTGTATTTAGTGAAAAAAACATAATATAACCGTCTGTTATACTTCATTACAAAGAGTATTCAAAGAAGGTTTTTTCAATAACAAACAAGTTCAGAGATGTTTAATATGACACCTCAGACACTCGAGCAACAATATCAGCCAAAACATCCCTCAGGCTCGTTCCACTCTCTGTGGCAAAATCATCAGACGCCGTTTGGTGATCCAGCTGTTATTTGGCAAATCATCAGTATATCCATCCAGCATTTACGCCTGATTTGGAAACAAGAGAATAACGGCTGAAACGAGTTTGAGGGATGTTTTGGGTTGATATTGCTCGAGTGTCTGGAGGGTGTCATATTGAACATCTCTGAACTTGTTTTTGAGTGAAAAAAACTTCTTTAAATACTCTTTGTACTGAAGTATAACAGACGGTTCTATTATGTTTCTTTCATTAAATACACATTTTTAAAATTGTGGTATTCTTTTTGAATCACTCTGTATTAATTCAATTAGGAGTAGTATGAAATGGAGCCATTTTTTAATCGTCTTTTTCAAAGTGAAATGATTGAACAAAGATTGAATTAATGTTGGCATTATGAATTGGTTTTGAAGCGAATAGGGGTGATCAGAGTGAAGAATGAGCTGGTTGGAACAGGAGCAGCTGAGATAAGGCAGTTGTCGTTTCGCGATGGGGTCAAAGTCTCTCCCAGGATATCCACCTTTCTCACGAGAACAGCCCACATTGAAGAAATAAAATTTTTGGATCCGTTCAACGGCGAGCCTGTGGAATATGGTGAGTACCAGATCAAAATCGATAAAAATTTATTTCATGCAAACAAATCACACCCGACGCTGAGAGGCAGTAGGGTTAGGAAAAGAAGAAGAAGAAGAGGAAGAAGAAGAAGAAGAAGAAGAAGAAGAAGAAGAAGAAGAAGAAGAAGAAGAAGAAGGAGGAGGAGACGAAGATGGAGAAGGAGAAGAAGAGGAAGAAGAAGGAGGAGGAGGAGAAGGAGAAGGAGGAGAAGGAGGATGAGGAGAGGGGGAGGATGAGGAAGAGGAGGAGGAGGAGGAGGAGAAGAAGGAGAAGGAGAAGAAGAAGAAGAAGAAGAAGAAGAAGAAGAAGAAGAAGAAGAAGAAGGAGAAGAAGAGGAAGAAGAAGAGGAAGAAAAAGAAGAAGAAGGATGAGGAGAGGAAGATGGAGAAGAAGAAGAAGAGGAAGAAGAAGGAGAAGAAGAAGAAGAAGAAGAAGAAGAAGAAGAAGAAGAAGAAGAAGAAGAAGAAGAAGAAGAAGAAGAAGAAGAAGAAGAAGAAGAAGAAGAAGAAGAAGAAGAAGAAGAAGAAGAAGAAGAAGAATCAAACAAATCACAAAATCAAAAATCAAAACCTTCTGTCACATAAATCTACAATCAACAAAATTCTAATTGGTCTCAATCAATCAATTAATTTATTCAATCATACACAAATGAGAGTATGATGCCCAAAACTGTTCCTCTTCAACGTTAGGCTAGGCGTACACCGATTAGTCAAGACAAGACGAGATTAGTCAAGTTTAGTCATTGTACTTCTCATAGTTGCTTATGAAGCAACACACACCGATTACAGAGTTTGTCGGTCTATTTTAGAATCACCCTCTAGATCAGGGGTTCTCAAACTTTTTGCCACTGCGACCCCCCTATTTAGAAAGTGTTTGGAACGCAAAAGTTAAGAAAGAAGATTTTGAAAATTTTACACTAACTCAAGAGTTTATAGAGTCTACATCCTACTGTACATCCCCTGACACTTCATCTCTCTCTCTCCTTACTATCTTACTAGTATGTTCACATCTCGAAGGTTTGATTGAACAGTTGATATATTACATTCCAAATAAGGATACGAGTGAGGTTTTGTTGATAGTCAATCCGTTCAGTGATCAAGTCGTAACAAAAGCTGAGCTAACTGCTCGTCAACATAATCAACTGATCGAAATTTCAAGTGATCAGTCAGCAAAACTCACTTTTAACAGTGCTTGTATCGACAAATTTTGGATAGGTATTAAAAATTAATACCCAGAACTGTCCACAAAAGCATTACAGACTTTGATACCATTTTCTACGTCTTATAACTGTGAACAAGGTTTCTCCATAATGGTGAATATCAAAACAAAATCAAGAAATCGTTTGACCCTGGAAAATGACATTCTTTTGTGTATTACAAAACTCATTCCGGACATAAAAATTTTTTTGATATTAATAAAAACTACAGCTATGACTGATTTGTTTTTTGATTTTCCTCCTTATCCTACGACCCCCCTGGACACACCACGCGACCCCCCTGGGGGTCGCGACCCACAGTTTGAGAACCAATGCTCTAGATGGTTAGTCAAGTTTTCATTTTTTATGTTTTTATATTTCAGTTGGTAAAGTTACATTACCAGAAAAATCTGTTCAAGCATACAAGTCGGATTCCATTCCAGAGTAAGTATTCGAATTTTCTTCTTTCTATTCTGAATAATTGCCTACAGATGTTTAACTGAATGAATTGAATGAATAATGTGTGACATGTTTGTTGTATGAATTAAAGCTCTATAAAAGCGGGGTGGACGCATCCACCCACCATTTTGAAACCATTTCATATGTATTGACATAGCCGCCTTTAAATTACATGGCCGCGGCCTTCAATGTGACAACGTCGCTGCATCGGCTTGCATGAGCAATGCAAATCGGTCGTGTGTTTTATAAGTCATGTGTTTGCAGTGTTTTTTATAAGTATGATTTTATAATGAAACCAGTTGGGACTGCGAGGTTGTCAGATTGAAGGCCGCGGCCATGTAGTTCAAAGGGGGCTATGGTATACAGTGCGATTCACGTCAAGAAGTCAGCATTGTTTATATGAGGAGCATTGATGCCAAGTTTCATTGAGAGATCGAGAAAGAGAAACTGCACCAAACGTGTTTGTTGGGACTGTGTGCGACAACAATGCACAGTGCGGCAACTATGCACAGTGCGAATAGGATAGAGACATCAGCAACTGCCTTGTGCTGAACAAGGATAGCAAACTTCCATCTAAGCAATACTGACTTCTTGACGTGAATCGCACTATAGCAGAATGGGACGGCAACATCAACTTTCTCCCACTCGGCTCCCTACTTGCCACTATACAGCCCCTCACACCCAGGCTTCAGGAATAAACGCACAAGCTCTATCTCAATATTCAAACAAAGTTTTGGTTGCAATACCTACTATACGTTTTTTTCAATTATCTAAATATGAGTTCTAAATTACGGGAGGTTTACTGTTCATCGGTTTTTGACTACAGCCGGTCAGCGAAGCTTCCTCTACCTATTACCATTATTTTTTAATACCCTATCTAGCAATGTCAGAGATGTACTCGCCCAAAAGAATTTTAGTTTGCATTTGAAAAAGTATCTTGTTGACTCTCATGGCTGGGATAGGGCTGAGCGATTCTGGAATACAATGTATGTATGTCAATGACGCAACAGCCCTATGTGGGCTTAGGCCTACCAGCTGGTTGCCAGTTTCACATCCACTTGACTGATTCAGCAGAGGTGAATGATCATTAACCAGAAAAGATGTAACGTGTGGTTAGCACATTGACACCTCAACCATAAGCTAGTCTTCGCAACCCAGTGATGGGAACAAAGCACTGCTGGATAACATTGTGTTAAGCAGCTATATAGTGCAATGCAACAATTTAATATGCCTCCAAATATAGGGAGTGACTGACTAGCCTTACTAACGATTAGCCAGGCTCCCAAAGGAGGAAAACTTGACTGAATTAGCAGAGGTGAATGATCATTCTGGAATACAATAGGATAGTATTTTGTTATAATTTTTTTCATCCAACTATAATATATATCAGATCTATTCATTTATCTTGATATTTATAAACACTCTTCTTGCATAAATTTATCTCTTATTATGTTTAAATTCTGCATGATGATGACAATGTTATTCATTGAAGTCTCTAGTATTAAAAAAATCTTATCTGCACATTTTTTTTCTGAGGATGATGCCCACATGAGCTCTAGGCTTGTGCGTGGGTAATGAGTGGGGTGATGATGAGATATGACGACTACTTTTTAGGCAGTCGGGACCGACGGCTTAACGTCTCCTCCGAAAGACATTATATCTTACTTTCACATCTCCATATTTTTTTCTTTTTTTTCTAGTATTCTGATATTATAGGAGTAACTTGATAATTATAGTGATCTAATTCATTCATAATAATTAATTCATGATATTCTCAGCATTCTTCGATGCGAATGTATCGAAGAATGCTGAGAATATCATGGACTGAACATGTCACTAATGCAGAGGTACTGCAAAGAATGAACAAGAAGGCAGAAATCATGAATCATCGAAACCATCAAGATTGAGAAACTGCAATATCTAATTCATTCATCATTTATTATTACAAATTTATGTATGATTATAATTTTAAGAGTTGAATGAATGGCTTACTATATTATATGTTATTTTTTATATGTTCATAATTTTATATGTTTCGTAGAAGGATATAGTTTTTAGTTGCTATTGTAGCATGGCTGCTCCTTCCCCAAGCTTGAGCTTGCTTTTTTGGGGAAGTAGTTTCTTATGTTCTTTTGTATAATACTGTATTGTGATTTATTGATTTTTTGCTGTTTGTTTGAAAAGTTGTAATTTTATGAGAAATAAATGAATTGTTTGAAGGGTCTACGGAACACTTCACGTAGTTCGAAAAAAGACAAACAATGATGGTTCATTCAGAGAAATTTTGTACGATCGTAATTTTGAGTCAGATGACAGTTATGGAACGAAACCAAGTAATGGCCTTCCTGGTGGGATATGTCTGGGCTCACCATCAGGCCAAGAATACGGAGCCAAAACAGATATTTACAAGTGAGTTCATCACACGTATCAAGGTAATAAGAATGTAGGGCCGTATTTATGAACGTTCCATATTGAGGGTTCAAATCAATCATAAATGCTTTTAAACTGGATTTTTCACTCGATTAATTCAAAACTGGGATCCGATTTCCTTGTTGAATCAATTCACGTTTGGAAATATGGAAGGAATAGAAGACGCAATATTACTATTGTGAACGGTATTAATACAACTAGGAATACGACAATACTTTAAATGCATTGTAAATGCTTATTCCCTATCCTTTCTCATGTTAAATATACGGGTTTCGTTCATAAAAATTCCTCGTGAGCGCAGGGGTCGATTTTATTATCCCCAACACTTATGTGCACACAGCGAATTATCCTAATTGAGAGTTGTTGAAAAGTTTGTTTCTTTCAAGATACTCGTCAATTTGATCGTTTAGAGCTCTCTCAAAAACTCTTGACACGATTGACGATAGGTCAATATAAACACTACAATATACATAAGCATTTTTTGTGTATAGGTAGACAGCTTTGCTTAACTTCAAGCTTTGTGGAAAAACGACTTCAAGGATGACTATCGTCATCCTGAATAAACTCCTGAGAGGTCAAACTTCTTCAGACTACTTTTGACTGGAAAAATAATTATTTCAATCATTTCTGAACAACTTTCTCGCTTTCACCACCCACTTATCTTTTAAAACAAAAAGGTTTCCAGCATGTAGAAAATTTTATGTTTTCTGATTGAAATGACTCGACATTTATGAACATATTCATTGATTGAAAAAACTGTTGGTCGGATTAAAAGTATCTAAAAGCCATTAGAAAGGAGACATTTTCCCCGTTATTTTGATATAAATAACTTACCTATTACTATATGCAATGATTCTGAGAGAAGTGATATTTGGAAGAAAAACATATTTTCGCTATTTTAATTAATTTCATCAGAAAAGTTGTAAATTTCCTATGAATCCTGGAGCGTTTTTGGTAATATCGGGGAGGATATTCTACATATAGCACGATCCTTTTAACTTGTCAGAAATCAGCTGTTTCGGTAATAATTAAACAGTGATTTCGACACAATAATCAAAAGGCTTAAAAGTCTATAGTCCTTTAAAAGACCCTTTTAAAGGAGACCTTTCAAAGAATAACTTTTTAAAAGACCTTTTCAATAATCTGCGAGATTCAGCATTTGTAGGTTAAGTATTGTACTGGTGGCCGAGTAAAACATATGTTTTCTGACAAGTTAAAAGGATCCTGCTATTGGTTTAATTGGAAATTTGAAGAAGTTGCAATCTCACACAATCTGACAACAATCTGACAACGCCGATATTTCGTCGGCTGGAGGCTCAAGTGACAACTAGTTTTATTCAAATTATAGTTCTAATAATTGACCAACTATGATCTTGGGGATTGAATATCATTTGTTATAGGGACAGTCTAATGTACTTATATGTTCTCTCTATTTGAAATTTAGCCTAAATGAACAATTTGGCACAAACTAACAACTGACGATTTTCAATTTCTTCCAAAGATGTAGGCGATACCAGGGATTAAACCCGCTCCCCTTCAAACTTCGTACTCGTGCTATAATACAGGTTTCGTTTAACGAAATAAACCTTGACAATGAGGCTAAATACTTTGAACATATCACACCAATTACTGTTCAAGTATGGTATTGCGAGCATCAAACAGATAAGGTACAGGTATAAACTTTCATCTTCTTTATTCAATTTTAAATATACTACACAGAGTTAAAACTTATTCTAAGGCAAGAATATTACAATTTATTCAAAATTTCTTCCTGTTCCAAGTTATTTAGGCCCTACACCGCTTGGTGAATAAGGCTAGGCGTACACTCTAAGGCTAGCTCTAAAAGAAACGTTCTTAATTTGAAGATATTGGACTCTGGACTGCATTCCTTTGGGAATACATTTATTTAGTTTTCCGAGTTGAGAAGAGGCAAGAGTTTCTGTTTTATCTATTATTAATTTAACTAGAATCAGATTCAATATTAATTCGTTAAACCAGCTTCTTACCACGTAGTGTAGCAAAAAAAATGTAAACAGCCGTCTCTATCTGATGAGTAATATCATAGCCTCCTCTAATGTATTAGAGGAGGCTATGGTAATATACTTGGTAAATGCTTTCTCCATGCAAATACTAATATGTTTTAGCATTACTTTGTCATCTAAGGCTAGGCGTACACCGGTTAGTCAAGACAAGACAAGACGAGTTCAGTCACGTTCAGTCACAGCAATTCACATAGTTGCTTATGAAGCAGCACACACTGATGCAATGACTAATCGGTGTGTGTGTAGCTTTATAAGCAAAACTAAACGTGACTAATCAGTGTACGCCTAGCCTTAAATGACAAAGTAATGCTAAAACATGTTAGCTGGGCGTACACCAGATAGTCGAGACAAGACAAAACGAGTTCAGTCACGTTCAGTCACAGTAATTCACATAGTTGCTTATGAAGCAGCACACACTGATGCAATGACTAATCGGTGTGTGTAGCTTCATAAGCAACTATGTGAGGTACTGTGACTAAACGTGACTAATCTCGTCTTGTCTTAAATTTTTTAAATAACAATAAAAGATAAGAAAAAGATAATAAGGCTTACCTAAAGTAATAATTTATTCAATTATTTTTTCCGTTGTGTGTTTTATTAAATAAAATAAAATATAATTTGGCGTGGTCATATCTAATATTCGTAAAGGAGATTATAACCCTAGGCTAGGCGTACAACGGTTAGTCAAGACAAGACAAAACGAGTTCAGTCACGTTTAGTCATAATTACATAGTTGGCACACACTGATGCAATGACTGATCGGTGTGTGTAAGTACTGTGACTAAACGTGACTACTCTCGTCTTGTCTTGTCTTGACTAACCGGTGTACGATTAGCCTTAGATGACAAAGTAATGCTAAAACATGTTAGTATTTGCTTATTCTAAGGCTAGGCGTACACCGGTTAGTCAAGACAAGACAAGACGAGTTCAGTCACGTTCAGTCACAGTAATTCACATAGTTGCTTATGAAGCAGCACACACTGATGCAATGACTAATCGGTGTGTGTAGCTTCATAAGCAACTATGTGAAGTACTGTGACTAAACGTGACTAATCTCGTCTTGTCTTGTCTTGACTAACCGGTGTACGCCTAGCCTTAGATGACAAAGTAATGCTAAAACATGTTAGTATTTGCATGGAGAAAGCATTTACCAAGTATATTACTCATCAGATAGAGACGGCTGTTTACATTTTTTTTTGCTACATTACGCGATAAGAAGCTGGTTTAACGAATTAATATTGAATTTGATTCTAGTTAAATTAATAAATAAATTGTTAAATTGTAAGTTAAATTGTATAAATAAAAGTTAGTAGAAGAAGACAACATCTGTGTTTTTATTTCATTATGGAGAAATTCTACAATATTTCTGAGAACAGTGTTAAATTTAATAATAGATAAAACAGAAACTCTTGCCTCTTCTCAACTCGGAAAACTAAATAAATGTATTCCCAAAGGAATGCAGTCCAGAGTCCAATATCTTCAAATTAAGAACGTTTCTTCTAGAGCTCTAGAAAAAATATTTTTTCTTATTATTTAAACTATTCTATTATTTTGTTGTTGAATGTTTCAATCGTTCGTCAAATACTACTACTACCACCACCACCAAAATCACATTATTCAAATTTAAACAATGACATCTTTCAAGAAACAAGGAAGCTAGCAGCGTTCTCCATTCTGTATATTGCTTGCTCGTGATTGGCTGGAGGCGTGGCTAGTTGGAGTGGGGCTGAATGAGCCGACCAATAGTAAGGCGACATGAACTTGGAGGTGGACTGACAGTATTAGCTTCTGATTGGTTCGGATTTCAAAGGTGGATTTGATTCAGTGATAGTTGGAGAAAAATTTGACACTACTATGTATCTATATCAATGTGTCTATCAATTTCTCTCTTTACATTTATCAATATAATCTTGATTGTTCATTTATTACTGCATTGAATTAGTATTGATAAAGATTAAGTTTGTCTAAAAATATTGATTGAATTGAATTAGGCCTGCTGATTTTTGCATCATTTCAATTCGAAATAGATATTGATTGGTGTTTTCTGTCAAGCTTTGAGAAATAATAGTAGACCTAATTCACCAAGCGGTATAAATAACTTGGAACAGGAAGAAATTTTGAATAAATAGTAATATTTGCATCTGAAGACATAGGAGGCCGAACACAAAATTAGTAGTATGTTACTATTATCAATTGTTTTTATAGAATTATATTAATATAAATTTATTTCAACATTCATGCCATGATTTGAATTTGTTTTCGTCAGTAGGCTAATATCAATATTGGAATTCCCTCTCTATCCGCCATCCTTGACTCTCTCACCCTTACTTTGTTTCCCTTATTCTGCTTTTTCTTTCTCTTCTTATTCTCCTTCTTCTATCTGTTTTGCCGCTAACCAGCATCAATTTAATAACTTACTACCACTTCACTAACTTCAGCTCTCCCTCGTCCTTTCCCACACACTCTTTCGCTCTCTCTCCCTCTCTCTCTCTCTCTAGCCTTCCCCCTAAAATAATGCGAATCTCTCATGCGGATGATGTCTGTTTTATTGCAGACGAAATACTTCTTCCGAGTGGTCAATGAGTTTATTACAAGGGGAACACCAGGCAAAGTCAATTATTTCAACGATATTGTGCTGATGACAGAAATAAGAATGCCAACTGGAAATAAAAAAGCTGTTAGAGTGACGGCAATCAAATATTTCAGTGCAACACTCACACCAATCATGTATGGTATGTTCATAATTCACATAATTAAGTACACGACAGGGTTAGGCTTGTTTCACACGTAAACGGTTCCATTCGGTTAATTCTTCCAGTGAAGAATTAATCCATTCCATTAAGAATCCGCATGGCAACAACTTGACTCCTCTCCATTGATGATCAATATTAACTATAAGGCTAGGCGTACACCGGTTAGTCAAGACAAGACAAGATTAGTCACGTTTAGTCACAATAATTGACATAGATGCTTATGAAGCAGCACACACCGATGCAATGACTAATCGGTGTGTGTTGCTTCATAAGCAACTATGTGAAGTACTGGGACTAAACGTGACTAATCTCGTCTTGTCTTGTCTTGACTAACCGGTGTACGCCTAGCCTTATACAATATTAACTATGCGAAAGGCGACTGAAGCGTATGTTTAGGTTGGGAAGAGAATATATAAAACCTGATAAGGATCGAATGAGAACCTTGTATGTGTGAAAGCACAGCCCCCTTTAAACTACATGGCCGCGGCCTTCAATGTGACAACCTCGTAGTCCCGGCTGGTTCCATTATAAAATCATACTTATAAAAAACACTACAAATACATGACTTATAGGCCTAAAACACATGACCGATTAGCATTGCTCTTGCAAGCCGATGCAGCGACGTTGTCACATTGAAGGCCGCGGCCATGTAGTTTAAAGGGGGCTATGGTGAAAAACTCATTCGTTTCCGGCAACAAACCGGAAACGAATCGAACCGAATTGAACCGTATACGTGTGAAAGAAGCCTAATTGTGATCGTACCTGCGTTTGTCTGTCTATCCGTCCGTTTGCACTGTGTTGTGTCGATCAAACTTTCAAACTATGTTGATTATCTTTCCAATGTCACTTTAAACGTAATTTTCTGTCCAAGAATAACAGTGCTATGTTTCAAAATATTACATTGATGTTATGGGACAATTTCCAATATGGCTGACTACTACTGCTACTCCCCACTCTTAACTGATTCAAAAGTCTCTTGGTTGTCGTAGAATGATGGACATCTAATGAAATAAATCAAATCAGTGTAACTAAAGTTGAGTTCCATAAGATGTTCCATAGATAAGTTCCATAAGATAATTCAAAAGTCTCTTGGTTGTCTTGGAATGATGGACATCTTATGAAATCAAATCAGTGTAACTACTAACTAGTTGAGTTCCATAAGATGTTCCATAGATAAGTTCCATAAGTTCATAAGTTCCATACAACTGGATTCTGTTGCAATCGATACTGTGCGTTTTATTATAGATAACTAGTTTTTACCATTATTTTCACAGAGGGAAGTATACGTTTGATGGAAAATCCTTCCGTTCACGAATTGTCAAAAAGGTAGTACTGAAGTTTCATTTTACACTTTGTTCAAGAAAAAATAAAATGAGAAAGTTTGAGATTCCATGTGATACTCTTGGTGCTATTATTATTTTTACTGATAAATAGGCTACATAAGGAGTAGTAGAGAATCAGTTCATAAATAGAAAAAAATACTGTACAGTAAAACCTGTCTAAGACGGAACGCGATCGGACTGAAAAAACTTTTCCGTTTTAGCAGGTTTCCGGCTTACAAAGGTACTTTTACCTTTATACAAAATTCCTTGGGACCAGAAAAAACATTCCGTCTCAACAGGTTTCCGTCTTACACAGGGTCCGCCTTAGACAGTATTCTATTGCAGTTTTTAGACAGTTTTTTATTGCAGTATTCACTGTATATGGTGTGAATTGATCAGCACGCATAATTATGATTTAATGAAGTCGAAGGTTGATTAAGATCACTCTCTGTTAAATCTCTAGTATGTGATGACATATCTTTAGTATGTTAACATATTTATTTAAAGTACTTGTAAACCAATCAATGTATGACATGCGTTGCAGACTTCAGTTTTCAGCCCTAGAGCTATTTGGATGATGAAAGGAATTGATTTATGAAAATAATGTTGATACTTTTCTGTTAACGCAAACAAGTAGGAGATATCCTAACAACATACACATAAACATACTTTAAAGCGGCTTATTGACAGGGAAAGTAGAGGAGGCCAGTACTTGCCTCTTCAACTTACCACTTACTTTCCCTATCTAAAGGGAAAGTAACTCCCACTCCAGCAGAAAGTAATCACTTGCGGCCAGTAAAATCAAACTTGTTTGTTTTTACTCGCCACTGCACGGAAAGTAGCGTGGTTACTGGAACTTTTTTCTTAATTTCAATGTCAGGAATCCGCTCACGAAGTTTGTCGGTCTATTTTAGAAACACCCTGTATAATTTATATTGAATGGAACCATGCAAGAATTGTAGTTTATAATCTTTATTTCAATTTATATCATAGATTAATCAATTTATAATTATTTGAACAGTTACGATAGGAATCTGAAGGTTTACTATATTACTATAAATGAATGTATATCACAGATTAATCAATTTATAATTATTTGAACAGTTACGATAGGAATCTGAAGGTGATTCAATTACGAGAGATAGAATACAGTTTGGAGGAAGGCCGAGCTTATAGAAGTGTTGTGGGGAGTGAAGGACTCAATATTAAAGTGAACTCCAAATGGGTTCGTGAAATCGGCGAGAGAAATCACGTGGCTATGTAAGTGTGCACTCATTCACTTAGGCCCGATTTCACCAAAATGAAAAAAAAAATAGTTCTCTTCAATCTTAGTTTTGGGCCATCTGACTGAAAGAAATTCTTTATAACTTGAAACCTAGACCAGCTGGCCCAAAACTGATTTAGTTTTCGCATTTTGGTGAAATCGGGCCTTATTCTCTATTCTAAACCGTGGGCGGATAATTTTCATCCGCCTAAAAGAATAGACACGGTCTTCCCTATCTTCACATAAGAAGTCTTTGAAGCAAACATCTCACTGTTCTTGCCCCTAAGAGAGAGTGAGAGCGAGTGAACTGTGCGAGAGAGACAAGATTGTATCAGCTGTTGAGATACTTTAATGCACGACTACAATTCCAGGGCCGTCGCATGGTTTATGTACTATACAGTAGTACATGATATAGGGCCTAGGACTGTTAGTGTAGCCTATAATACGAAAGCAAAGAACGCTCATATAGTTGTGACTTGTGGTCTTGCCCCAAGAACGCTCGTATAGTTACGACTATAATGATTTGCCCCTGATCAGCCAATTCATGTTTGCTTCAACATTTATAGCATAGGTCGTGTCTATTCTATACATGGTCTAAGGTTGTCACGGTTTATCAAGAAGGCCGTGAAAACTTTCTACATGTTCTATGCCCGGTTTTTCAGTCGCTCAATAGACAGTTTATGGATCCAATAGCACTATTGAATCAATAACCATGTGTTTTCAAATACAAAAAAAAAGTTATTGATTCAATAAGTTTATTGAATGACTGTAAAACCGGGCACTAGTATTATAGATTTTTTATGGGCTATGGGTAAACCATCTACCATCCAGATTCAAATTCAAATAATCTTTATTCAATAAAGTTTCATTTACAAGAGTCTTTGCTCAACAACATTGAAAGTGTCACAAATATGATTTAACATGAAATATTCATTGAGGTGATAAATTGGAGGAAGAATGAAATGCGAATATCGTCGTCGTCGTCGTTGTCGTCAATGTGGGAATTGACCTTTAGCTGGTTGAATCAAAATCGTGAATACCCCTAATATGATCTAACTTTGAAGAAATTGAAAATGTCACAATTTGTTTTCCAGTTGTAGATTGCAAGCCACAAATGATGCAACAACACACGCCCAAGTTTACGGTACAAAGATTAGGGTGTTGATAGAGATAAATAATAGGGAAGAATCACACGCCATACCAAAAAGTTTACAGAAACATTACTGGCATGTTGTCAAACAAAGGGTGTGGACGTGCAGTCCTCAAGGAAATGTGAGTAGACATGTTTGATGGTAAAACAATTCAAGGTCGAATAAATTTTATTCACAAAATTTAAACATGAGTACAATATAAAATATCCAGTTTACAGTGAATATTCCCCACAAAGACAGAAGTCTGGGAGTGGGGAATGAGTTCATTTTTGCATTATTATAACAATTATTTGTATATTAGACAGTACAACAATTTGTAAAAGAATATACTTTGAATTAAGATTAAAATTTTAATTAAAATTTCGGTTTAATTTTACTCTCACATTTGGCATGCTAAACAATAAAATATATTGTTGTTGATTATCCATCTTCTTTTCACTGAGTTATACTATTCGAATTTAAATAAAGTAACTTTTAAGTGAAAAAACACTCACGTTTTTTGATGAGACGACATTATTATGTTTCGTGCTGGTGTTGCACATTTTCAAGTCAAACAGAAACTGAAGTAACTAAGGTTATGTGGGCGGGTATATGGTTGGGCTATGGGTGGAGGGGGGAGGGGGGTTTTGGCGGTTAAAAACCGCCCCCTCCCCCCTCTTCCTCTTCCTCCCCCCCCTCCTTCTCTTTCTCCTCCCCCCCTCCTACACTCCTATTCACATATTTCACACACATACACACAGCAATATACAAACATAACATGCATCAAGCAATACAATAATAACATGAAAAGTTAATAAAACAATAGAAAGAATGCTAATAACATACAGTAAAACAACATAACATACATCAAACAATACAATAATAAAATGAAAATTTTATAAAACAATAGAAAGAATGTTAACCCAGAGAAAAAAGTTGTGGTGAAAAAAGGGTAGTGAATCGAAAGTTCTCCCAACTATGGATATCCATGTCATAGGAAGGCTTTCAATTCATGGAAGTTGAGGAAGGATGCAAGGAGTAATTATTATTATACGTATTATTCAATAGATTATCTTAATCAGATTAATATTTTACTGCCAGGAATACACATTTATAAGAGTTGTAAATCAGCTGGAAGGCTTGAAGGCATTCTATGAGGTGCAATACTACGAGGGAGTTGAACTGCATCGCCGCTATCTTGGAAATGGCAAAGAATCAATCAATATAATCGAAACAAAATATCTAGATCCAACCACTTATGAAGTTCTCAAATATGGTGAGTCAGTCATGATAATGATATGACATGATCGTAGTAAAATAGAACATTCCACCTTGCATGAAATAGAGTAGTGGCAGTTCACTGAAGGCCGCGGCCTTCAATGTGACAACCTCGCAGTCCCGGCTGGTTTCATTATAAAATCATACTTATAAAAAACACTATAAACACATGACTTACAAAACATATAACCGATTTGCATTGCTCATGCAAGCCAATGCAGCGACGTTGTCACATTGAAGGCCGCGGCCATGTAGTTTAAAGGGGGCTGTGTTATGAGACGCGGTTGGTTAACTTTAATAATAATAGTGACGTGAACTTCATTTTTGGCCCACTTTTTTCACCCACTTCATAATTTTCCGGCTTCTTTGTTGGTCAACTTTGACAAGGTCTTGCTATGGGTGGTAAGCTGGGAAAGCACGTTTATGAATAAACCATAGCCAGTGACCATTCCAGAAAACCACAGCGAAAGTCCAACTCGGCTGTGCCACAACAAATGTTCAAAACAGCAAAGACCCCCAACTCCAACTGCAGCTTATTTCACCAGCTAGTTCTCCAACCCACGACGCTTACTAGTTATAATATTACAAAACTTTCTGTTATTGTTACGACCAGATCCATCTAAGTTTATAATGAATGATCTGTTACAATGAGCAAAGAAAAGAATGGCAATAGATGAATTTGAAAAAATTTTGAACTCCATAACAATGATTCACCATTGATGTTTCAGAGGGAATACTCCAGATACCAGAAAAACACTTTGAAAGTTCTGGGTGAGTAAGCGTCGCCTTACTTTTAAAAAAGTACTAATTCTTTTTTTATGCTGAAAATTGAGTTGTTACACAGAGAAGGAAGAACAGAGGTAACATTCATATGGGACATTGTTACGCCTAAATACAGTTGCAATTCATATCGGTAGCCATGAAATGCGTCTGCAAATTTTGATTTCTGTCAAAGCTCTGTTACAACTACAGTTGTTGTAATGGTAGAGGGAAGTGGCATTCTACAATTCCCTCTCCTTAGCCGGAAAACAAAGAACTTGGGACCCAACTTTCAATGCTAGGGTCCCATTCAGCGTAACACTATATGCGTCCTCTGTTCTTGCTTCTCTGTGGTTGTTAAAAATAAAATTATTTTCAATTTTTATTAATTTGATATTTTGTGAAATTCAGTATTTTATTCGATAGAAAATATGTACGGTATCTTGAAATTTAAGATATTTCAATGTGTGCTTGAAATGTCATGATTTTATTTGCAACCTATTGTGAGATGATTTGGTTTTCTTGAGAGGAAATGGTAGAGGAAAGTGAGTAGATGACGTTTTTCAAAATTTTAGATTTTTTGGGTGTAAGTGCATCTAAGGGTGAACATTTTCAAACTGCACCGCAGCAAATAGGAAGTTCGCAAGCGAGTTCTCCAGACCAAGTGGCTTACTATAGTTAATTTCATTTTGATAACTTGATAGTATCGAAATTGTAAAACTTTGAAAAATATAACAAAGAAAAAGTTCAAAATTTGCAAATGTTGCCTTAAGCATGCCCATAAGCTTAAGCATTGTTCGCATGCTGTGCAGCACATGAAATCGACCAAGTGAGGACATAGTCTCTAGTTGTACACTTTCGTATGTCAACAGGGAATGCACGGAATGCAGTGGACTGAAATTTGAGGCCGATGGAAACGTAATAGTTCTTGAAAATAGACCAGATCAAGCAAATGACGATTTTATTTTAGAGTCCGTAGAATTCAAAAGCCTGAATGGTATAGCTAAAACGGTCCACGATCCCCCACCCGAAAAAAAGTCCAAAGATATAGACACGCCTACTTACAAATTCCTTTTCAAACCAGTGCAATCCATTGGAGCGATATCAGTAACTGTTGAGTAAGTATCACCAATACATAAAGGCAAGCTTATCATCAATAATACCATTAGGCTATACAGGGTGTGTTTCAGAATTCCCTACCAATACTCTAGGGCATTGTTCCTGGGTAAAAACCATATCTAAATATCATATTTAAATTGGAATATTTAAATCCGGAAGTCCTTAGTTACTCACACAGCTGCCATTTTATTTTTTCCACTTATTATTTTTTTATTCCTATAATGGTGAAACATATGGAATTGAAACTTTGCACCAACATTTATGACAACTAGACAAAGCTACCAAAAAATTATGACAATTTTTCAAATCTATAAAACAGAATGGAGGCCATTCAAAATTTTGTTTCTTGAATAACTCGGAAGTCGTTGATATTACGAAAATTTTACAAGAATAACGTGTTTTAGTGAATTCAATTACAAATCGATTGAAACCTTATTTGTTAAGATTGGATCACTATTGACTGAGATATGGCAACTTTTGTGATAGGTGACCGCTGGAGGTTACTTGCACCCTTTTTTACTGTCTTTAAAATTCACAAAAAATAATCTAAAATCGCTTAAAAATAACATGCAAAGCAGACGAAGACTGTTGCATTGTTGTAGCAGACGTTAGTCGCAAGACCAGGATGCACTGCAACCAGCCTCCAGCGGTCACCTATCACTAAAGCCTATTTAAATGGGAAGGTGGTCATGTTATACATGACTTCGATACAGAATTTCAAGAGGAAATGAATGGCCAAAACCACACATCGATATCTCAAACGGTTTTTAAGATATTTTAATTATTAATCAGAAATATTTACATTGTCAGTGTGGTTAAAACGTATGAGAACGGCTTGATATCTCATACTACAAACTACAAAGGTAATTTTGATGGTAGGGGTGATTGAGGATCCTAATCGAATCAAAAAATACTACTTTACAGTGACTTTTTCAAATTTAGTCCGCCATCTTTCTTCAAATGAAAAGGTGATGATGCAATACGTGATTTTAATACGAAATTTTAAGGCAAAGTCAGTGGCAAAAACTGCCCATTGATATGTCAAACCATTTTGAGGTAGAGGATTCATGATCTCAACATTATTATTATTACCTGCAATTCAAATTTCGAATCCTTTAGCAAATCCTTGTAGCAGAAAAGAGACGGGGCTCCTCTGAAGTTATTAAGCATAGGAGGACCCAGGTATAGATAGATAGATAGATAGATTAGATAGATAGATAGATAGATAGATAGATAGATAGATAGATAGATAGAAAAATGACTAAATGCTTTAAAATTTCCACTTGACCCACCAGGTATGGGAGAAGCGGTTTCAGCGATGAAGCAAAGAGTTAAGATGGAACTAATTAACAATTACTATAATAACATCAACGCATTGTGGTAAATAAATAAATAATAAATAAATAAACTTTATTTCCGCAAAAAACATCAAACATTACAGAAGATAAGATATGCTGGCAATAAGAGTAAGCTAAGTATACACAGTACATTCGATAAAGACAAACTAAAATAAAAACCTTACAAAAATTACAAATAAAGGAGAATGAATACAGTTTATGCAAACAAAACACAAAAATGAAAATAAAAACACTACTATAATTACAGAAACAAAATATTACTAATAATAATAGAAAATCAATAAACTGTATACAATAGTACCAAAATAAACTGGGTATGCCATTGCATAAGTAGTTTTGTAAGTAATTTGCAGAAATAATACTGCATGCAAATAATTTCTTCTTGAAGAAATCATGTCCGCATACAGGAGTATCAGAAATTAGGGAAAAAACTATTTTATAATAATAAAAATCAGATTATAATATACACCGAAGCAGTCAAGATAGTTTACGCTCATAAATAGATATTTATATTCAAATGAAAACAGGTCACAGAACAATAAATACAATTAAAGGCCATATAGACTATTACAAGAATTAAAACAAATCGCATATGAATATGAGTAAAAGTTGCTCCTCATGTAGATACGAGAAGTAAGTTGACAAAAAAAATAAATAAATTTCAGAAATGAAATATTATGGTAAGTTGACAAAAAAAAAAAATAAAAATAAGTATTAGAATTGAAATATTATGGAATGTGCAGCAACCAACGCATAGAAGTTAATGGCTGTTGCATCACAGGATGACAGTGTACATATCCTCTATCTCATTAATATTTTTCTGTAAGAGCCATCGCCTGAGATTTGACTTGAAACGTGATTTTTTATTCTTAATTTTGAAAAGTAGTTTTAGCTCCAGAGGCATTGAATTGAAAAACTTTGAAGTTAAAAAAATGAATGTCTTTTTGAACAGAGTACAGTTTGGCCTGAAAGCTCTAATATTGTTACTCATGGCTTGTCTTGTACAACGAGGATCATCGACCATGTCACAGTAGTCAATCGTGACACCATCATTGCCACTGATCAAATAATAGATGGATAAAACTTTGTGCACGTACAGGTGTCTCAACGGGAGAATTCCAAATCTACAGAATAACGGGAGAGTACTATCACGACGGGCCACTCCAGCAACTATCCTTATACATGATTTCTGTAATTTTATGATAGGGCTAATTGATGTATAATAAGTACTTCCCCAACAACTAAGACCATAACTTATTCTTGAATGAACAAAAGCATGGTAAACCTCTATTAAATTATTAAAATTGCAAAATTCCTTCAACTGAAACAAGACACGTAAATAGAAAAGTAGGGATTTTTTAAGTTTCAATACATGATTTTTCCATGTTAAGTTTTGATCTAGTAAGACCCCCAGGTACTTGATAACTGGTGCACTCTGAACCTCAGGACAATTGCAGTTGACGCGGAGGCAGTCACATGCATGCAGATGAACAGGGACATCAAGAGTCTGACTACCCACCAGGCTGAATATGGTGTAGTTGGTTTTCTGAATATTCATGGATAGCTTATTACAAGAGAACCAGAGAGCTAATCTATCCAAGTCATGTTGAATATCCAAGCCTAGTTGGTTCAGAGTGTTGGTATATGACAAAGCTGTATCATCAGCAAACGCAGTTATTTGTCCCTTGAAATTACCTCCAAATAAATCATTTGCATAAATTAAAAACAGAATCGGTCCCAATACAGATCCCTGTGGTACTCCAAAGTTAATTCCCAATAAATTACTAGTATCATTTTTAATTTTTACTGCCTGTTTTCTGCCCCGCAAGAATGTGCTGAACCACTCAAGAGGTGTACCCCTGATGCCAGCTCTCCACAGTTTATGCAAAAGAAGACTATGATTGACAGTATCAAAAGCTCGGCTGACGTCAATAAATAATCCTGCCGCTCTAGCACCCTGCCCCTTATTCAATCCATTATATATATTATGCAAAAAATGTTGGAGAGCAATCTCAGTATTCAAATCCTTCCTGAAGCCAAACTGGCTGTTGGAAAAAAAGTTATTAGCATCCAGAAAATGCAATATCCTTTTCTTTATCATTTTTTCAAATAATTTGGATAAAGTAGGTAGCAGAGAGATTGGCCGGTAGTTACTTTTCAAAAATCTATCACCCCTCTTGAAAATCGGGATTACTGTTGCTATTTTAAGAATGTCTGGGAACTGACCAGACACAATAGAAAGATTAAATAAATGTGTTAAAACCTTGGCAAGAAACGGGAAACACTCTTTCAAAATTCTAGCTGTTATTATGTCATTACCGGAGCTTATATTTATTGAGAGTTTGTTTACAATATCGAATAGCTCAAACTCATTCACGGGATTAATGAAAATACTTTTACTATTATGATTAATCTTAAATTCTTTGGCGTATTTCTGGATTAATGCCTCTGAGACACTCGGACAGGACTGTCTACAATATCGAATAGCTCAAACTCATTCACGGGATTAATGAAAATACTTTTACTATTATGATTAATCTTAAATTCTTTGGCGTATTTCTGGATTAATGCCTCTGAGACACTCGGACAGGACTGAGAGAGGGTCTCAGGTAATTCAATGAAATATTTATTAAAAATATTAGCAACTGAACTGCATTCTGTGACTACTATGCCTCCCTCATTCAACCGTATTTCAGGCCTGATCTTACCTGTGCCAGGTAAAACCTCATGCAACACTTCCCATTTCTTTTTGGAATTTTTATTATGTAAATTTAGTTGGTTAGTGTAATAATTAGATTTTGCTTCCTTTACATATTTTTTAATATTGTTTCTCATAATTATAAAGTTATTTTTCAGTATGACATTATTAGGATCTCTTTGGCACAATTTATAAAGTTTATCACGAATAGCAATACTGTTGGTTAGACCAGGATTCATCCAAGGTTTTATCATCTTCAATTTACTCTTGAATTTTATTCGTTTGGTGGCCCTGTTCAGAATATCGTTCATTATTTCATAAAATTTGTTGAAAGCCGCATTTGTATCATCCAACTCATAAACATACTTCCATGACTGTTCTCCTACATAACGACTCAACAGTGAATAATCAATTTTACTGGTTTCAATCATTTGAACACCTCTCTTTTTCCCGCCTACCGGCAAAACACCCGCTATTGCTCTGTGATCGGTAATGAAGTTTTCTATTACAACAACATTATTAACCACAACTTGATCGGATCGATAAGAAAAATGATCAATGCACGTAGAAGAGTAGTTGGTCACTCTTGTGTCAATATCTATAAGCTGCTCCAAACCATGACTATTTAAACACTCTAGATATTCATCAGTAACTGGGTCATTTAAGCCGATGTCAAGCTTAACATCTCCAATACACCCTAGATCTTTCACTTTAATTCTATCAAGAGCCGCCCTCAGATTGGTAACAAACGATTGTCGATCACCAACATGCAATCTATATACTCCCAGTACAGAAAATTTAAAATTTGAATGAATACAACTCAACAGTAAAGTATCACAATTAACTATATTGCAACTCTGAACTACTGCAGTAATGGATTTATGTACATATCCGACTATGCCACTAGCTCTTGATAGAGGATCATATGATGAGAAGCTTTCATAATCATCAATTTGATACAATAAAACATCATTCTCATCATTCAACCATGCCTCACTCAGTATTATTACATGTGGTTGTCGATTTAAGCTGTTAATGTATAACAAAAATGAATCAAAATTTGCACGGCAGCTACGGATATTCTGATGGAATATGAATAGACCAGACAGTTTAGCAAAATAATTATTCACCTCCTCAGTTGAATTAAGTAACTCAGCTACAGTCATAATGAGTGTGAATTAGTTACATAAATAAATAAAAATACATACTTTTGACCATGGTGAATACACTTCATAGCATGTGCAGGAGCAAAACCATGACAATTATAATTTATCAAAACTGAGAAATATGAGGCCGTGAGTGCAACAATAAGAGAAACAGATGAATATTTTACAGCGAGAAAAAGATTTCTCAGATAGAAAATTTTTTCGAAACACAAGGGGAATAAATACATATTATAGTACCTTAATAATAAATGAGGTTGCATGAAAACCAAGTAAACTAATAAATTACAATAACAACAAAGCAGATTCAAAATATAAGTCACAATTCTTGAAAAGACAATATATTCTGAAATTATACGTACCAAATGACAAAAAAGAAAAGCCTGTGAAATCCCTATCCTATGTATCATGAATACTAAACAAAGACAAATTATACAATTATTCATTATTAAAATAATTGAATATTATACATTGAATCAACACAAACCAATCCTATTTGATCCTTTCGACGTCACTCAGGGAGTCAATATGAATAACTGCAGAGCCATCATCCCTCCTGGCGAAGATCTTCCCGTTGCGCACCCATACAAACTTGTAGTTCTTCTCCTTGCTCATGCCGCGTGCCGCTGCAAGCAATTTTCTTCGGTCCGGGCTTAAACTTTCGTTGAGGTAGACAGGAGCATCATTGGCCAAGGTGGCGCAAACACAAGTCGCGCTTAACTCTCCGCCGCTGAAGAAGCGCTTCCTTGTCGCCCCTCCTCACCATCTTGACTATTATAGCAGGAGGCCTACCACCACCTTGCCTAGCAGGAAGCCGGTGACAATTGTCTATTTGAAATTCGGTCACCGGATAATCTAGAGCCTTGCTCACAGAAACAACAATCTGGCTCACATTCTCATTCTGTTGATGAGGTATTCCTTGGATTTCAAAACAATTCACTCTAGAATATTGCTCCAACTCATCCACTCTTTTTTGCAGCCTGCCGTTCTGAGCTTTCAGAGTAACAATCTCTCGTTCTTGCTCTTCAATTTTTTTAAAATAGGTATCCAGCTGCTTTTCCTGGAGTTCTATCTTCTTCAAGACGCTCGCCACGTCAACGTGACAATATTCAATAGATTGACCGAGGTCAGTTTCCAATCTACCCATATTCTCCTTCATCCTCTCTTCGATCTCATTTAGCTTCTCCATGAGACGATTAAGCGTAATTTCTTGGCCCTCTCCTACGGGTGGCGTCATCCTCATTTTTTCATTAGCGCACGCATCGCATTTCCATACCTTAGCGGTCTCCTTTAGACTGGTGGCATCCCCTACATTGATACCAGCACACTTCACATGAAAAATGCGTCTGCATGCCACGCAGCTGATTACGGGCGAAGTTTCGCTCCTCAGAGATTTCATGTGACAAATTCCACACGACATGGTATTTATAGTATTTGACAATACCTAATAATTTACTAGTCAAGTTTTAGCGAGAGAGAAGGGAGATAGAGAAAAAATAGGAAAAATGGGAGAGATGGGATCACAAGGACGGTGCGTCAAGAGGGCTATCGTGACAGTTGAAAAGGGAAGCCCCTGAAAGGAGGAATGGAAGGATTGATAAATGAGAAGTAAATATGAAAATTTATATGAAAGACCTCAGAAACAAACTGCGAATTCACTACAGGAGAGAATACTTTTCTTAAATGTCGCCTGAAGAATCTCCAAGTCTGTATTATATCAAGAGTAGATCTGATTAATACTCAAAACTTTAAATATAACAGACTGAGAAGAAGAATGATATTATAAAAATAACCAAATAAATGATGAGTAGCGAATACACGTGGAATAAAATACCTGCAGAATCGAGCTGTTGATTCAGTAGCTAGCCTGCTTCGTTGCCGTTATCGAAAATAGATAGATAAGCTCTCAAAAGTACGTCTGCTCTGTTCGGTGTCCGAACTGATACATGTGGTTTGTCTAGACTAGAGGTCATGCTTTTCTTTGTGAAGGGATTTACTTTGATAGCATTCCTCAGTTCTTTTCTTTTATAATTAATTCATTATTTCAGTTGTTATGTGACTGACGAGTTTGATGAAAAATTCTACCCCTCAATAAAGCAGCATGTGAGAGGCGGGGTAGGATTTGAGAATACAACTCTGACAACTGACAGTGTCATGAAGTACATGACATGTGAAAGGATGGATGTTTTTATTTGTTCAAAAGTACAGGTAATTACACTCTTCACTCCCAAGCATTGTATCTGATGAATATTGATACAATACCACAGTCAAAAAAATTCCCATGCTAAATGAGTGCTCTCTTATGCAATCCTAGCGCTTCACAACACAGGCTTGCGGAATCACAAAATGCATTGCATGACGGCATGTTCACATTTCAGCGTTTGCAACTAATCGCGTATTCAGCCATAGCCCCCTTCAAACTGTAGTTTAAGGGCCGCTTTCCCCAACGCTGCTTAAGTTATACATCTAGCTTAAGCTTCATTGGGAGAATAGGAAAAGTATAGAAAAAAAATTTGAGCATCAGCTGTTGCGCTTAAGCAGCTTTGGGGAAAGCGGCCCTAAAACTGTTTACACTTTAGTAGTTTAAAGGGGGCTATGATTCAGCTGATGCGGATTGAGAGCGAGAGAAATTTATAGCAGGATGCAATTAACTTGTCATAAGTCAGCTGATCGACGAGCATATGATCACAATACTTAACCTACAAATGCTGAATCTCGCAGATTATTGAAAAGGTCTTTTAAAAAGTTATTCTATAAAAGGTCTTCTTCAAAAAGGTCTTTTAAAGACTTTAAAGGCCTTTAAGACTTTCAAGCCTTTTGATTATTGTGTCGAAATCACTGTTTAATTATTACTGGATCAGCTGACTTATGTCAAGTTAATTGAATCCTGCTGTAGTTATAACAATCATGCATTTGACTCGGTCGTCCAGCTGTTTTCCGATTCACGCATGCACACTGACTTGTTTCAATGAATAGACTATTATGTATGTTCGGCTTAGAAATTTTTATTGAAATTTGATATTTCAAAATAATTTTATTCATATTTTTGGTGCTTTTTTAACGTAAAACATAAAAAATAATTATGTTTGAAAACTAATTACTATTAGTTATAAAGTTTAATAATAAAACATATTATTAAAACATAATAACTTAAATCTATTCCTACATTTATGCTTTTATCTTTCAAGGACTTCAATCTTACTCTGGAAGGCTTTACGTCGACAAATGAAGAACGTTATAAGTTCTACATGGTCAAAACTGATATCAGAGTGGAAGGGGATATCAACATTTATCATGAGTATGGAGTTGAAGTGTCATATCCATCACGGAACAGGAGAGGAGTTAAAGTTACTAATTTTTTTGACATTGCCAATAAGGAACATTTGAAGTTTGGTACGTAGGATGCCCCTTAGACCATGTATAGAATAGACACGGCCTATGCTATAAATGTTGAAGCAAACATGAATTGGCTGATTAGGGGCAAATCATTATAGTCGAAACTATACGAGCGTTCTTGGGGCAAGACCACAAGTCTTAGTCACAACTATACAAGCGTTCTTTGCTTTCGTATTATAGGCTACACTAACAGTCCTAGGCCCTATATCATGTAATTAGCCTATCATGTACTAGACTATCATGTAATTTTTTTTCATAAGTTAATTTAAAGAATTGTCTAATTTCGATTTACAAAATCGATGGGGTTATATTAAAGTTGGGTGGTTATGGTTTAATTCGTGTTTTATATATATTTACTAGTTTAGTTAATTGTTATTCTTTTTTCTGTATAGTACATAAACCATGCGACGGCCCTGGAATTGTAGTTGTGCATTAAAGTAGTCATGCATTAAAGTATCTCAACAGCTGATACATGATACAATCTTGACTCTCTCGCACAGTTCACTCGCTCTCACTCTCTCTTAGGGGCAAGAACAGTGAGATGTTTGCTTCAAAGACTTCTTATGTGAAGATAGGGAAGACCGTGTCTATTCTTTTAGGCGGATGAAAATTACTATATCATGTACTACTGTATAGTACATAAACCATGCGACGGCCCTGGAATTTAGTGTAGTCGTGCATTTAGTCCTGAATTTAGTGTAGTCGTAGTATCTCAACAGCTGATATAATATTGTCTCTCTCGCACAGTTCACTCTTTCATTTATAGCGGCTCATAAATGGGAAAGTAGAGATGGAAAGTTACTGGCGGCCAGTACTTGCCTTATAGTAATTTCTGTATTATTTGCTTGAACATTGGTCGTAAAATTTACTTGGTTGGGAATTATATCTTTATCTTTGTTTTTCTTGTATTCAATACTAGACCAAACTTTTGACTATTGTGCAATGATTTGATTTGTTATTTTTATTCATTTTCTCCAGAAGGAAAATTGAAAATCCATGGCTCAAAATATGATTACTCCAATATTAAAAGTGGAACCGTTAATTTGAAAGATGAGTTCGCAATCATGAAGCAAAGGAGGTGAGAGCTGTTATTTTAATCCAGCTATTTTTCTGTCTGTTAATCTAATTTGACAATATTAGATGAACATGTGTATAGTAATATGCAGTGCTGTTTTTGTAAAAATATAGGTTCCGTAACGCAATATTTTCTGGGGGGGTGGGGGGTGGGGTTTGTGTTCAGAAGTGGGGTCCACCCCTGGGAAAACGTTTCAAATTGAGCCTCAAAAACGACGTTTTTAAGCTATTTGGGAGCGAAGAACCAGATGATGGCTCACTAAAGTTACAAAATATTCTATTGTTTTTTTTTGTCCCAATAGGCACCGGTACGGCGTAAAAACAGCACTGGTAATATGTATACAGGGTAACCCACCAAGGTTGTATCAGCCGTTAAAAATATCGATTCTACATTACATTTCCAACAAAAAATGACAAGTAAAATTTTTTCTATCGACCTTCGTTTTCGAGATATATAGATTTTTCCTCCTCCTCCTCCTCCTCCTCCTCCTCCTCCTCCTCCTCCTCCTCTTCCTCCTCCTCCTCCTCCTCCTCCTCCTCCTCCTCCTCCTCCTTCTTCTTCTTCTTCTTCTTCTTCTTCTTCTTCTTCTTCTTCTTCTTCTTCTTCTTCTTCTTCTTCTTCTTCTTCTTCTTCTCCTTTCTTCAACTTATTCTTCTCCTCCTTTTTCTTCTTCTCCTCCTCCTCTTCTTCTTCTTCTTCTTCTTCTTCTTCTTCTTCTTCTTCTTCTTCTTCTTCTTCTTCTTCTTCTTCTTCATCTTCTTCTCCTTCTTCTTCAACTTATTCTTCTCCTCCTTCTTTCATCTCCTCCTTCTTCTTCTTCCTCCTCCTCCTCCTCTTCCTCCTCCTCCTCCTCCTCTTCCTCCTCCTCCTCCTCCTCCTCCTCCTTCTCCTTCTTCTTCTTCTTTTTCATCTTCTTTTTCTTCTTCTTCTCCTCCTTCTTCTTTCTCACCGATTGAAGAGACGTGGTAGTCCTCATCTGTCTGATATCAATTTAAAAATGTCATCGTGATAAAATTATAAAACTTTATTAACACGATTATTGTGTTTCAATACAGCGAGTTGTCTGGAGGTGGTCTAGAAACACAATTCAAATCAAGCCAAGAACGATTCTATCAAATGCAGATTGATAGCTCCAAATCAGAAATTCTGTATCTAGGTAGTAGCGCTATATCTGGCATTAAAATTGGAAATTCGACTCACGGCAAAACAGCAAAGTGAGTACTGTAGCTCCATTATTCCAAGTCCATTATTTAACAACACAATGCTATAATATGACGTATATTGTCGTATCACATTTCCTAAGAAGCCGGTTGAGGCCGGAAAAATTCTAAAATAACAATAAAAGATAAGAAATTGATAATTATGCTCACCTAAAGTAATAATTTATTCAATTATTTTTCCCGTTGTGTGTTTTATTAAATAAAATAAAATATAATTTGGCGTGGTCATATCTAATATTCGTAAAGGAGATTATAACCCTAGGCTAGGCGTACACCGGTTAGTCAAGACAAGACAAGACGAGATTAGTCACGTTTAGTCACAGTACTTCACATAGTTGCTTATGAAGCAACACACACCAATTAGTCATTGCATCGGTGTGTGCTGCTTCATAAGCAACTATGTGAATTACTGTGACAAGAATCTCGTCTTGTCTTGTCTTGACTAACCGGTGTACACTGTTTGTCAACAAGACAAGATGACATTAGTCACGTTAGTCACGGTAATTCACATGGCTGCTTATGAAGTAGCACACACCGATGCAATGACTAATCGGTGTGTGCTGCTTCATAAGCAACTATGTGAATTACTGTGACTAAACGTGGCTAACCTCGTCTTGTCTTGTCTTGACTAACCGGTGTACGCCTAGCCTAAGGCTCACCTGAAGTAATAATTCATTCAATTATTTTTTCCGTTGTGTGTTTTATTAAATAAAATATAATTTGGCGTGGTCATATCTAATATTCGTAAAATTATAACCCGTTGCGTGTTGAAGACAAGACAAGACACATTAGTCACGTTTAGTCACAGTAACGTAGTTGCTTATGAAGCAACACACCGATCGTCATTGCATCTGTGTACTGCTCATAAGCAACTAATGTGACTAGATTAACCTCGTCTTGTCTTGTCTTGACACAGTACCTGTTTTATCAAGACAAGACAAGATGACATTAGTCACGTTAGTCACAGTAATTCACGTAGTTGCTTATGAAGCAACACACACCGATTAGTCATTGCATCGGTGTGTACTGCTTCATAAGCAACTATGTGAATCACTGTGACTAAACGTGAATAACCTCGTCGTGTCTTGTCTTGACTAACCGGTGTACGCCTAGCCTTAATGTAAATTTGTGAATGAATGTAACTTTGTGTAAATAACCTAAATGTGAATGGCGATAATCGCACATCGATTTGTCCGACCGATTTTAAGATATTTTAATATCTTATTACGGTTATCACCATTCATTTTCTCTTCACCAATTCACATCATGTTACAATTTTGTGATTTAATTTTACATAATCAATTGATGCCATTTTGTTATAAATTTGTAGGTGTCGGCGTGACTCCACCATTCTCGATTCGCAATTCATAACTGAGTACAGAACAAAGTGCTATAGTAGTAATGGTTTGAAAGATAGTACGGAACTTTTCAAGGAGCATTTCCAAGTATACCGTTGGGAGGTGTGGAACTGCTATATCGGCAATGAGATTTATGCTGATGTATGTTTATTTATTCAGTTATTACTTGACAATATACTGCACAATATGTGGGAAAAAATATCAGGCTACATGTATAGCCCAAAACTACCTCATTCTCAAATTTGGATTACACGTTCTAGAGGTCATGTACTTATATGTTCATATTATGAGTATTTTTCCACTGATAATATTGATCCAGAAACTACAAAACAACAAAAATTTCAACTTATTTTTGTTCAATAAGTTACGATTAATCAGTTCTTAGAAGGTATTATTTTCAATTTTAGTGGTTGAGAACAGTGGCTTAGGGAGGAAATTATTTCTGGGCGGGAAGGGGTTTCCCGGTATTCCAGGGGGTACTCTCTAGAAAAAACAAGGAATTCTCTTCTCTTCTCTTCTCTTCTTCTTCTTATCCGCCTCTCCTCCTCCTCCTCCTCTCTTCCTCCTTATTCTTCTTCTTCTTCTTCTCCTGCTCCTCCTACTCCTCATCTTCCACCTCCTCCTTTTCCTCCTCCTCCTCCTCTTCCTCCTCTTCCTCCTCCTACTCCTCTTCCTTCTCCTCCTCCTTCTCCTTCTCCTCCTCATCCTCTCCTCCCTCCTTTATTTATTTTACTTTAGGGGCAGGACTTGGCCAAATCCCGAGCTTGGTAACCGGCCCTTAGGCTAGGCGTACACCGGTTAGTCAAGACAAGACAAGACGAGATTAGTCACGTTGCAATGACTAATCAGTGTGTGTTGCTTCATAAGCAACTATGTGAATTACTGTGACTAATCTCGTCTTGTCTTATCTTGACTAACCGGTGTACGCCTAGCCTTAGTGTTTTATTTCATCATGGAGTTCCACAACATCAATAAGATTCCTACAAATAATCAATTGTTTGTTTTACAGTCTATACCAGAATTCAAGCGTATTGTGACTCACTTCAATATGCAGTTGCTGACAAATGGAACAAACAACATCAAAGAGATCCGATACTATGATGGCATGAGCATAGAAGTGGGCCTTAATGTGCATGGCCTCCCCAGCTGGGACTTCACCGAAATCAAGTACCTTAAGTACAACAGCCCTCATTCCGGCGTGTATTCCTGGCGGCCCCAAATCGCCATCTACCGTGAGTTCACAATAGGCCTACATTCATAAAGGTCTATTAAGCAGCAATGCTGCAATAAATTGTATTAACTTATCATAGACTAGCTATCCATTTGAAGCGTTTTTGTCAGAAAGCAACCGATCATCCGAAATGTTATACATAGTGGCGCATAAAGAACGGATGTTTTTCAAAGTGTTATAAGAAAGTTCATTTGAATCATACATTCATCTTCCTAACACAAAAATACTAAGTAAATAACCCAATTTGATAATTTGTATGAAAAACTCCAATACACTTGAGTATATTTCAAAAATTACATAGGAAAGATGGCGCCCTTAATGCGTTAATGCTCATTAAAAGCCTCAAATTGGTCCTTAACTTTTGATACAGCAGCAATTCTTCCATGTATTGCAGTATTCAAATCTTCAATGTAACGATATTTACGATAGTAAACTTGAATTTCAAGTAAAGAAGAATCTCAAGCCAATAAGCTCGACTTGAAACTTTCTGCTGAAGCTCCGTCGATAATAGACAATAACAAATTGACTTATTTCAATTTATTATTGAAGCTTTCAATAATAGACAATAACAAATTGACTTATTTCAATTTATTATTTCAAAGATAATGTCAGAATCAATGAGCAAAAAAATATATCAACTGGGAATTCTATTTCAATATCAAAAACAGATTTTCACGTACAGTGACATTCATTTAATTTAATGCTTGGCATTAGATAGATAATGAGATATCATTTCTTTATGTTGAGAAATCATTTTCCCGGTTTTTTATTCAGTCAACGTTTTCTAGTTTCAATCTTTCTTATGTGTAATTTATTGTTTCAGACGGAAAAATTGAACTTGAAGCTCAAGACAGTATTTCTACTGGAGGAAAATTCTATTCAAAACCTGAGTCTCATTCATGGTGAAGAATTACTTATTATTCCTTTATAATAATAATTATTATTATAATTTCTCTCGCTTCGGTCTGATCTGCAAATTCAATTCAATACTGAGAAGTTTCTACTATGATTGAATTGACTTTGAATAAGGGAATGGAATAAGGGAGTAAAGGGAGTACATGTATTTATAATAATAACCTTCACTTGTAGCTGTATGAATTTGAAGTTGTCTGTATACTGTTGGATTTCATGACAATAAAATTTTATCTTTTTATTTATTCGATTACAGCTTGATGGATGTGTATGGACATTCTTTGAAATATCTTTTGGTCAATCAAGCATACTTAACGTTATCTTCTCACGATGGAAGATATGTGAGGATCGGCGATCAATACCAGAAAGAATTGAATGGAGTTGATAGATTGAGGTGAATAGTATTTTTTTTTTTAATTTGACTACAACGTTTTAAATCATAGCCACTTCTAATATATGGCCGTGGCCTTCAATGTGACAACGTCGCAATTCCGGCAGGTATCACTTACAAAATCTTACACTACGTAACAGCTGTCCAACATCCAGGGGCGTCATTTGGGGAGGGCAGGGGGGGGCATTTGCCCCCCCCCTGATTCCTGGGTTACAGAAAATATTCTGTACAATTGAGCATTTTATCCGGCAAACACCCCCCTCCCGGTGTTTGCCCCCCCAAGGATTTGGTGAAATGACGCTACTGCCAACATCTGTCAAAACATGGCCGATTTGCATGACTCAGTATGCCGGTGCAGCGACGTTGTCATATTGAAGGCCGTGGCAAATATTGACAACAGAATAACAGGATGTTCCATTGCCCAAATGCAATTAACATCGCAGCTCCGACATGAACAGGCTGATTAGAAAACACGTCAATATTATCTACGCACTGTAAGGGCCGGTTCATGAGCTCGGGATTTAGCCAAGTCCTAGACTAAAACGGATGGTCACCAAAGCATCAACAAACGTTAGCCTCGACACTATGTACTAAGGGCTCTCTATGTTGCTAACCCACTAACCTGTCGAGAAAAACGTTTGTCGCTGCTACGGTAGCCACCCGTTTTAGTCTAGGACTTGGCTGAATCCCGAGCTCATGAACCGGCCCTTAGTATCACAGCTAATATCGCTTATCACAGCTCCAACATGTTCCCACCCTAAAGGAAGGCGCACACATATTACGCGTATGTCATCGAACGGATGGCACGTATCAGAGGATTGAATTTGATGCATTGTTTTCAATTGGAGTGCGCATACCTATCGGCATCGTACGCATAGCAGAAACGTATAAATGCGCACTCCAATTGAAAAAAAATGCATCAAATCTAATTTTCCGATGCGTGCCGTCCGTCCGATGACGATATATGTGCGGCTACCTTTTTTTAGGCCGCTTTCCATTAATCTTGCACTTTCAAGAGATAAGAGCCAATAATCTAATCTCTTTCTATCGATAGATGCCAAGAATTGAACCACACAGGATTCCCCTACAGAACAAAAGCCTATATCTTAACCAACTACCCGGGCAAGGCAACCTTATTTCAATTCACAGAAATGAGTCAAAATAAATTTGAAGAATATTTCAAGGTTGTTTCTTCCAGACTGTGGGAATGTAAACCAGTGAGTAATCATCCACTTTGTTTCATCTTATTCTTCAAATTCTGAAATATTTTGTCTGACTTACACAAACGTCTCTAAATGAATATTTAAAAATTAAAGTAATATTGAATATTATCCTCAATTCTCTTTTGTTCCACTTGCTCTTTGCTTTGATTCAAATTATGAATAAATTGGCTGCAAATCGTGAAGCTGTCAGTCAAGTAGAGACCAACTAAAACAACTTTTCAAAGTGGAAACCAACTTTTAGTAGGTTGTTTTGTGAGAATATTATAATATGGAGTGATTTCTAAGAATACAATACATTAGAATAATAACGGATATCCGGTTATTATCCGGTATCCGGCCTTTTTTTCAAGTATTCGAAAATATGTGATCAGCTGATAAAATGATTATAGCAGAATCCATTTAACTTGTCATGAATCATATGATCGACGAGCATATGATCACAATACTTAACCTACAAATGCTGAATCTCGCAGATTATTGAAAAGGTCTTTTAAAAATATATTCTTTGTAGGTCTTTTTAAGGTGCAAGTCTTAAAACATAATACTGCTCTAATTGACTTTCAATGAACTTTAAGACAGTTCGCTAATTACTGTAATTATTACTGGATCAGACTATGCTACTGATGACAAGTTAATGTGATCAGCTGATAAAATGATTAAAATTATAAACGTTCCTGTCCGCATTGGTTTGGCCACCCTTTGGACGAAGCACAAAGCTATGCAAATCGAACGAAAAGATTAATTTTTGGGGAGGCTGGACGTTGCTGCATCCGTAGCATACGATCGTCCGCGCAAGTGTGGCCTAAGGCTAGGCGTACACCGGCTAGTCAAGACAAGACAAGACGAGATTAGTCACGTGTAGTCACAGTACTTCACATAGTTGCTTATGAAGCAACACACACCGATTAGTAATTGCATCGGTGTGTGCTGCTTCATAAGCAACTATGTGAAGTACTGTGACTAAACGTGACTAATCTCGTCTTGTCTTGTCTTGACTAACCGGTGTACGCCTAGCCTTATCCTTAAGCTGGCACAGTCTTGTCTCTCTCCCCCAAAAACCTTTCATGTGAACCCACTCTTGTATTAGGTGAGTGAACAAGGTTTCAAGTTGAATAGAGTCGAAACATTGCTACAAGTTAAGAAAATGGCATCCACATGGTTTTTCTATGATGGCGTAATCATGGATTCAAATATTGGGATAGGTTCTTTCATTGAAGAAATAAAATATATAGATCCAAATGATGGAAAGTTAACAAAGTATGGTGAGTATATTCAATATACAATTTGCTTGACCAATTCTATAGTTGTTTAGATTAGAGTGGCTGAATTCAAATGACCAAACTTGAAAAACTTAGTGGTTGGTGGGGGAAAACATTCAGGGTCCTATTTATGATGGTTCCCTTTGTAAGAATTTTTTGTAAGCCAATATTTCATAAATTGTCAACCCCAGACAGGTTACTGTCAGACAGATTGGTAAACAGGCAGGTAACTCATGTAATCTTTTTTATAATAAAATTAACTTCGGAATATTTGAACGAAACTGTAGTTTAACATTATATTGGATAGGAATAGCATTTACAATGCATTTATAGTATTGTCGTATTCCTAATTATAAATATCAACATTGTGTCTCAATTCTTCCATATTTCCAAACGTAAATTGATTCAACAAAGAAATCGGATCTCAGTTTTGAATTAAATGAGTGAAAAATCCAGTTTGATAGCATATGATTGATTTGAAGTCTCGCGCCCATAATCCATTTCGGAATATTGACCAATGGGAATGAACTCAGCTGTGGATAAAATACTTTGTCTGCTCAGTCTGCTTGAAACAACCTTCAAAGTTGATTTAAAAACTTGAATTAAAAAGTATAATAATGTTTAAGAACATGCAATATGTTCATTTTATCATTCTAAATATAATTCCACAATCGATAAGTAGGAGAAATAGCAACAGGGAATTCTATTTCAATTATAAACTAACTTTTACGTACATAAGCCTATCCTTTCCCATTTTAATCTTCTCTCAAAGACTCATACGATTATCCGCCAGAGCGCAACACCGTAGATGCTCACAGCGAATAGCAATGTTCATCTTCAATTTAAGACACATTTCTTGCTTTAAAAATAACAACCAAAGGAATAAATTATTGCGGAGTGCCGGTTTTCATGCTTTTTCAAATGGTAGACTATTCAGGCATCTTAATCGATATGGTTGAATTTTGCAGAGGGATTCATTAGGTATGAAACATCAACAATGACTCAGTACCGACAATCCACCGATTTATCAAAATTGTAAGTAAGATGAACATGTTCTCATTCAAATAAATCATTCATTATTGATTCAAATCATGGTAATTGAAAGGATCAATGCAATTGTGACTGGATCTTAAGAGTTTGATTTTCGTCAAAGAGCTTTCAATATGCAAGCCTACACAGTAAAAAGAAGGAATTCACATGTTCAAGATAGACAGATTCCATATTACGATTTTCACATAATAATTATATTCCCCAAACTGACTGCCCATAGTGTATATAGTAGTGATATTGAGAAGCTATCCTTTTTCGCCTCCAAAATGATGAAAGAGTTGGCTAATTTTATTCAAATGCTCCTCATATGTTTTTAATGCTGCCTATTGTGATTTGTAGGTCAGAAAGAGAAATATTCTATCAACTTAACTACCAAGTTCTCCATGCCAAAAACCAGAGTCATGATGGCATTGTGCTTCACATTGGTACAAGTAAAGATTTAATAGAGTATGGCAAACGAAGTGACACCATTGTGTGAGTAGCAAATGCTTCATGCTTATTCATTGCAGCCACAAAATTAGGCGGCTGAGAGATTTTGTCAGATATGAAACAGGTAATGAAAGAGAAAGTCAAAAAGTGCTTTCAAATCACAACTCACAAACCTGCTCACAAACAATGAACCTCCAGTGCTGCCTGGCTATTGTCAGGCCAGGTGTACACCGGTTAGTCAAGACAAGACAAGACGAGATTAGTCTCGTTTAGTCACAGTAATTCACATACTTGCTTATGAAGCAGCACACACCGATGCAATGACTAATCGGTGTGTGTTGCTTCATAAGCATCTATGTGAAGTACTGTGTCTAAACGTGACTAATCTCGTCTTGTCTTGTCTTGACTAACCAGTGTACGCCTAGCCTCAGAGTTGGAGTAAATTCCCCTGCACAATTTCATTAATCAGCTGGCAAGACTTCACAACAGTTCAAAATGTCTCAGCTATCTGTGCTATCTTTGTGGCTGCTACTACAGTATATGGTACGGTAGTCTAAACCAGGATCTGATATCTCAGTCATCCTCAACAACATCATTTGTTATCAAAAATGGTCTCTGTTATTGAGTGGTTGACAAACTTCTGAGCCAGTGAGCCATCTTAAGGTATGGTTACACCAGAACAAACAGTAGCAAAGAGGCATGTAACGAATGTGAAATTTACTTTGGTGTGAGACCAGTAAACAAGCGGCAGTGAACAACAATCGGCCATGTTTGCAATTGTTACATCTATTGTACAGGGTGTTTCAGAACTCCCTACCAATACTCTAGGGCATTGTTCCTGGTTGAAAACCATAACTAAATATAATATTTAAATTGTCCAGAAGTCCTTAGTTACTCACACAGCTGCCATTTTGTTTTTTCACTCATTATTTTGTATCTCAATAATGGTGGAACATATGGAATTGAAACTTTGCAACAACATTTATGACAACTAGACAAAGCTACAAACAAATTATGACAATTTTTCAAATTCATAAAACAAAATGGCGGCCATTTAAAATTTTGTTTCTTGAATAACTCGGAAACCGTTTATATTACGAAAATTTTACAAGAATAACGTTTTTTAGTAAATTTAATTACAAATTGATTAAATTACTTATTTATGAAGATTGGACCCATATTGACTGAGATATGGCAGCTTTAGTTTGGCACAAATAAGGTTCCAATCGATTTGTAATTCAATTTACTAAAAAAAGTAATTCTTGTAAAATTTTCATAATATCAACGGTTTCCGAGTTATTCAAGAAACAAAATTTTAAATGGCCGCCATTTTGTTTTTTGGATTATAAAAATTGTCATAATTGTTTTGTAGCTTTGTATAGTTGTCATGAATGTTGTTGCAAAGTTTCAATTCCATATGTTTCACCATTATTGAGATAAAAAATGATGAGTGAAAAAACAAAATGGCAGCTGTGTGAGTAACTAAGGACTTCTGGACAATTTAAATATGATATTTAGATATGGTTTTTACCCAGGAACAATGCCCTAGAGTATTGGTAGGGAGTTCTGAAACACTCTGTATAGGTTTTGTAGTGAACAATTAAAGGAAATTCACATTTTCTCAAGGTTGGTGCTTGCATCAGTGTGACCACATCTTTTCTTCACCTGTGTCAGCATTACTGTTACCAACAGAGTTGTTTATAGAAATCTATTGTTTTTAGACTTGGAATGGTATTTCAATAAGTGGGCTACTTCTAATTTGAAGCAGGCAACTGTACAATTGTCACGTGTGATATGATAAACATAAAATAATTCCAATCTATTTCCCTCTTAAAGGTGTAAATTATTACCATACAACAGAAGGAATATTATAATTGATGAAACGAAAAAGTGCTATCCCCGAATAATCATGGATGATGAGAAAGTAAAGCGTTACAGTGCAGAACAGATTAAATCACTTTTTCCACAATGGACTAGACAAATTTGGAGATGTTCAGCAAACTCAGTAAGTAGTTATCGTTTCCACTCTTGACTAGAATAGAATAGAAGCAGTTCAATCATTTGGTGAATGGATAATTATTGGATATTTTATTTTTTTCAAAGGACTTTGCCTTTTTCAAGACCATTGACCGATATGAAATAAGTGAGCCAATATCTCTAATCTACTATCATGATGGAATATCAACTTGGACTCGAGAAGCAGCTGATGGTAAAACGTGGACCGTTTTTAGAGATGCCAGCTATTGTTATGATGATAAATATTACAGATTTGGTGAGTGATAAATTTTTACTTTCCTTGCTCTACCTACTGCCAAGGTAAGGAAAGTATTGTGATCCAGAAATATTTTTAAGGTACCGTAACACAATTTCAAGTTTTCTATTTCAAGTTGCCTGAGTCCAAAACGTTTTTGGGTATTGATTGGAATGGGTGTGTGTGAATGTATGTATATGAACACAATATCTCGATTCCTAATTAACGGATTGACTAGAGATTTGGAACTTTGGGTCCTTACACTATGAGGATGCGACCTGTAGAAATTCAATAAAGTTCAAATTAAAATGGTGGATAAGAATGATTGGACAATTTACATTGGATAAGAATGAGTGTACAATACCTCTGACATTTAGACGGCGGAATAATGAAGTTGTAACTTGAATGATCCAGTAACTGCTGCCATTTTAAGACTGAATTCTGAACTACCTGCGTTGTGCATTGCCAACCAATCAGGGGAGAGAGGCGGAGCTTGGAGGCGTGTCTGTAAAGATTGAAGCTGTAAATCACCCAGTAACTGCAGCCATCTACCGGTCGAATTCACCTGTGTCAGCATTACTGTTACAACAGAATTCTTTATAGAAATCTATTGTTTTAGACTTAGGATGGTATTTCAATAAGTGGGCTACTTCTAATTTGAAGCAGGCAACTGTACAATTGTCACGTGTGATATGATAAACATAAAATAATTCCAATCTATTTCCTCTTTAAAGGTGTAAATTATTACCATACAACAGAAGGAATATTATAATTGATGAAACGAAAAAGTGCTATCCCCGAATAATCATGGATGATGAGAAAGTAAAGCGTTACAGTGCAGAACAGATTAAATCACTTTTTCCACAATGGACTAGACAAATTTGGAGATGTTCAGCAAACTCAGTAAGTAGTTATCGTTTCCACTCTTGACTAGAATAGAATAGAAGCAGTTCAATCATTTGGTGAATGGATAATTATTGGATATTTTATTTCTTTTAAAGGACTTTGTCTTTTTCAAGACCATTGACCGATATGAAATAAGTGAGCCAATATCTCTAATCTACTATCATGATGGAATATCAACTTGGACTCGAGAAGCAGCTGATGGAAAAACATGGACCGTTTTTAGAGATGCCAGCTATTGTTATGATGATAAATATTACAGATTTGGTGAGTGATAAATTTTTACTTTCCTTGCTCTACCTACTGCCAAGGTAAGGAAAGTATTGCGATCCAAAAAAAATTAAGGTACCGTGACACAATTTCAAGTTTTCTATTTCAAGGTGCCTGAGTCCAAAACGTTTTTGGGTATTGATCGGAATGGGTGTGTGTGAATGTATGTATATGAACACAATATCTCGATTCCTAATTAACGGATTGACTAGAGATTTGGAACTTTGGGTCCTTACACTATGAGGATCTGACCTGTAGAAATACAATAAAATTCAATTTAAAATGGTGGATAAGAATGATTGGACAATTTACATTGGATAAGAATGAGTGTACAACACCTCTGACATCTAGACGGCGGAATAATGAAGTTGTAACTTGAATGATCCAGTAACTGCTGCCATTTTAAGACTGAATTCTGAACTACCTGCGTTGTGCATTGCCAACCAATCAGGGGAGAGAGGCGGAGCTTGGAGGCGTGTCTGTAAAGATTGAAGCTGTAAATCACCCAGTAACTGCAGCCATCTACCGGTCGAATTCAGAACTAGCTGAGTCATTCATTGATGGCCTATCACGAGATAGGCAGCTTGCAGCTCAGATGGATACGAGGTAGCTTTGTTAATTATCTTGTGATACTTTTTACAGTGTGTATATTTTTGTTATTAAACGTAAAATGCGATGTCATTTTAATGATTTTTCACATGTTATTGACTTTTTTGATGATATCTTTGCAGAGGGACGAGTAATCTACATAAAACCAGTTAAGAGAACGAATTTTCCCAAAGTGCTCTCAGCAACTTCCGTTGAGGTTTCAGAGTAAGTTGGACAAATCTGATAACAAATAAACCAATGGATTCAACCATAACACAGTTTCCAAGAACCCAACATGCTAGTGTAGAAAAAAACATAAAACTCCTCGTCCTCCTCCTTCTCCTCCTCCTCCTTCTCCTCCTCCTCCTCGGTGTGGTGGGAATTGGTGTGATGTGGGTGAATAAAGTGGATTTGTCCGAGTTAACCAATCAAAAGTGTGACATCAAATGGCCACACTGTTATTATACAGACTCTGAAAAAGAAACTATGATCCTGTGTATCATTAGGCTAGGCGTACACCGGTTATTAGAGACAAGACAAGACGAAATTAGTCACGTTCAGTCACAGTAATTCACATAGTTGCTTATGAAGCAGCACACACCGCGATGCAATGACTAATCGGTGTGTGTTGCTTCGTAAGCAGCTATGTGAATTACTGTGACTAAACGTGACTAATTTCGTCTTGTCTTGTCTTGACTAACCGGTGTACGCCTAGCCTAATGATACACAGGACAGGATCATAGTGTCTTTTACAGAGACTGTATAATAATAACAGTGTGGCCATTTGATGTCACACTTTTGATTGGTTAACTCACAAATCCACTTAAAAACTTATACTTAGAAACAACATCAAAAATTACTTTTCTTGCATTAAAACTAGTTTCTCTAGTCTTGGTTGCTTTAAACGCTTAAAATGATGAAAACTAAGGCTAGGTGTACACCGGTTAGTCAAGACAAGACAAGACGAAATTAGCCTAAAAGTGAAACTGAAAATTCCAAAGTTTTCCCAATAAATTATGGGCAGGTTCCACAATTTCAATATTTTTCCTACAAATTTTACGAATTTCTTCAGTTCATAATACTGTATTAATTAATCATACTTTGCATTGCAGAGCTCCAACATCAGAACAGTTTGTTAAAGAATGGAAGAAGACGGATTGGTACAAAAGGTGGCAGTATTGGGACGAAAATAATAAGTTTGGTACGCAGGAACCTCTACAGACCATCATCTACAATGAACCATCTCCTCGAAAAAGTATCATTTCATTTTCGAACGGCAACGATATCAGAGTTGGATCACACTGGCAGTATGAAATTGGCTCAAGCCGCGATAACTTTCAGTGAGTTCACTCGGGGTGGCTACCGTAGCATCGACAAACTTTAACTCAAATGACAAAAATTCTGATAAAAATAATTAAGGCAGCTCGTACACCGGAGCAATAAGCAATAGGGAATTAGCAACATAATGGATCATCATGATCGTCTAATCTATACAAACAAATAGTCCAATGCACACCTAAAGCAGCTGTTTCAGTGTGCATTGGACTATTTGTTTGTATAGAGTAGATAATCATATGATCCATATGTTGCTAGTTGCCTATTGCTTATTGCTCCGGTGTACGACCGGGGTTAGTGTTTTCACAGCATTTTCGTCATCTTCTTGCTAGTCTCTGATATGATTTTCACAGTTTAAATTTCCCGCTTTTTGCAACAATCTATATCACATGTATAAAAAAATAATTATTGCAAAGACATCAACTGTTCCACACATGTAATATTCAATTCAATTATTACTATAGCAGGATTCTTTTAAATTGTCAGAAACAGCTGATTGATGTACGCTCGTTTACTAATGTTAAATCAGATGTTTTCTGACAAGTTGAATGAATCCTGCTATACATTGTATATACACCTCATATTTTATGTATTTCAACTATAGCAGAATCCAATTCAACTTGTCAGAAATCAGCTGTTTCAAAGAGCAATATCACAATACTTAACCTACAAATGCTGAATCTCGCAGTTCTTTAGACTTTCAAGCCTTTTGATTATTGTGTCGAAATCATAGTTTAATTATTACTGGATCAGCTGATTTATGACAAGTTAATTGGCTCCTGCTTTATTTATGTTCGATATTACATTTTTATATATTATTGTTATGTTATCTCTCTCAAACTCTGATTCCAGTCTTTTGGCAGGAGGATCAGATAAAAAAGATCATTTTGTCTATTCTCTTAAAATGATCACTGATGTGATCTAAAAATCATAGCCTTCATTTTAGAACTTATTGTGACATTGTGGATGAATATTTTTTACAGATGATAGGTTTGAAAACAGGCACTTTGCATTTTCAATTTATTTATTCACATATAAAATTGTACAGTACACTTCACAGGTAAAATAAAATGAATAATAGAACCCGCATAGACAGTGTCGTCTGTGTGCGGGAGCAGTTCTTCTATATTATTTGTGTAACAAGATTATACATTATTACGTACTTCAAATAAATACAGTAATAGAACTAAATTACAATAGATATTATATAGAATATGAATTTGAGAATATAATATAACGTAAACATAGGGCCGGTTCATGAGCTCGGGATTTAGCTAAGTCCTAGACTAAAACGGGTGGCCACCGTAGCATCGACAAACGTTAGCCTCGACACTATGTACTAAGGGCTCTATGCTGCTAACCCACTAACCTGTTGAGACAACCGTTTGTCGATGCTACGGTAGCCGACAGTTTTAGTCTAGGACGTGGCTAAATCCCGAGCTCATGAACAGGCCCTTATTGAATCAATAATTTTTTTTGCATTTGAAAACACGTGGTTATTGATTCAATAGTGCTGAGTGCGGATCCATAAGGCTGGGCGTACACCGGTTAGTCAAGACAAGACAAGACGAGATTAGTCACAGTACTGCACAGTTTAGCACACACCGATGCAATGACTAATCGGTGTATGTTGCTTCACAAGCAACTATGAGAAGTACTGTGACTAAACGTGACTAATCTCGTCTTGTCTTGTCTTGACTAACCGGTGTATACGCCTAGCCTAATGGTAACCTAGCTTCAATCACTGCCGATTGCTCACTCTTATCTCACTTGAGCCTGTCACTATCCATTTTCTCATTAACATTACCAATGACAATTTTTTGCGTTTTGAAATCTATATAACTGGAGATTTAGATGATTTTCATAATATTATAATTAATAAATATACATTAATGACCTAACCTATCAAACATTTCACAGTACGTTTTCTACCGAAGAACGGAAAGATGATCGTGATTCAAGACCAGAAAAATAGCAGTGGATCTCAAGCTGCAGTGGCTCAGTTGATAGAGCTCTCTAATTATTTTTACGCTAGAATCATCAATTAAGAATGAGTTATCGTTCGTATGTTACAAATAAGTTGAAGAAGAATTTGAATTTTTTATGAATAGAGGTGTTGTAACTACGGTACTAATTCTCTTCGTTGTACAGGTGTGATATCGAAGATGCAAAGAAATACGATCAGTCAGTTTTGCTGACAAAATTAGTTGTAATCATCATTGATGATGAAATTGAGATTACTGAGAAATCGATTGATGAATATTTCAAAGTGAAAAATCAAGAGGTTTCTATTTGCGAAAGTGAAGATAAACAGGTAAGTTGGCTCACATTAAATATTACTAAAATATTGAAAGCCGGGATTTTACTTTCAGAATAATTAAGGAGGTTGAGTAGCAGCATAATAAAATGTAGTAGTTACTATAATAAATACAGAGTGTCCCAAAAAATAGTGACTCCAGTACTGCCACGCTATTCTACAAACCAAAACGAACAGAAAATTTCATTGGCATAATGCCGAATTCTTAGGGCCGGTTCATGAGCTCGGGATTTAGCTAAGTCCTAGACTAAAACGGGTGGCCACAGAAGCATTGACAAACGTTAGCCTCGACACTATGTACTAAGGGCTCTCTATGCTGCTAACCCACTAACCTTTCTAGACAAACGTTTGTTGATGCTACGGTAGCCACTCGTTTTAGTCTAGGACTTGGCTAAATCCCGAGCTCGGAAACCGGCCCTTAGTTGTGTTAACTCAAATAATTTACAAGTAGGCTGGAGGAGATGATCAAAAATTGTCATTTGTGCGTCAAAATTATAGCAATCACGTGCTATAGTGCGATTCACGTCAAGAAGTCAGCATTGCTTAGATGGGAGTTTGCTATCCTTGTTCAGCACAAAGCAGTTGCTGATGTCTCTATCCTATTCGCACTGTGCATAGTTGCCGCACTGTGCATTGTTGTCGCACACAGTCCCAACAAACACGTTTGATGCATTTTCCTCTTTCTCTCTCAATGAAACTTGGCATCAATGCTCCTCACATAAACAATGCTGACTTCTTGACGTGAATCGGACTATAGTAGGCTACTGGCAACGCTGCAAGTGTGTGATTCGATGCTCGGAAAGTGGTGGGGTACTGTCTCCATGCTCAGGGGTCTTCAAGGTTGAAAAGCACCATGATAAAACACACTTTGTATATTTTTATTTTTGCAGAAATCGTTTTTGAGGGTTGTTACCACACTGGAAGGCAAAGTACCAGTGAGAAACATTGAATACTATGATGGAGTTGAGTTCATTTCTACTCCGTTAGGTTTCGCTGGAAACACGGCCAACATGGTGGAGCACAAGTACTTGGACCGGACCACTTTCAAACCTATCAAGTTTTGTGAGTTGAAATTTAATAATCTTGAATAACCTACTAGCAGCGGTAATCCAGATTCAAATAATTGGTTTCCAAATAATATATGTAATATTCTACTTTGTTCTTACCCTCCTTCTCTTTTCATTTTCTTCTTCTCCTCCTCCTCCTCCTAACGCTCCTCCTCCTTCTACTCCTATTCCTCCTCTTCCTTCTTGTCCTCTTTCTCTTCCTCCTACTCCACCTTCTCTCATCCTCCTTCATCTCCTCCTCCTTCTACAGCACCTTCTCCTCCTCTTCTTCATCCTTGTTTTCCTCCTCCTCCTTCTCCTCCTCCTCCTCCTCTCCTCTCCTCCTCCTCCTCCTCCTCCTCCTCCTTCCACAGCTCCTCCTCCACCTCCTCTTCATGCTGAACCTCCACCCCACCTGATGCTCCTCCTTTCTCTCCTCTCCCCCTCCTCCTCAACCTCCTCCTCCTCCTCTACCTCATCCTTCCCTCCTCCTCCTCCTCCTCCTCCCTCCTCCACCTCCTCCTCCTCCTCCTTCACTCCTCCCTCCTCCTCCTCTCCTCCTTCTCCTCCTTCTTCTCCTCTCCTCCTCCTCCTTCTCCTCCTCCTCCTCCTCCTCCTCCTGTTCATTCTAATCCCTCTCCTCCTCCTTAACCTCCTCCTTTTCCTCACCTCCTTCTTCTTCCTCCTTCTCCTCCTCCCACTCTCAAATTCTTCTTCTTCTTCTTCTTCTTCTTCTTCTTCTTCCTTCTTCTTCTTCTTTCTTCTTCTTCTTCTTCTTCTTCTTCTTCTCCTTCTTCTTCTTCTTCTTCTTCTTCTTCTTCTTCTTCTTCTTCTTCTTCTTCTTCTTCTTCTTCTTCTTCTTCTTCTTGTTCTTCTCCTCCTCTCTTCTTCTTCTCTGTCTGGAAAAACGTACATTGGTATTGGTCTAAATTTTTTCCAATTTTTATAACGATGGAAGGAAATGAGATATTGCAACTATACAGTTGCTGTTAAATCATAATAATTAATTGGACGAAATTCCTAATATTATAATGCCATATAATATTCTGAAGACTTCTGCTACTGCAAATATTGACAACAGAATAATAGCTAGTAAGGAAATTCGATGAATGCTGCTGCACAAAAACCGCCCCGCCCGGGGAGAAGTTTTTTGTGCAGCAGCATTCATCGAATTTCCTTACTAGCTATTATTCGTTGTCAATATTTGCAGTAGCAGAAGTCTTCAGAATATTATATGGCATTATAATTAGGAATTTCGTCCAATTAATTATTATTTTATAATTATTATTATTGCAATAATATTTCAGGTGGCACGTTGGTGAAGAAATCAGGTTCCAGTGGTTGGCTGTACACTATAAGGGTGCCAGTTCCCGTCTTCCACGGACATACTCCTCCAGGCTCAACTGCGAGAACTCACCCGGAAATATAAACACATATAATAATAACATTATTTCTATCTCACTTATTCCTTTATTGATAATTCGATGGTTATAATTTTCGTTTGTTATTGTTGCTTCTAGTTGTACTTGTTTTTGTTTTCTTAACTAACTACGGTTTGACAATTTCATCATTCAAATTAATTATTCAAATCAAGTTCATTATTAGTTTAGGCACACCGGTTAGTCAAGACAAGACACAACAAACGTTTAGTCACAGTAATCCACATAGCTGCTTATGAAGCAGCACACACCGATGCAATGACTAATCGGTGTGTGTTGCTTCATAAGCAACTATGTGAAGTACTGTGATTAAACGAGACTAATCTCGACTTGTCTTGTCTTGACTAACCGGTGTACGCCTAGCCTAATAATGCTATGTCTGTATTGTAAAACTGACTAAATGAACTTGATTTGAATAATCAATTTGAATGATGAAATTGTCAAACCGTAGTTATAGTTAAGAAAACAATTCCCTAATTAACTCCGTTTTTATTATTTCTTCATTCAATATGATAATTCGAATTAAGTTAATTGAGTCAAAGTTCTTCTTTTGTTTGTTGTTTACATATATACAGGGATGGAATTACATCAAGTTTGATAATTTTATTGCTGCTTCTAGTTGTTAGGTACCTACCGTACTTGTCTTTTCTCGACTAGCAACATTTTGATGATTTCTTCATCCAAGATGATAATTCAAATCAAGTTCATTTTGTCAGTGTTTTACATACAGGGACAGAATTATTACAAGTTTGTTATTTTTATTGCTGCTTCTAGTTGTAGGTGCTTGTTTTTCCTTAATATACTCTTTTTTGTTATTTCTTCATCCAATATAATAATTTGATATAAGTTCATTAAGTTGGAGATTTCTGTTTGAATTTTTTAAAATCTTCATTCATGAACATATTTTTGTAAACATCTATTATTAACTAAGGAGCTGTAAAATGGATACATTAAATGTATGGTAATTGTCAGCAAGGAGCCGTCAAATGGTTATATCAAATGTATTTGTATGTCAGCAAACTCTTACATTTAATATATTACTATGAGTAAATGATAGAATCCAAAATAGATTGACAATGTAAATGATGTGACTGGTGTGAAACATAAACATAGTTATATTTGTTTTCATTGCTATTGGTGTTATTTTGAGTGTTATAAGTTTTCATTGTCATGTTTATTTTTTGCTTCAAATCATTGACAATCATTTTAAACAGAATTGAACATGTTCCATCTTTGTTTAGGTAATCTTATTTCGACTAATAAAGTTTGTGTTTATTGAGCATTATTTGATTTTGAATTTTTATACTATTTATATATACAGAGTGGAGCAAAAGATTTGAGTAGGATAATATCAGTGGAGTGGGGCGGTCTGTAACCGCAGAGCGACACCATTTTGTTACAGATAACGTAAATCGTTAACGTTTACGTAATTTACGTTATCTGTGATTAAAGTATCCAGTTTTAGTAACAATGGCGCAATTGACCTTGCAAAATCGCGTATTTGCTGTTGAGCAACATTTCCAATAGAATAAATCTGCAATCGTCGTTCAACGGAGCTTTAGCAGAGAGTTTTAAGTCGAGCTTATTGGCATGTGATTCTTCTTTACTTAAAATCAAGTTTACTGTCGTAAATATCGTTACATTGAAGATTTGAATACTGCAATACATGAAAAAATTGCTGCTGTATCAAAAGTTAAAGACCAATTTGAGGCTTTTAATGAGCATTGACGCATTAAGGGCTCCATCTTTCCTATGTAATTTTAAAAAAATACTCAAGTGTTTTGGAGTTTTTCATACAAATTCTCAAATTGGGTTAGTACTTTGATGTAAGGAAGATGGATGTATGATGAAAATAAACTTTCTTATAACACTTTGAAAAACATCCGTTCTTTATGCGCCACTCTGTACTTTCCTGTTAACCTGCTGAATGCAAATTTACTTATCAAAAAGAGCACAAAACGAGTTCACCCCGTGCAGTGCAAAGCGGCGCTCACTTGAATTTTCTTTCAATTTTATTATTGTTTATAAAACAATAGCTTTATAGACTGTTTGCTAAACAGTTATAGTTGTTAGCTATAGTTGCTAAAACTATATAGCTGTTTATAGTATGCTTTATAAACAATAATAAAATTATGAAAACTAACACTAAAACCTAACTGGCAAAGGCAAACAATTGTAGGTAGAAGAAATCACTCAACGTAATTATGATTTGCTTATCATTCCAATGCAAATCTTATGGTAATTGGCAAATGTATGGTGGATTTGTCCGAGCTACCCAATCAATAGTGTGACATTCAATGACCACACAGTGATTATACAGTCTCTGTATATCAAATAGGAAGGAATAGGCTACTAATAAACTTGAAAAGATGTGGGTATAATATTTATTTTCACAAAAAGCTATGAAAGTGTAGGCTATGACTCTCGGAATGAGAGAGACAAGCATAATACTGCGCTTCTGAATAATACTCAGTTGGTTTCAAGGAAGCTGTTAATCATCTCATCAAGCTTATCTCCTCTTTATTTACCTCCCACCATTTCTCTGACTCCGTATTCATTCTAACATAGACGTGGAAATATTGGCAGTGGTTTTTGAACTTCCATTCATTTGTGTTCAGTTTCGTTACAGCTAGTCCCTCATATTTTGTTTCATTTCACTCTTGAATTTCAATTTTCTTCTAGATGTTTCTCTTAGAGCTTGAGCTCTGAATACCGCTCGATGAATTTTAGTGTGCGAGGTGTGCTAAGAAATCTTAGGCTAGGCGTACACCGGTTAGTCAAGACTAGACAAGACGAGATTAGTCACGTTTAGTCACAGTAATACACATAGTTGCTTATGAAGCAGCACACACCGATGCAATGACTAATCGGTGTGTGTTGCTTCATAAGCAACTATGTGAAGTACTGTGACTAAACGTGACTAATCTTGTCTTGACTAACCGGTGTACGCCTAGCCTTAGTGTTTAATTCAGATCTACAATAATCTATGTCATTATTTTTCGGATTCCAATACTGTGAAATATGGGATAAATTAGGTTGCTTTGCTATATATTATTATAATCGTCATCTTGAGCCCCAATTTTATAATTAAATGAAATGAAAACACAAGGATTTAATGAAAACAACATCAATTTAACTCTTATGGAATAGTTCTACAATCTCAATAGTGACTCTAGAATTACTAATACTATATATTTTATTTTGTAATTGTTGCATTCTATTCTAATATAATATGATCACTTATTATTCTATCAGTATTACCCTTTTATAATCACATTCTTATTTATTCTATTTTATTATACATTCGTTATTGATTCGTCCTTTTCTCGAGAAGGAAGCTTTTTCAAATCCGTGTTACAAATATTCGGTAGTGTTTTAGAGTGTTTTCATGTTGTGAGTGGATGATTTATAATTATTTATTAATAATTCAAGTCGATTCATTGATAATTTAAAAAACACATTGTTTATGTGTCGTTGAATTGGATATGAACTAAGGTAAGTGTTATCGTGAGGTATAAATAAGTTAAGTCTTACATCGTACGGATGTCTATATATAATCAATATTGAAGTTCGCATTCTGAAATATTATGAATTATTAATCAATATTATAACTACATTGCATCAATTCTTCAAATTTTCCAACGATAATTGCTTTCTAGTCTTGCGACTATAAGAACAATTCTCTGACCTAAAATTCTAAGGACTAATTCTTTATACACAAAACTATTTAGAAGAAAACTATTAAAACTATTTATCTAAAATTATTTAGATGTTCTCTTAATAAGAGTGGTGGAGTGTGGATATATTTATCTTGTCCCCTGGGGTGGGGGTGTGCAGGGGGCCTTTGGCTCGTTATATTATTTTTATATTTGTCTGCATTTCAAAGAGACATTTTTATAGCCTACTTCTCCACTAACTCAGAAGTCAATTAAATTGGCTTGTAATTAATCAAAACATACAGTGTTCAATATTTGTGATAAACTTGAAGCTCCAATCAATCAAAAACCCATTCATATTCATAATTCAGCAATAATTTTCCACTTCTGCTTCTACAAATTCGTAAATCTGTTACAGAAAAATTATTTACCATTGTTCTTTGACCTGATTTCAAACAATTAAATTTATTTCTCCGAGTAATCGCACACGGCTTGATAATAAATTATTCATTTCTTTACGTCATCCGTTTTTTTGAATTGTTCGCCATTCGCAACACGGCCTTTCCAATCTCCCCCACTGCCTTTTTGAATGAAGCTGTCAACGCCACTTGTTGCGTAACCTAACATAACCTAAATAATGATGAAGTTATGTCTTTCAGGTGACTATTATTGCCTTTTAGAAATGAGTACAAAATAAGTGAGTGTTAAACATTCTCACGTGCTTTTTCGTTGTAATGTCATTTGATTTATTTGTGGGTGTGGTTGAAAAACTTTCAAATTTTCCCAAGTGCGTGCATGGTTTCAAGAAGATAAAGTGCTGTGTCTTGAGTAATCTGTAAACTTGTTTTTGTTTACAAACTGTCATGAACCTTTGAATCAGATAGCTATCAAGTTAATTAGTTGAATAATCAACATCGAATTGAGATGCCGTCGAAAAAGACCCGAAAAGATGAGGTATAAGTAGTTCAATAGTACTATTATATTAATTTAATTAAATATTGCTCTACCCCAAAACTGAGTTAAAACTGTCGAAATCAATAGGCATGCAGTAATAGTGAGAATGAATTCCATCTCAGCTAAGCAATGATTCTCAATCCATAGAATATTACATTTCTTGCTTAGTCAAACAAGAATGAAACCTAAATTTTCATGATTAAGGTTACTTAAATCTATTAAAGGTAGAATATAAATTATGAAAAGTTATAGAAGCATAAGAATAAGTTCTGACTCGAGATGAAATTTTTCTTACTGATTTTTTGAGATTTTTTGCCTATCCTTGAACAAATAATAGAAATAGTCTATACAGAGCCTCTAGTTGATAATTTTCTTTAAATAATATCCAATTTTATTCTTATTTCAATTCTTCATTTCTATCTTATGTACTGTATTATTTCATTCATCTCTCTTCATTCGCTATAGCTCAAACTGGTACTAACATATACATGACTAATTTTTTCCAAAATTTTCTTTTCCCCCTCATTTTTAATGTATTTTTTCTCCCAACCTTATCATTATTCTTAACTTAGTTTCTATATTTATAATGTTTTTGTAAAATCTAATTCATATTTTGTATCAAACAAACATTCTTTATGTATTTTTCATTGATTATTTCTCCAAACCTTATCACTTTTCAATATTTCATCCTTATATTTATATTGTTCTTGTATATTTAAACTCATATTTTTCATCAAACAAACATAATTTTATACTTAAATATTTTCCAAACGTTTCCCCTCACTTTTTATGTTTTTCTACTTTGAATGTCTTTTCATGTTTTATTGTTTTTCTCTAAACCTCATCACTTTCTTAATCTCATTATAATAATTATAATGTTTTTGTATACCGCATTCAAATAATTCATATTTCTCATCAAACAAACATAATAACTCATAGCCTACATAAAACATTCACAAAGCTTATTACCAGCCACAAAGATGGAAGGTAATAAGACATTGCAGCTATTCAGTTGCTGTTAAATCATAATAATTAATTGAACGAAATTCCTAATTAATGCCATATAATATGGGTTTATATTAAATATAAATGCTGGGTTCGATTCCCGCCCGGGGAGAAAGTTTTTTGTGCAGTAGCGTTCATTGAATTTCCTTACTAGCTATTAATCTGTTGTCAATATTTGCAAATAGCAAAGTCTTCAGAATATTATATGGCATTAATTAGGAATTTCGTTCAATTAATTATTATAATTTTTCTTTGTTGTTTTTCTACAAATTTCATCACTGTTCTCAATATAATATTTCTTATATTTATAATGTTTTTGTATATTTAAGTGATTCATATTTCTCATCAAACAATCATAAGAATAATTGTAGTCTACATAACACATTTTTCTTTAGATTTTCTTTTCCCCGCCTAATTTTTTGTTTTTATATTTTTTTCCCAGGAGCAGAGACTGATGGAAGACAGTGACAAACAGCCGACAGTGGTGCCAACATTACAAACGCAAAAATCCCCGAATTCGGTTGGCAACAGTGGCAGCATGGCTAGTGGGGGCGACAAGCCAGCTGTGTCACAGTTGGCGCTTAATAGGCGCAATTCTATTTCTTTACCCAACGTTCTGGATGCTATGATGGAGCCGCCGGAATACGAGCCACAGGTGATTAAATAAAGCAGGATTCTTTTAAATTGTCATTAAACAGCTGATTGATGTACGCTCGTTTACTAACGTTAAATCAGCTGTTTTCTGACAAGTTGAAAGAATCCTGCTATTTGATTTGTTGGACATTCAACTTGTCTTGCAAATGAGTTGCGGAAAACTATTATAGCAGGATCCATTTAACTTGTCATAAAACATATGATCGATGAGCATATGATCACAATACTTATCCTACAATAATGCTGAATCTCGCAGATTATTGAAAAGGTCTTTTAAAAAGTTATTCTTTGAAAGGTCTTCTTTAAAAAGGTATTTTAAAGACTTTGAAGGTCTTTAAGACTTTCAAGCCTTTTGATTATTGTGTCGAAATCACTGTTTAATTATTACTGGATCAGCTGATTTATGACAAGTTAATTGGATCCTGCTATACAGATTATTTATTATTGACGCATGCAGAATACCGAGCAATATAAAGTCTAGTCGCATGTAAATAACAGAAAACATGATAATAATGCAAAAATAATTGTAGACATAATAAAACAAATTCTGAAGATGGAAGGAAATGAGATATTGCAACTATTCAATTGCTTTTAAATCGTAATAATTAATTGAACGAAATTCCTTATCAATTATGCTATAGAATACTCTGAAGACTTCCGCTACTGCAAATATTGACAACAGAATAATAGCTATAGTGCGATTCACGTCAAGAAGTCAGTATTGCTTAGATGGGAGTTTGCTATCCTTGTTCAGCACAAGGCAGTTGCTGATGTCTCTATCCTATTCGCACTGTGCATAGTTGCCGCACTGTGCATTGTTGTCGCACACAGTCCCAACAAACACTTTTGGTGCAGTTTTCTCTTTCTCTCTCAATGAAACTTGGCATCAATGCTCCTCATATAAACAATGCTGACTTCTTGACGTGAATCGGACTATAGTGAGGAAATTCGATGAATGCTGCTGTACAAAAAAACTTTTGCCCGGGCTGGAATCGAACCCAGCACCCCTTGATAGCCTAGAAATAGAGATTAGTTTCGGTTTTTTTCTTATACATGTATAGCCTACAATCATGTATTATATTATGTACATTTTATTTTCATTTTGCACATGTGTATATAATTATTTAGGAGTGAATTGTTTTCCTTTCTTGGCAATAAAGTGAATTGAATTGAACTAAATTTCAAAAATTACAAATAAAAACTATTTTATTCAACTTTTATAAATTTGACAACTTCTCAGCTCTGTGTATGTGATTTTCTATTGGTGGATTTTCAACTAAGTTGAATGCATTTCTAATACTAGAGAATAAATCTGGTTGCAAAGCGATGAAATATTGTAGGCCTAGTGTTTGCTAACTGGAGTATCGTGGACGCTTGTTAAGATTTGATTGACGTTAAGATTGGATAGCGAATTATTCAATTTAGCTCAGCTTAGACTTTATATAAGTTGAACTCTGCAGTTGACTGCTATTCACTTCGCCCACAATAATTCTTCTTCTTTTTCTTCTTCTTCTTTTTTTTTCTTCTTCTTCTTTTTCCTCTCCTTTTTCTTCTTATTCTTCTTCTTCTTCTTCTTCTTCTTTTTCTTTTCTCTTCGTTTTTCTTTCTTTCTTCTTCTTCTTCTTCTTCTTCTTCTTCTCCTTTTTCTTGTTCTTCTCTCTCTCCCTTTTATATGTCCAAACTCCGCCGTTTCATGTAGATAAAAAACCATCATAATACCGTTAGCATATTGAATCTCATATCCATTAATCCATATCATCAAATAAATTTTCATAGTTTATTTTTTCTTCAGTCGAATCGAATATTGGATCGGATATTGAAATTACTTCTATTTTCAATGACGTTCATTACATAAGTATCATACTCTAGAATTCAAGCCGTAATTAACAATCTAGAATGGAAGCTTTCGTCTATGGTGTTCGTTTGGTCTGGCGGATGGCGAATAACTGTTATTTTGCTTGATATATACAGTACCGGTATATACAGAAATTCAGTTGAGTGGAAGTTGCTCGCGGTCCGCCAAATTAAGCGGATGTACCTTGATATTATCATTTTCTTATTGAGCCCTAAATTAAATTCACTAGTATAAATAAAATTTTATTTAATAAGCCCCCTTAAATTATCTTGTGATCTTAAATATCTTGTACTTAATGAATACTGTAATCACTTTTATTCTAAATGACGTTCATTGTATATTATCATTTTAATAATAAGCTCCCTTAACTTATCTTTTGTGCTCAACGAATACTGTAATTACTTTCATTACTTGTACAGTATTACATTTACTACATGACGTTCATTGAATTGAAATAACTACTGTATCTTGATATAGAATTTAAGCTGACATTATGTTGTATTCTACATGAATAAAGTAAATAATCTAATCTAATCCCATCCCTTTTCTCTCCTCCTCCTCCTCCTTCTCCTCCTCCTCCTCCTCCTTCTCCTCCTCCTCCTCCTCCTCCTCCTCACATATATCTCTTTCTATTTCTTGTTCCCCTCCTTTCTCTCCTACACACACACACACACTCTCCTAAGACAGATCAATCGATTAATTCAAATAAAATTCAATTATTTAAGTACAAAAATTTTCCTAATCAACTTGATAACCAGAAAGTTCCAGACACACTTATCAGTTTAGTGGGGACCGGACTTTTGTCAACAAAGCGTGTTGATAAAAGCCGATTGTAAATTTATTTATGAAACAAACTCAGTTGACCTTTCATCTGGCAATGCAGCTTTATCAAAATATTTCTCATCACATTTCTAATCACAGTTACATTCTCAATTCAACCCGGCTTCAGTGTTTAACTTGAATTCCTGGTGACATTTTATTGATACGAAATTGTTACTAGCAAGTTGGCTTTTCTGTGCTTTCGTTCACATAATCACTTTAAAACATCTATCGTGATTTTTGTTTTTCGACAGGAAGTGTGTTAATTTTAAGTGGAAAACATCTCGATTAGTTGTCTCTTGTAACTATGTAAGTTCTCGATTTGTTCTAGTTCAAGGTACAGAGTCTGTATAATCACAGTGTGGTAATTGAGAAGTTACACCATACTTTTGACTGGTTAGCTCGGACAAATCCACTATAGGCTACTTTAGAAAATTCCTATAAGGCTAGGCGTACACCGGTTAGTCAAGACAAGACAAGAATACATTAGTCACGTTTAGTCACAATAATTCACATAGCTGCTTATGAAGCAGCACACACCGATTAGTCATTGCATCGGTGCTAATAAGATTAGCAAATCATATTACGTTATGTTGAGTGATTCACTTCTTACCCACAATTTGCCTTTGCCAGTGTTAGTTTTCATCATTCTAAGCTTTTAAAGCAATACCAAGACTAGAGAGACTACTTTTAATGTTAGAAAAGTAATTTTTGATGTTGATTCTCTCAAAATAAGTTTGACAAATAATTTTTAAAGCAATACCAATACTAGAGAGACTACTTTTAATGATAGAAAATAATTTTTGATATTTATTCTCTCAAAATAAGTTTGACAAATAATATTTAAAGCAATACCAAGATTAGAGAGACTACTTTCAATGTTAGAAAAGTTATTTTCGATGTTGTTTCTCTCGAAATAATTTTGATGAATAATAAGGATAATTCATGGGTCATTAAGGGTTCATGTTTGCCTGTAATCCCATATCAAAATTCAAAAATTTGGCAAAAGTATGGCGGTAGCGGGAACAAAAAATGTTCCAATACACTGTTATGGACCTTTTCACACCAATGATTATACAGTCTCTGTAGTTCAGTGGCATATTGATTTTAACTCTAGTATATATCAAATTCTCCTATAAATATTTCTACCCCTTGGAACGTGAACATTGCAAACCCCAGTTTTAATTCAGGCTAGGCGTACACCGGTTAGTCAAGACAAGACAAGACGAGATTAGTCACGTTTAGTCACAGTACTTCACATAGTTGCTTATGAAGCAACACACACCTATTAGTCATTGCATCGGTGTGTGCTGCTTCATAATCATAAGCAACTATGTGAATTACTGTGACTAAACGTGACTAATCTCGACTTGACTAACCGGTGTACGCCTAGCCTAAGATCTCTGTCCATTTTCGGCCAACTTTGTTCTTTTTGTGGGAGCGCTATAATAGTGTATCATTGATTCCGTCACTTGTGTATCATTCTCCACACTTTTGTATCATTGATCTCGTTACTTGTGTATCATTCTCTCAACTTCCGTATCATTCTCTCAACTTCCGTATCATTGATTTCATTCCGTATCATGTCTGTGTTTCCTGTACAGTTGACGCCGGAACGGCAACGCAGCGGCTTGGGCGGAGATGTCGGCGGCTACGATACAAGCGACACCTTCAGCGACGGAGTCGCATCAACGGCAACCGACGATGAAGAGGAGGAGGAGGAGCGAAGGAGGAGGGGAATGGCGACAAAGGAGGAGGGGGGGAGGAGGAGCGCCTCCGCCAAGTGAGTACTTGCAGTATCATCAATACCGCCCGCATTTCACCACGTTGGCCAGTACACCCACGGCGTCAGGAAGCTACGAAATCACTTGGTAGTACTTGATACGCAACTACATGTTTGTATCATTTCATTGATACAGAGAACACAATTATTATAGTACTCTATTTATTTATTTAGCGTATGCCTTTAATAGTGGGGAGACCCGAGTAGGGTTGTTCCACTTCACCAACATAACCAACATAAGTTAAGTCACGTCAGAGACCCTGAACTGATCAGGTGTGACCTGAAAACTCTGACACCAGACCTGAGCCAGCCAGGTTACACGGAATTATTATTATTACCAACATAACCAATTATCCCTTGATAGGGAACATGGTGAAAGTTTGTTATCAATTAGAAAACAGACATCAGCATTTAAAAAGAGTATTTTTTGATTTTATCAAACCAATGACTGTCCCAGAAACCGGGCATTAATTTACTCAACTTTTCAGGGCACTGCAGGAAATATCAATTCAACCTGAACTGAAATAAAATAATCATAAAATGGAAACCGTTATGTTTTTTTTTCTGAAGATGATGCCCACATGAGCTCTAGGCTTGTGCGTGGGTAATGAGTGGGGTGATGATGAGATATGACGACTACTTTTTAGGCAGTCGGGACCGACGGCTTAACGTCTCCGAAAGACGGGAGTGGCCGTATTTGTCAAAAATCCTTCCGTCAACCAGGCTCGAACCCTGGCCCAATGGATTTTATCTGACTGCTGATAACTTAATCAGTCTGACGCCTTAGCCGCCTCGGCTACGAACCACTCCAATTCTCTATCATCTCAATCTACCATAGTCTTCAAAGCGTCATAGGCCACGTTAATGATGCCCCAACTAATAAACGAACGCGTATAATTCATATGCACCCCCCTGTAGAAACTAGTCATACTCCCACCTCGTTCCTTGTAAATTTCCCTGGAAGCGGCCCAAACCCCCTGGATTAGTTTTCATGTCATCGATTAGTCATGTCATCAGTGTGTGCTGCTTCATAAGCGACTATGTGAATTACTGTGACTAAACGTGACTAATCTCGTCTTGTCTTGTCTTGTCTAACCGGTGTACGCCTAGCATATGACTTTATCAAACATCTACTCAATGAGATCTTAGGAAACCGCTCACGAAGTTTGTCGGTCTATTTTAGAAACACCCTGTATAACTACATTTACATTTGCTGTATAACATTGCTACAGTAATTTAGGGGGGCTCAGCCCTCCCAAGCCCTCCTTAATCCGCCCATGCACTGTTGCTCATGTACTAGCTTATTATCAATCGGCCTTGTGTCAATAACATCGTTCGTGATCTTCTGAAATAAGTCATTTATAATTGGTTGGTTTGCAGGGTTCCGGTTCGAACCGCTCGGAAGAAGTCGGTGATGCCTATGGTACACAGACAAGGCGACCTCTCAACACATGACTCACAGGAAACCATTGAAATGCCCGAACAATCTCCGGACCATTCCATCACTAGCATCAACTCTATATCGAGTCTACTCAAGGAGAAACTTGTTGTGAGTATTTATTCATTTATTCGATTATTTATTTATCCATTTATTCATCAATTCATGTATTTATTCATTTTTTTATTCATTAATTTATTTATTTATTTCAGATTTTCAAAGACTACAGGCAAAGCCCAAAACAGTCTTCATAAAAATTACCACTATAAATCAGACATTATTAAATAGTACAAAGTAAATATAGTAAACGGTACAAAGTAAAGGGTAGTACAGGGTCCGGCAGTGAACCGGGCTATTTTGAAATGACTGTAAAAAATAAACGGATGAATATTTCAAAATTATGCTGTCACTATCTTAATCTACATTAAAAAGCATTTAAGAAAAACATTCAAATTGTCATTCCCGATTGAGACATTCTTGTATAGGCGATTTCTGTTTGTCGATGCTACGGTGGCCACCCGTTTTAGTCTAGGACTTAGCTAAATCCCGAGCTCATGAACCGGCCCTTAGTCTCTATTTCTCACAATCCTGTTAATCTTGTGATTATTTTTGGATTTTTTCTTGGATCTATATTTTTCCTTTCTTGTTTCAGATGTCATTTCCTCGAGTATTGAAAAATCGCCGCAAACCAAAAGAATACAAGCTGCAGTCGTTTGTTGCGATGCTGTTTCTGACAATATCGTTTCTTGTCGGATTCGCGCACGTTTTCTATCATCAACAAGTTCTACAGGTCAGTCTTGAAACATTTCCTCTACAGAGAGTGTATAGTCACAGTGTGGCCATTTGTGTGAAGCACTCCATAAAAATAAGTGGAGATCATTTTTTTCCCGCCACCACCATACTTTTGCCAAATTTTTTAATTTTGATATGGGATTATAGGCAAACATAAACCCATTCACTCATTTCTCAAACTTATTTTGAGAGAAACAACATCAAGACTAACTTTTCTACCATTAAAAAAAGTCTCTCTACTCTCGTTATTGCTTTAAAAACTTAAAATGATGAAAACTAATACTGGCAAAGGCAAAATGTAGGTTAGAAGTGAATTCTATATCATAACATATGATCAGCTTTTCTTTCCAATGCAAATCTTATGGGAATTGGCAAAAGTATGGCGGATTTGTCGGAGCTAACCAATCAAAAGTATGACATGTAAGGCAGCTCGTACACCGGAGCAATAAGCAATAGGCAACTAGCAACATTTGGATCATAAGATTGTCTACTCCATACAAACAAATAGTCCAATGCACACTGAAACAGCTGCTTTAGGTGTGCATTAGACTATTTGTTTGTAAAGAGTAGACTATCATATGATCCAAATGTTGCTAATTGCCTATTGCTTATTGCTGCGGTGTACGAGCTGCCTTATGGGAATTGGCAAAAGTATGGCGGATTTGTCCGAGCTAACCAATCAAAAGTATGAGAGTCATGTAATGTCCACACTCTCTGTAGTGTACACAATCCATTATTTCTGTACAGTATTATTTCTGCCTATTATGTTATTTGAGTGACAAATTTTCTTTCATGTGTAGGCTATTGTATATGGCAAATAAATTTAAATTTCAATTTCAATGTTTTTGTATCATAAATTCAGAAAAGTCTATTTAATGCAGTCTGGGTGTCAATTTCAAATTACATTCTATGAACGATTTATTCTAAATAATGGTGATCGTGTTTGTGTTGGTTGTAGAGAGCCTACTTCGATAGAATCCGTTTCAATAAGGAAGAGAGACTAGTGAGAGTGTTTGACTCGGAAAGTGGCCAGATAGCGCTGGGCTATCTGGGTGTTCAGTTGCCTGACACAGACCGTGTCTTCCATTGTCTTCCGAACGATCAAAAGTGAGTCAAATTATTACAAATATCAATTTTAAAAAAAATCTTTAATTTAATTCAATCTTTACTATTGGCAAGAAGAGAATAATACAAACATAAATTTGTAAAACACTAGTCATAGATGAGACTTGCACCTTGCACCCTTTTTTACTGTCTTTAAAATTCACACAAAATAATCTAAAATCGCTTATAAATAACATGCAAAGCAGACGAAGACTGTTGCATTGTTGTAGCAGACTTTAGCCGCAAGCCCAGGATGCACTGCAACCAGCCTCCAGCAGTCACCAATCACTAAATCTGCCTTATCTCAGTCAATATTGGTCCAATCTCAACAAATAAGGTTTCAATCGATATGTAATTAAATTTACTAAAAAAAATTTATTCTTGTCGTAATATCAACGGTTTCCGAGTTATTCAAGAAACAAAATTTTAAATGACCGCCATTTTGTTTTATAGATTTGAAAAATTGTCATAATTTTTTTGTAGCTTTGTCTAGTTGTCATAAATGTTGGTGCAAAGTTTCAATTCCATATGTTTCACCATTATGGAGATAAAAAATAATAAGTGAAAAAACAAAATGGCAGCTGTGTGAGTAAGTAAGGTCTTCTGGACAATTTAAATATGATATTTAGATATGGTTTTTACCCAGGAACAATGCCCTATAGTATTGGTAGGGAGTTCTGAAACACTCTGTATAATGTTATCCGAGTATTTGTGTGATTGTTTTTGTACTCAAACTGGCGATGTCCATGTATTTTTCTTGTGAATACTATGACAAATATAGCACGATCCATTTAACTTGTCAGAAAGCAGCTCTTTCGGTAATAATTAAACAGTGACTTCGACACAATAATCAAAAGGCTTAAAAGTCTTGAAGACCTTTGAAGTCTTTAAAAGACCTTTTTGAAGAAGACCTTTCAAAGAATAAATTTTTAAAAAACCTTTTTGATAATCTGCGAGATTCAGCATTTGTAGGTTAAGTATTGTGATATTGCTCATCAAAACATATTATGTTTTCTGACAAGTTAAAAGGATCCTGCTATAAAATTTTATTCTATTTTGTTTACTTGCAGGAGTGACGGATCAGTATGTATGGAATGGCTGAATCACGCCCGTCTCTACCTGAACTATAGGGAAAGTGAGGGCCTACGCTGCTACCATATAACATGGCTTAGCTTGGAACCAGGTGACTTCCCAACCGATTGCTATGAGGATGGCGGTGATTTTGGACATTGGTGAGTGATTATGAGCGAATTCTTGTCGATTTTATTGTAAAACTTGTTGAAGCTGTGCGTCCTCGATCAAATTGGAAAAATGTCCTGATTTTTGGGGAAAAATTTCCCCTAAACAAAGCAATTTGGGACTCATGTTTACTGGGACTTTCTTCTTAATTTCAATGTCAGGAAACCGCTCACGAAGTTTGTCGGTCTATTTTAGAAACACTCTATTTCAGAAGATATTTATTTCTATCTATCTCTATTTTCGCTCTACTTTAGAAGATTTGGTACTTTCCTGTTATAGGACACGTCTACTCATCTAGAGATAAAATCGATATCAAAATTATCGATTCTCGTCTTCCCACTGAATTTAAATATAATCAGCTGGCAATTAAAAAGAATATTTTTTTGACTATTATTCAAGTTTTTCAGTCTCAAAATGTTGATCTGGGATCTACCTACCAACGAAGAGAATGCAATTTCATTTTTAAAAAGTAAGTGTTTACTGCAAAGTTGGTAGTCCAGATGTGTTGATGAAAATCCCACCATAAATTGTTGGGATTTTCATCAATTGCATCTGGCAACGCTGGTTCGGGCTCCGCTGCGGCACTTTGTCGCAGTAACGAAAACCCACCTTGAGATAGGACATACGATGAAGTTCTATTTTAACAAAGATGAACCATTTTGGAAATGTAATCCTTGCAATATTAGAATAGGATCACGAGTTAGAAGTTTGTTTGTGGGAAGCAGTATTCCGTTTACTATCGCCGTTCGTGAAAATTTGAAAATGTGAAATATGAAAATAAAAACAGATTTGACACTCTCCTATCGGACATATCCGCATTCATGCCTTTGTTGTAATTTTTTATTAAAAGTTAATTTTGTTTGTTGTTAATAACCTATATTTTTCTCATATCGAGGAGTATCGATACTTTTGAAGTTCGATATCGACTATCGATATCTCTAGATGAGTAGACGTGTCCTATAACAGGAAAGTACTGAAGATTTTGTTATCTACAAGAATAAAGAAATCTAATCGAATGGAATGTGTTGTAGGTACGGCGGTGGTCGTACCCTAGGCATGGCGTGGCCAGTTGAGCTGGGTCGTGTCGAGATGTCGGCGTTCATCACGGGTCACGTGGGTCGCCACCGGTGGGGATCGGTGCTCAAGCGCTACTTCATCAACAGCAGAGGAGTGGCCATTGCCGTCGACCATCACACGCCACTCTATGTGTCTATCAACGATGATGAGAAGACTAGGCTGTGCTTGCAGGTGAGATCATTGACACAGATAACAATATAGTTACAGTAACAGTATAGTTACATTAACAATATAGTTAACAATATTTTTTTTTCCCGTCAGATAACTTAATATAGATAACAATATAGTTACAGTAACAGTATAGTTACTCTATATCATTGAGCTGAGGTGCGCCTGAACCAAGGTTACTGTACAGAAGCACAGATAAGGTATAATCAGATTAACCCTTAAAACAGATTAACAGATACCCATATAAACAGATTAATACCTTATCTGTGACAGAAGGTTCTATACATTTTTCTCCTTCTCCTAATTTTTTTCTTGTCCTATTTATTCTACTTTTTCTTTTTCCCCTCCTTTTTATTCTTCTTCATATTTTTCTTCTTCTCCTTTCTCTTTTTCTCCTTTCTTTCTCTGCTCCTTCCTTCCTCCTTTCTCCTCTTTTTTTTTTTCTTCTTCTTCTTCTTCTTCTCTTCTTCTTCTTCTTCTTCTTCTTCCTTCTTCTTCTCTTCCTTCTTCCTTCCTCTTCTTCCTTCCTTCCTTCTTCTTCCTTCCTTCTTCCTCCTTCTTCCTTCTTCCTCCTCTCCTCCTCTTCTCTTCCTTCCTCCTCCTTCCTCCTTCCTCTTCCTCTTCTTCCTCCTCCTCCTTCCTCCTCCTCCTTCTTCCTCTTTCCTCCTCCTCGTCCTCTCCTCTTCTTCTCTTCTCTTCTTCTTCCTTCTCCTTCTTCTTCTTCTTCTTCCTTCTTCTCCTCCTCTTCTCCTTCTTCTCTTCTCCTTCCTCCTCCTCTCCTTCTCTTCTTCTTCTCCTTCTCTCTCCTTCTTCTTCTTCTTCTCCTCCGTCTCCTTCTCTTCTCCCACGTCTTCCTCATTCTCCATCCCTTCTTACTTCTTTTCCTTTTTTCCTCTTCTTTGTCTCCTCCTTTTTTCTTCTTCTTCCCCTTCTCTTCTCCTTCTTCTCCTCCGTCTCCTTCTCATTCTCCATCCCCTCTTACTTCTTCTTCTCCTCCTTCTCATCCTCCTTCTCCTCCGTCTCCTTCTCATTCTTCATCTCCTTCTCCTTATTCTTCTACTTTTTCTCATGTGAGAACCTCGCAGTCCCGGCTGGTTTCATTATAAAATCATACTTAAAAAACACTACAAACACATGACTTATTAAACACATGACCGATTTGCATTGCTCATGCAAGCCGATGCAGCGACCTTGAAGGCCGCGGCCATGTACAGCAGGATTCAATTAACTTGTCATAAGTCAGCTGATCCAGTAATAATTAAACAGTGATTTCGACACAATAATCAAAAGGCTTGAAAGTCTTAAAGGCCTTTAAAGTCTTAAAAAGACCTTTTTGAAGAAGACCTTTCATAGAATAACGTTTTAAAAGACCTTTTCAATAATCTGCGAGATTCAGCATTTGTAGGTTAAGTATTGTGATCATATGCTCGTCGATCAGCTGACTTATGACAAGTTAATTGCATCCTGCTATAGTTTAAAGGGGGCTATGTCTCAATCCATAACAGCTGAATACGCGATTAGTTGAAATGTGAACATGCCGTCAAGCAATGCACTCACACACACAAGCAAGACACATAAAATCTCACAAATATCAAATTTTGACACGGGTGATTATGCTAGTCAACTGAATTTGGTCTCATCTGAAAGCTGGAAGAAATAGGAAGTTTCCTATGTTATAAAACCATTATTGAACCTTGGGTAGTTTTTAAAAAAATACATTTGAAATTTTGCAAGTTATTAAGGGCCCTTAATACGTTTTGATTGGCATGGTCAAGGCCAAGATGAAGGTCTGGTGTAAAAAAAGCAACCTTATATGACGGAATGTTTCAAAATGGAAACAACAAGTTTTCGAGTTATTTCAATTTAAAATTACAAAATGCCCACCATTTTGAAATATTCCTTCAGATTAGGTTGCTTCATTTTTTTACAGCAGACCTTCATCTTGGCCTTGACCATGCTAAACAAAATTAATCAACCCATTCTGGAGAATAAAAATAAAAAGTGAAAAAACAATATTATGACTAGGGGAAGCAAAGTATTTTAGGACCCATGTTTTCTGGGACGTTTTTCTTAATTTCTATGTGTCTGAAAACCGCTCACGAAGTTTGTCAGTCTATTTTAGAAACACCCTGTATAGGTTATATTTTTGAACCAGGTTCTATCTGCGACTGAGCAACCGGGGGTTAATGATTGTCCTATACCCTGTTCATCGAGAGTTGACAGAAAGGCTCCTCCTAAAAACTAACGGGACAGAGCGCTGGGCCAATACAGAGCAAGGTCATCGTCGGAAGAGTGACAGTTTTCAGGACACAGTCATCCCTTACACGAACATTCCTATCAGTATAGCAGTATAACATTCCTATAGTATAGCAGTATAGAATAGCACTAAGACCGCTTGTGAGTTGGCCTGACCGTGCCGATAGGAGGAGCCTTTCTGTCAACTCTCGATGAACAGGGTCATAGACCAACTATACAACTATACTATAGACTAACTGTTGTCTGTGACAGGGTATAGAAACCGGGCATAAGAGTAAAATAATTGAAATCTACATTTTTTCTCAATGAATTAGGCAAGATACGACGACTACGCCTACATCCAGCCTTCCTCAGGCCGGCTTCCCGTCCTCAACTACTCAGTGTGCACGTCGTCCAACATGAAGCAGCTGCACTCGTCTCTGTCGGAGAAGTCGCTGTGGGACGGACTGAAGCGCAGCGACGTGGAAGTGGTTCACTCTCTGCTCACCGAGCCTGTCTGGCAAATAGCGCCACTGTCGCCCGCCCTACTCACCGAACAGGTAAAAGTAAAAAAATAGATAAATCTCACTTATGTTCACATTATTAGATTGCATTTTACATTGTTGAAAATTATTAGTTACAATTCATAAAATTACTAGAATTATATTACTTATACTTACAACTTTTGTAATCTAGTATCTAAGCAGTTATAATATTATTGTTATCTACATGAATAAAGTAATCTTATCTTATCTTATCTTATCTTAACAGGCCGTCATCAACTATACGGAGGCCGTTATTGGGCTGGGATTCTTGCGACAGGGTGAGTGAACTGAATACAATGTCACTAGGAATTCCCGGGTCGCACATTCAACTGCGACTGTTGAACTGCATGGAATAGTTTCTAATTCTCCTCTTCTTCTTTCACCACCCTCTTCATCTTCTACTTTGCCTTCTTTTTCGTGTTCTTCTCCATATTATCCTCCTCCTTATTGTCTTCCTTCTTCTTCTTCTTCTTCTTCTTCTTCTTCTTCTTTCCTATCCTCTCTTCTCCTCTTTTTATTCTTCCTCCTCCCTTCTCCTCTTCTTTCTTCTTCTTATTGTTCTTCGTTTTTTCTTCTTTTTTCTTCTTCTTATTCTCCTCCGTCTCCTTCTTTTCCTTATCTGTATTCTCCTTCTTCTACTTTTTCTTCAGCTTCTCCTTTTCGTCTTTCTTCACCCACTTCTTCTTCATCTTCTTCTCTTTCTCCTTTCTTCTCCTTCTCTTTCTATTCTAACAAGCTACTAACTACTTTAGCAAAATACTTTTACTTACTTAAATACTTGGCAAAATACTTTTATATAAATAAATAAAACACTAAAAGATATTGTCAATACCTATTCATCAATAAGATTTCTACAAATAAGTTATATAATTAATATTACTTATACCATAGCCCCCTTTAAACTACATGGCCGCGGCCTTCAATGTGACAACCTCGCAGTCCCGGCTGGTTTCATTATAAAATCATACTTATAGCAGGATGCAATTAACTTGTCATAAATCAGCTGATCGACGAGCATATGATCACAATACTTAACCTACAAATGCTGAATCTCGCAGATTATTGAAAAGGTCATTTAAAAAGTTATTCTTTGAAAGGTCTTCTTTAAAAAGGTCTTTTAAAGACTTTAAAGGTCTTTAAGACTTTCAAGCCTTTTGATTATTGTGTCGAAATCTCTGTTAAATAATTACCGAAACAGCTGATTTCTGACAAGCTAAAAGGATCCAACTAAACTTATACTCTACTTTCAACCATGGACATTTATTTCAATGTGAATTTTAGACTTATTACATCTGATTTATTGGTGTTATCAGGTCATGTACTGCTGAACGAATTCTGGCAAACCGAGGTGGGAGACTTGACAGTGGACGAAGAGCGGTTCCCCACCATGGAGAAGACCATTGACATATTCCATCGCAGAGGCTTCCGGATCGCCCTCTCCATTCAGCCCTACATATCCACCGAATCCAGCAATTTTGCAACGGCTGTTCGCCAGGGCTTATTGGTAAATACAGGGTGTTTCAGAACTCCCTACCAATACTCTAGGGCATTGTTCCTTAGTAAAAACCATATCTGAATATCATATTAAAATTGTCCAGAAGTCATTAGTTACTCACACAGCTGCCATTTTGTTTTTTTCACTTATTATTTTTTATCTCAATAATGGTGGAGCATATAGAATTGAAACTTTGCACCAACATTTATAACAACTATAGCAGGATCCATTTAACTTGTCATAAAACATATGATCTACGAGCATATGATCACAATACTTAACCTACAAATGCTGAATATCGCAGATTATTGAAAAGGTTTTTTAAAAAGTTATTCTTTAAAAGGTCTTCTTTAAAAATGTCTTTTAAAGACTTTAAAGGTCTTTTAAAGACTTTAAAGGTCTTTAAGACTTTCAAGCCTTTTGATTAGTGTCGAAATCACTGTTTAATTATTACTGGATCAGCTGATTTATGACAAGTTAATTGGATTCTGCTATAGACAAAGCTACAAAAAAATATGACAATTTTTCAAATCCATAAAACAAAATGGCGGCCATTCAAAATTTTGTTTCCTGTTTAACTTGGAAACCGTTGATATTACGAAACTTTTACAAGAATAACTTTTTTTAGTAAATTTAATTACAAATCAATTGTAATACGTGACGAGATTAGTCACGTTCAGTCACAGTAATTCACGCACATGTTTATGAAGCAACACACACCGATTAGTCATTGCATCGGTGTGTGTTGCTTCATAAGCAACTATGTGAAGTACTGTGACTAAACGTGACTAATCTCGTCTTGTCTTGTCTCGACTAACCGGTGTACGCCTAGCCTTAGTGGGTTAGCAGCTTAGAGAGCCCTCAGTATATAGTGTCGGGGCTAACGTTTGTCGATGGCCACCCGTTTTAGTCTAGGACTTTGCTAAATCCCGAGCTCATGAACTGGCCCTAATTGATTGATTTTATTCGAATTTGCGTAATTTAGGTGACCGAACGCGGCCCGAAACACAGAAAGGTGCCAGCGCTGACCAGTTACAAGTCGGTGGCCAGTGCTGGCATGATTGACATCACCAACAACCGCAGCTCTCCTTGGCTACTCGGCATGCTCAACCAACTCAGACAAAAGTATCACATCGACTCGTTCTACCTCGATATGGGTGAGTTCACTATCGAATTGTTTTAACTATCGAATTGCCATTTTACAATTGAATTGATTTTTAATAGATTTAATTTATTTCCCATTTTTTTATCGTATGGCTCACCAAGAGCATGGAACGAAGTCAAAAACACTCAGATATACAAAACATAATAATATATACTTTGTTAATGATCATTCACCTCTGCTGATTCAATCAAGTGGATGTGAAACTGGCAACCAGCTGGTAAGCCTAAGCCCACATAAGGCTGTTGAGCCATTGACAAACAAACAAACAATATACTTTGTAGCAGTGATAGCAGACTTGGTAGTTAGCTACAATTCTATGTCAAGAATTGATTATATGTAATATGTATTATTATTTCCCATAAAATAACAGAACAAAGCACAAAATGCCGAACATAACTTGATCCTATGGTGATTTTCACATTAGTTATCACAGATTTGTCAGTCATTCACACAGTTGCCAGCAGCACACTGATGCAATGACTAATCGGTGTGTGTTGCTTCTTAAGCAACTATGTGAAGTACTGTGACTAAACGTGACTAATCTCGTCTTGTCTTGTCTTGACTAACCGGTGTACGCCTAGCCTTAGGCCGCACTGCTCCTGGTTAAAAACCATACCTAAATATCATAAATTGTCCAGAAGTCCTTAGTTACTCACACAGCTGCCATTTTGTTTTTTTCACTTATTATTTTTTATCTCAATAATGGTGGAACATATAGAATTGAAACTTTGCACCAACATTTATGACAACTAGACAAAGCTACAAAAAAACTATGACAATTTTTCAAATCCATAAAACAAAATTGCGGCCATTTAAAACTTTGTTTCTTGAATAACTCGGAAACCATTGATATTGCGAAAATTCTACCATCATAACTTTTTTTAGTACATTTAATTACAAATCGATTGAAACCTCATTTGTTAAGATTGGATCAATATTGACTGAGTGATAGGTGACCGCTGGAGGCTGGTTGCAGTGCATCCTGGGCTTGCGGCTAAAGTCTGCTACTACAATGCAACAGTCTCCGTCTGCTTTGCATGTTAATTTTAAGCGATTTTAGATTATTTTGTGTGAATTTTAAAGACAGTAAAAAGGAGTGCAAGTAACCTCCAGCGGTCACCTATCACTAAAGCTGCCATATCTCAGTCAATATTGGTCCAATCTTAACAAATGAGGTTTCAATCGATTTGTAATTGAATGTACTAAAAAACGTTGTTTGGGCATCATCCCTATCAAAAACATTTTGCATAATTTGAGATTGTGTTTTATGGCGACATAAATAATTGAATTTATTTAATGTAATAGGCAAACTTTAATTAATTCAATTTTAATATGAAAATTTTAATTTTAAAACGAATTTAAAAAATTTCAGGCACAGCCCACGACATGCCCCAGTACTATCAGATGGAGCGCAACTTGACCAACCCGGATCACTACAAACAGCTGTTCACCGCCGCCATTTTGAGCGGGGGCGGCAGTGGGGCGGGGGACGGACTGAGTGTGCTGGGAGTGTCGGGGGCAGTGGCCAGACCCCCCGCCCCCGTATTTGTCAGTCTGCCTTCACTGCCTTCCACGTGGGAATCGCTGCAGGTCTGAAACATTGACGCTCGGTTGCTCGTCACTCGCAGTTTGAACCTAGTCAAAATTATAGCAGGATCCAATTAACTTATCATAAATCTGGTGATCCAGTAATAATTAAACAGTGATTTCGACACAATAATCAAAAGGTTTGAAAGTCTTAAAGACCTTTAAAGTATTTAAAAGACCTTTTTAAAGAAGACCTTTCAAAGAATAACTTTTTAAAAGACCTTTTCAATAATCTGCGAGATTCAGCATTTCTAGGTTATGTATTGTGATATTGCTCGTCGATCATATGTTTTATGACAAGTTAAATGGATCCTGCTATAGAACGCATTCAAATATAGAACTTAGTTCAAACATTGAACCTATACTCTGTTCACGGAGTCGAGAGACGGCAAAAACAAGCTGTTTGCATGTGTATACGTTTATAGCAGGATCCAATTCAACTTGTCAGAAATCAGCTGTTGCAAAGAGCAATATCACAATACTTAAACTATAAATGCTGAATCTCGCAGATTATTGAAAAGGTATTTTAAAAAGTTATTCTTTGAAAGGTCTTCTTTAAAAAGGTCTTTTAAAGACTTCAAAGGTCTTCAAGACTTTTAAGCCTTTTGTTTATTGTGTCGAAATCACTGTTTAATTATTACCGAAACAGCTGATTTCTGACAAGTTGAAAGGATCCTGCTATACGTATAGAAGCGATGACTCACAGCTGTTTTTGATCATTTTTCTGTCCAATTCCAGTTCAAAATACGTTCATTCAAGGTCAGACTGGAATCACGTACTGCAGATAATAATAATATTATTTCAGTAGTTCTACTGTGAATCGGTCTAGCTTCTCCTAGCTAGACTCTCGCACGCACAGGTTGATTTGTATCGTCTCCCCTTTCCCTGAAAGGAAAAGGCTATATAAATCAGATCTTCAGGAAAAGGCTGAAGACTATAAATCAGATCTTATTGAGGTTAGAGATCTATCAATATTACGAATTTGCTCGGAGGAAAGATGTCAAGAGTAAAGAACTTTATTATATAAACTCTAAGGCTAGGCGTACACCGGTTAGTCAAGACAAGACAAGATGAGATTAGTCACGTTTAGTCACAGTAATTCACATAGTTGCTTATGAAGCAGCACACACCGATTAGTCATTGCATCAGTGTTTGCTGCTTCATAAGCAACTATGTGAGTTACTGTGACTAAACGTGACTAATCTCGTCTTGTCTTGACTAACCGGTGTACGCCTAGCCTAAGTATATTGAGATTTATTTTAAAACAACGAAAGATCTATTATCTAGCTATTATTATGTTGTCAATATTCGCCGTAGCGGAAGTCTACAGAGTAGTTTATATAGTCTGGCAACAGACAAAAGAGCCTCCAAAATAAGAACTCTACTGCGCAGAGAGAGCGCACGTTATGCAATGAAGCAGTTTATCTCACTCGCTCACTAGAGTAGTGGTACTATGTGATACTGTATCACTGAATTGATACGATGCGCGAAGGTTCTTTTGTCTGTTGCCAGACTATAGCATTATTAATTAGGAGTTTCGTTCAACTAATTACTTTGATTTAAAAGCAATTGAATAGTTGCAATATCTCATTTCCTTCCATCTTGATTTAATGTAATTGTATTTTCTTTTTCAGGTAATAATTCCGACAGTGCTAACCTATGGCATAATAGGTTACCCATTTCTATTGCCCGGACCAGTTGGAGGAGACTATCTTATAGAGTCTCCCTTCCAGGACAGTCGAATCAAAGGTAAATATTCCAACATCAAACTTATTCTAAACTATTCTGATCTTCTGTTCAGTTTACAACCATTGCATAATAGTAGTTTATGCATGTACCATATTGCATAATAGTAGTTTATGCTCCAGTGTTTTAAAACTGGATTAGATTGAACAAGGAACGTTTCATAATATACAATCTGTATAGTAATGAGGTCATTACGATACAAGTTTCAAATTCGATTTCGAAAAAGCTAGAAACTGTTTCTATTTCAATTATGAAACTGTAATGATTGCGTTATAACACGGTCGTAGATAAACTACTATTTAACACCAATGACCACACTATGATTATTCGCTGTGAGCATCTACGGTGTTGCGCTCTGGCGGATAATCGTATGAATCTTTCCGAGAAGATTAACATGGGAAAGGATAGGCTTATGTACGTGAAAATTAGTTTATAATTGAAATAGAATTCCCTGTCGCTATTTTTCCTACTTATCGATTGTGGAATTATATTTAAAATGAACATATCGCATGTTCTTAATCATTATTATAATCTTCAATTCAAGTTTTAAAATCAACTTTGAAGGTTATGTTTCAAGCTGGCTGAGCAGACGAAGTAGTTTATCCACAGCTGAGTTCATTCCCATTGGTCAATATTCCGAAATGGATTATGGGCGCGAGACTTCAAATCAATCATATGCTTTTGAACTGGATTTTTCACTCGATCAATTCAAAACTGACATCCGATCTCTTTGTTGAATCACTTCACGGTTGGACATATGGAAGGAATAGAAGCCGCAATTACTATTGTGAACAGTATTTATACAATTAGGAATACGACAATACTTCAAATGCTTATTCCCTATCCTTTCTCATGTTAAACTACCTGGGGTCGTTCACTAAAATTCCGCGTGAGCGCAGGTGTCGATTCTATTATTCCCACCACCTACGTGCACACACTGAGCTAAATATTATATCCATCTGGAGGTAGCACAAGCTAGGGCTGCTATATGAGACCGTGTTCAACCTATTTTTTTTTATCATGCCCTAATCATTTTATGATTAGGCAACCCACTGTACTGCCAACCTAACAAAATTAGGTGGCCCGTGTTCCACCTAATTTTGTTTGGTTGGCAGTACAGTGGGGCATGATAAAAAAATTGGAGGAACCCAGTTTGTTCATTCATTGCTACCTCCAGCTAGATAATACAGGGTTATCATAAAAGACTGGTGCGAAGATTGACTTTTTCTAGAAACCAGGGTTCAAGCCAAACAACCTAAATTAGACAGGAATCATGAACCGATTCGCGTCAAATGTTTGTCAGAAAATCGCACCAATTCTTATGAAACCGCACCATTCTTTTATGATAACCCGGTATTTAGCTCAGTGGGTGTCGATTTTATAATCCTCACCACCTACGTGCACACAGCGAATACATTCTCTGTAGTATTTGTCTTGTTGATCGGAATAAAACAATTGTAAATGTTTGAATTTGTGTTTGCTTAGGTAACCTGACAGCTGAGTTCAGTCTGCCAGACACGAACGTAGAGCAGAACAGTTTCCTGTTGAGTGGTGCCGGGAGTGCAGGCCTGCCCATCAAGGAGTTGTATGTGCGCTGGCTGCAGCTGGCCACATTTCTGCCTGTCATCCGCTACTCGCATCTGCCCTCTGACTACGCCGACGACCCCGATGTGCTCGAACTGGCCAAAGTGCTCACTTCTCTGCGACAGAAAATAGTAAGCATCGCTCTTAGGCAGCTCGTACACCGGAGCAATAAGCAATAGACAACTAGCAACATATGGATCATATATGACTGTCTACTCTATACAAACCAATAGTTCAATGCACACCGAAACAGCTGCTTTAGGTGTGCATTGACTATTGGTGTTGTATAAATGATCTCATATGTTGCTAATTCCTGCTATTGTCTGGTGTACGACCTGGAAATACTAGTGCCATTCACGTCAAGAAGTCAGCATTGCTTAGATGGGAGCTTCTCCCTATTCTACTCCTTTTTCTCCGTTTCCTTCTTTTCTTTCCCTTTTCTTCTTGTCCTCCTTCTTCTCCTCCTTTTTCTTCTCCTTCTTCTTCTTATCCTTTTTCTCCTTCTCATTCTCCATCCCCTTCTCTTACTTCTTCTTCTCCTTTTTCTTCTTCCCTTTCTTCTTCCCTTTTCTTCTTCTCCTCCTCCGTCTCCTTCTCATTCTCCATCACCTTCTCACTTCTTCTTTTTCCTTTTTCTCCTCCTTTTCTTCTTCCCCTTTTTCTTCTTCTTCTTCTCCTCCTTCTCCTTCTTGTCCTCCGTCTCCTTCTCATTCTCCATCACCTTCTCTTACTTCTTCTTTCCTTTTTCTTCTTCTTTTTCTTCCCCTTTTCTTCTTCCCTTTTTCTTCTTCTTCTTCTCCTCCTCCTTCTCCTCCGTCTCCTTCTCCTTCTTTTCCTCAGTCTCCTTCTCATTCTCCATCCCCTTCTCTTTACTTCTTCTTCTCCTTTTTTCGTCTTTTTCTCCTCCTGTTTCTTCTTCCCCTTTTTCTTCTTCTCCTTCTCCTTCTTCTCCTCCTCCTCCTCCTCCTCAATTTCAAAGTCAGAGACAGCTTCACGAAGTTTTCTGGTCTATTTTAAAACACCATGTATATGTTTTGTATGAATAATATTGAACTATGAAGTGAATAAAGTATTTGATTTGATTATGTAATATTGTTTTATTTTAAATAAAATGATTTGATTTGAACTTAGGCTAGGCGTACACCGGTTAGTCAAGACAATTAGACAAGACGAGATTAGTCACAGTACTTCACATAGTTTCTTATGAAGAAACACACAGCGATTAGTCATTGCATCGGTGTGTGCTTTTCATAAGCAACTATGTGAATTACTGTGACAAATCTCTTCTTGTCTTGTCTTGACTGACCGGTGTACGCCTATTGTTTTCTTTTTTTAATAAAATGATTTGATTAGAACTTAGGCTAGGCGTACACCGGTTAGTCAAGACAAGACAAGACGAGATTAGTCACAGTACTTCACATAGTTTTTTTATAAAGAAACACACACACCGATTAGTCATTGCATCGGTGTGTGCTGCTTCATGAGCAACTATGTGAATTACTGTGACTAATCTCGTCTTGTCATAATGCCACCAAAGCACACCTGACTAGTCATTGCATCGGTGTGTGCTCATTAGCAACCATGTGAATTACTGCGGCTAATCTCGTCTTGTCTTGTCTTTCTTGACTAACCGGTGTACGCCTAGCCTAAGTTCGACAATACAAGACGAGATTAGTCACAGTAATTCACATAGTTGCTTATGAAGCAACACACACCGATTAGTCATTGCATCGGTGTGTGCTGCTTCATAAGCAACTATGTGAATTACTGTGACTAATCTCGTCTTGTCTTGTCTTGACTGACCGGTGTACGCCTAGTCTAAGTTCAAATCAAATAATTCTATTAAAAAAAACAATATCACATCAAATACTTTATTCACTTCATAGTTCAATATTATTCATTCAAAAAATATACATGGTGTTTTAAAATAGACTGGCAAACTTCATGAACTTCCTGACGTTGCCATCTCTGATCTTTGACGTATGTTCACAGATCAACCCGCTGATGAAAAAATACGCGCAAGAAGCCCTGGACTCCGGGGAGCCGCTGATACGTCCGCTGTGGATGCTCGACCCGAACGACTCGGCCTGCCATCTGGTGGTGGACGAGTTCTCTGTCGGCGAGGAGCTGATAGTGGCTCCCATCCTCAGTCCCCAGACTCACGAGCGGGAGGTCTACCTTCCGACAGGTGATTCAGTTATAGCAGGATGCAATTAACTTGTCATAAATCAGCTGATCGACGAGCATATGATCACAATACTTAACCTACAAATGCTGAATCTCGCAGATGATTGGAAAGGTAATTTAAAAAGTTATTCTTTGAAAGGTCTTCTTTAAAAAGGTCTTTTAAAGACTTAAAGTCTTTAAGACTTTCTTATGATTATTGTGTCGAAATCATTCTTAATTATTACTGGATCAGCTGATTTATGATGTTGAATTGAATCCTGCTATATTCATTTCATCAAAAGTACATAAGGCATTGTCATTATTACAAAATATACATTTTCTTATAACAAAATCTTCTTCTTCTTCTTCTTCTTTCTTCTTCCTTCTTCTTCTTCTTCTTCTTCTTCTTCTTCTTCTTCTCCTTCTTCTTCTTCTTCTTCTTCTTCTTCCTCTTCTTCTTCTTCTTCTTCTTCTTCTTCTTCTTCTTCTTCTTCTTCCTTCTTCTTCTCCTTCTTCTTCTTCTTCTTCTTCTTCTTCTTCCTTCTTCTTCTTCTTCCTTCTTCTTCTTCTTCTTCCTTCTTCTTCTTCTTCCTCTTCTTCTTCTTCTTCTTCTTCTTCTTCTTCTTCTTCTTCTTCTTCCTTTATTATTCTTCTTCTTCTTCTTCTTCTTCTTCTTCTTCTTCTTCTTCTCCTTCTTCTTCCTCTTCTTCTTCCTTCCTCCTTCTTCTTCTCCTCTTCTTCTTCTTCCCTCCTTCTTCTTCTTCTTCCTCCTTCTTCTTCTTCTTCTTCCTCTTCTTCCTTCTTCTTCTTCTTCTTCTTCTTCTTCTTCCTTCTTCTTCTTCTTCTTCCTTCTTCTTCTTCTTCTTCTTCTTCTTCTCCTCTTCTTCTTCTTCTTCTTCTTCTTCTTCTTCTTCTTCTTCTTCTTCTTCTTCTTCTTTCTTCTTCTTTCTTCTTCTTCTTCTTCTTCTTCTTCTTCTTCTTCTTCTTCTCAATATTATTATTAACACACACCAATTAGTCATTGCATCAGTGTGTGCTGCTTCATAAGCAACTATGTGAATTACTGTGACTAAACGTGACTAATCTTGTCTTGTCTTTACTAACCGGTGTACGCCTAGCCTTTCTCTCAATTGCAGGAAATAGCTACTATGTGTACTACTTGAGCAATTCTTGAAAGTACTGTCCTGTTTTTTCTGTTAATCTGTACACTACAATATCGGGTCCTTGGATACTCCGTTGTATCGGTTTATTATATTATTTAAGAGAAATAATTACGTACATTACATTGGGCATTGTCATTATTACAAAATATACAGTTTCTTATAACAAAATCAGCACTAATCAATATTATTATATTCGATTTTAGCCAAAAAATACATACAGTACATTAGGCATTGTCATTATTACAAAATATACAGTTTTTTATAATCTCTCCATTGGGAGCCTGGCTAATCGTTAGTATTTTTAAAATAAGCACTAATCAATATTATTATATTCCTTTTCAGCAATGAAATACGTACAGTACATTAGGCATTGTCATTATTACAAAATATATACAGATTCTTATAGCAAATAGTAAACACTAATTTTAGAAAAGTAATTTCCGATGTTGTTTCTCTCAAAATAAGTTTGAAAAATGAAATCCAGATCAAAACCTAACACTGATAAACATACATTTACAGGTGTATGGAAGGATGGAATAGATGGCAGTCTCCGAAAAGGGTCCAGGTGGATTCATAACTACAAGGTGCCACTGGAGAAGATTGCCTACTTTCTTAAGATGCCTGATAATACACGGTTCTAGGCTGAGATTATCAAACTGTATAGCAGGATCCTTTTTAAATTGTCAGAAAACACATGATTGATGTACGCTCGTTTACTAACGTTAAATCAGCTGTTTTCTGACAAGTTAAAAGAATCCTGCTATAGTTTGTGTTCAGATAGACTTTCGCACCAAGAGACCGAGATAGGCGACAGAGACATGCATCCTGAGACACGGGAACGCGACAAGGTTGCACCGCGTCAACCTGTACCCACGACAACCTGACACCTCGAAAATGATTGGAAAATGATAGGAATGCGACAATACTTTAAATGCATTGTAAATGCTTATCCCCTATCCTTTCTCATGTTAAATTCATGTTTTCGTTCACAAAAATTCCGCGTGAGCGCTAGGGTCGATTTTATTATCCCCACCACCTATGTGCACACAGCGAATAGAGCCCTTTACAATGCTAATCAAAATGTGATCAGATGATATAAAATGGTTGATCTGTGTTTATGCAACCCAACATTACACTCCATTCTGAAGAAGGAAGAGAAAAAGTTGGTGGGGGAAAAATTATGAAAGAAGGTGGATGTTTTACCATATTAACATCACAAATGTAGGCTTATAAAATTATGAATTATCGACTTACTTTGATATCGACATTATTCGATATTATGAATATTGACTTATCTGTGTTATTTAATGTGCCTTAAAAATAACATTTGAAAAAAATATTAATCTGTGATTAAAAATAGATACCTAGTTGAAATTATAGCCTATTAATTATGTGTTTTATTCTGTAGTTGGTTGTAATATTCAGTAGTTAACTTTTGTTAAATGTAACTTTATTGTAAAGAAAAAATTGTAGACGTAGCTATAGCCTTTGTTCCACAGTTATCATTCCAAATAAAGAGGAAATCACTTGTAGGTTGTGAGAGAAAATATATAAAATATAATAATATAAAAAATCAATTGTTAGTTTTATTGTGTTAGTAAATGTTAGTTTTATTGTTATTTTGAGACTAGTGAGATGTTACCGACTATTTTATAGCCTATATTATTAAAAAATGTGAATAAAATTGTTAGTCAACTTTTGGTGAATTATTTTATCTGATTGTGTTGATTTTACCTTTTCCTGCTATTTCTTTAGGGACCGAACTTGAAGAAATAGCGATTGAGAGGCGCTATGAGTGACGGAATTACAAGTTTTGTTCTATAATTTGCAAATATAGGAACAAAACAGGAGTATAAGACAGAATTCAATTAGGTCCTAAAGAATTAATATTTATCCAAATAGAAAGAATTTTCATCAGCATAATATTTTTCTTTCCACTGGTTTCTTTTACTATTTAGACTTGCCACCATAGAATACAGTGGAATAGACTAATGTGATCATACTGCACTTGTAACCTCCATTGTTCAACACACAAATAATATTTAATTCAATTACTGCATCATCTTTACATTTCATATCTTCTTTGCTTCAACTATTCAGGTTCAATAATCAATAGGCTATTACATTACATGTAATGTACCAAATCGTTATCTCTCTCACTCCCTTGTACTCTGGAAGCCAATCAATAAAAGAATTGAATAGAGCATTGTTTATTTTGAAATGACTACTGGAAAAATATAAAAAATATGGCATTGATTTTCAAAGTTACTGATTATATCACTAATTAATGTTTGAAAATATTATTGGTTTAAAGACAGGCATTTTTGCATTTTATCGAATGATAAAATATAGCTTCAATCCGATCCGATTGTTTATTATTCCCCCACTTGAGCTCTACTATCACCAAATACCAAAATTGCCTTAAAATTTAATTTATCGGCAGAGTGGCAAGTCGAGCAGTTAGTAATACGTCCTACTGCTAGGCACCCTCTAGCTCAACAGCGCACTCAAACACACACAATCATATCAAAATCAAATGATAATGCGCTAGACATGCTCAAATAAATCAATATAAACGTTCTATTCTAAAAATAATATTGATTTCAGGCATCACAAATAATTGAAGTATCTCCAACTAGATAATTGTGGTGAGTAAACAGTTTTTAATTTTATTAATTCACTTCTCGAAATTAGTTCTGTAAACTTCCGGGCAAGTATGTTGTTTGGTTATGTCGCATTAAATTACGTATTTAGAGTTTTTATTATCTTTCACTCGATTGTAATCACTAGGGCTTTAGCTATTTGTTTTTTCTAAAGTAATTCTCATTTTATTTTATATTTTAATATTTCCATAATACTATGTTAGTTCCTTGATAACATTGTGGTGTGCTAGGTCTCAACATTCCAAACATTTTCAAAGTTTGCTAATTTGTTTTCTAATGTATTTCGAAAAAAAACTATTTCTGGATTGTGTTCAATGTCTATAACTAAAATATTGCTTCAACTAAATCTTGAATTGTTTCACAATGTTACTCCACAATTATCAACCTAGCGTTTGTGATCAATAATAGAGCTACAGTACCACTTAATTTTAACCTTTGATTGCATAATATCTGTTAGTTGTATTTAATGAAATGTGTCCTTTTTCTTTATATAAGTTACTTGAGTAAATTTTGAGAACCTGTACCTCGAATAATTGTAGTTTTTTAGTAAGAACATGACCGGTCAATCTAGGCTAGCATACATAACCTCAAACTTCTTGACTGATGTATTTCACCTGAATACTGATCCTTCCAGACGAAGAACATGAGCCACTGATCAATATGAGTTTAATCATGTATTAAATGATTTCTAACAAAATTGTATGTTTTGATTCGTTCTCAGATATGTCGCCAGTGATTAATTGAAATGGAGGATCCTGAGCTAGCTTCTTTACAAACGGTTTTTGAAACCCTCAGACTTGCTTCCTGTCAAGATCCCACCGTTTTGAAGCCCGCTGAGGAAAAATTGAAAGAATGGGAAATCGTACCTGGTTACTATACTATTCTAATGGTAAGTTGAAGTCATTATTATAATGCAAAGTTGCATTTTCAAATTTTATTGTGTGCTAAAAGATCCACTGGAAATTGAAATACTTCTGACATGTATTGGTAGGGGATACATTAAAGGGCAGGTCCTAATTACATCTTTTGGAGGAGACGTAAAGCCGTTGGTTCCTCTTATCTCCTATCCTCAACGCTTATCTCCTCTCCTCTCAACTCCTATATTCTCCTCTCTTCCCCTCTCCTTTTCTCTCCTCTTCGCTCCTTTCCTCTTCTCTTCGCTCCTTTTCTCTCCTCTTCGCTCCTTTCCTCGCCTCACAACTCCTCTACCTACGTCTCTCTCACTTACTCTTCTCTCCTCTCTTTCACTTTCCTTCTTTTACTCACCTAACCATTTTCCTCTCTCTCACTGGCTTTTCCTCACTGCCTCTCTCTTCCTCTTCCTCTCTCAATCTTTCCCTCACTGCCTCTCTCTTTATTTCTCCCTCTTTCTCTCTCAATCTCGCTGTTACTGCCTCTCTCTTTATCTCTCCCTCTTTCTCTCTCTCAATCTCTCCCTCATTCTCTGTGTTTTCTCCCCGTCTCTCTTCCTCTCCCTCTTACTATATTCCCGTTCCTTCCTTTTTTCTCTTCCCCCTCTTTCTCACCCCTCTCTTACTCTCTTTCCCTCCCTCATTTTCTTTGTTTCTCCCTCTATTTTAAAGTGGCATTGATCTTTTAAAAGTTTTAAGCTTTAAAAACTTTAAAGCTTAAGGCTAGGCGTACACCGGTTAGTCAAGATTTTTAAAGCTTAAGGCTAGGCGTACACCGGTTAGTCAAGACAAGGCAAGACGAGATCAGTCACGTTTAGTCACAGTACTTCGCATAGATGCTTATACTTCGCATAGAGCAACACACACCGATTAGTCATTGCATCGGTGTGTGCTGCTTCATTAGCAAGCATGTGAAGAACTGTGACTAAACGTGACTAATTTCGTCTTGTCTTGTCTTGACCCGGTATTAGCCACTAGTATAAAGTGAGAAAGTTTAAAAGTTTTTAAGTTCTTTTTTTTTATCGTATGGCTTTTATTGGTGGGGAGACCCTTACGGGTAGGTTCCACCTCGCCTCATTGCACAATTTTTTGTGTCTTTTTTGTTCTTATTTTCTACCACTATACCATGTCGGGTCCTTGTATGTCCATCGTTGTCTATCTGTACTTCTGTTACAGAAAATAATTCTGAAACACGACATCGATTTGAACGTGAGATGGCTGGCGATTTTGTGCTTGAAGAACGGCGTTGACAGGTATTGGCGACGTAACATTACCAACGGCATAAATGACGCTGAAAAAGATGTACTACGCAAAAGTCTCATGTGCAACATTCGCGAGCCGGTTCTACAGATTGCCACACAAATGGCGGTTATTGTGGCAAAGATCGCCAGGTGGGTACTTGTTGAACTTCTATTTTATTTGTGTAAGCAGCCACTCTACAGGGTGTTTCAGAACTCCCCACCAATAATCTAGGGCATTGTTCCTGGGTAGAAACCATATCTAAATATCATATTTAAATTGTCCAGAAGTCCTTAGTTACTCACACAGCTGCCATTTTGTTTTTTTCACTTATTATTTTTTATCTTAATAATGGTGAAACATATGGAATTGAAAATTTGCATCAACATTTATGACAACTAGACAAAGGTAACAAAAAAATTATGACAATTTTTCAAATCCATAAAACAAAATGGCGGCCATTCAAAATTTAGTTTCTTGAATAACTCGAAAACCGTTGATATTACGAAAATTTTACAGAGATCACTTTTTTTAGTAAATTTGATTACAAATCGATCAAAACCTTATTTGTTTAGATTGGACCGATATTGACTGAGATATGGCAGCTTTAGTGATAGGTGACCGCTGGAGGCTAGTTACAGTGCATCCTGGGCATGCGGCTAAAGTCTGCCACAACAATGCAACAGTCTCTGTCTGCTTTGCATGTTATTTGTGAGTGATTTTAGAGTATTTCGTGTAAATTTTAAAGACATTAAAAAGGATTGCAAGTAACCTCCAGCTGTAGCAGAAGTCTTGAACTATTTTCACAGCTTTCTTTGTATTTCCGTTTCTCTAATATTATTATTTTTGTAATGATTAAAATTGTTTCAGACTGGACTACCCTCGCGAGTGGCCCCAGCTGATGAGCGCCTTGCTAAACTCGCTGAAACAGGGCGACGAGCTGGAACAGCATCGTGTTCTGATGGTGCTCTATCACGTGATCAAGAGTCTCTCCAGCAAACGGCTGGCCGGCGACCGCAAACTCTTTCAGGAGTTGACGGCAAACATCTACTCGTTCCTCTATCAGCAGTGGACCACGCTAACTGATGCCGCCAATGCACAGGTCAGCATTATTTCTCAGTCAAATTGAATCGAGTACTTTTATTAGCCATGACAGAACATCATCATCATCATCATTCTCCTTCTTCTTCTTCTTCTTCTTCTTCTTCTTCTTCTTTTTTATTCTTCTTTTTCTTCTTCTTTTCTATTTTCTTCTTCTTCTTCTTCTTCTTCTTCTTCTTCTACCTCTTCTTCTTCATCTTCTGCCATTCTTCTTTTTCTTCTTCTTTTCCTCTTTTCTTCTTCTTTTCTTTTCTTCTTCTTTTCTTCTTCTTCTACCTCTTCTTCCTTCTTCTTCTTCTTCTTCTTCTTCTTTTTTCTTCTTCTTCTTCTTCTTCTTCTTCTTCTTCTTCTTCTTTCCTTCTTCTTCTTCTTCTTCTTCTTCTTCTTTTCTTTTTCTTTTCTTTTCTTCTTCTTCTTCTTCTTTTCTTCTTCTTTTCCTTCTTCTTCTTCTTCTTCTTCTTCTTCTTCTTCTTCTTCTTCTTCTTCTTCTTCTTCTTCTTCTACTTCTCCTCCTCCTAATTATTCTTCTTCTTCTTCCGCTTCTTCTTCTCCTCCTTTTCTCCTCTTTCTTCTTCTTCCATCTTGTTCTCCATCTTCAACTCCTCGTTCTCTTTTCACTTTCTTCGTCTCCTTCTTCTTCCCTTCTTCCTCATCTCTTCCTTTTTTTCTTCGGTTTCTTCTCCTCCTTCTTCTTCTTCTTCTTCTCCTCCTCCTTCTCCTTCTTCTTCTTCTTCTTCTTCTTCTTCTTCTTCTTCTTCTTCTTCTTCTTCTTCTTTTCTTCTTCTTCTTTTCTTCTTTTTCTTCTTCTTCTTCTTCTTCTTCTTCTTCTTCTTCTTTTCTTTTTTCTTCTTCTTTTCTTCTTCTTTTCTTCCTTTTTCTTCTTCTTCTTCTTCTTCTTCTTCTTCTTCTTCTTTTCTTCTTCTTCTTCTTCTTCTTCTTCTTCTTCTTCTTCTTCTTCTTCTTCTTCTTCTTCTTCTTTTTCTTTTCTTCTTCTTCTTCTTTTTCTTCTTCTTCTTCTTCTTCTTCTTCTTCTTCTTTTTCTTGATCTTCGTCTTCTTAATGTTTTTCTCTTCTTCTTTTTTCTTCTTCTTTTCTTCTTCTTCTTTTCTTTTCTTTCTTCTTCTTCTTCTTTTCTTCTTCTTCTTCTTCTTCTTCTTCTTCTTCTTCTTCTTCTTCTTTTTTTCTCCCGCCGCCGCCATACTTTTGCCAAATTTTTGAATTTGATATGGGATTACAGGCAAACATTAACCCATTCACTCATTTTTCAAACTTATTTCAAGAGAAATAACATCGAAAATAACTTTTCTAACATTAAAAATAGTCTCTCTACTCTTGGTATTGTGTTGAGAGCTTAAAATGATGAAAACTAACACTGGCAAAGGCGAATTGAAGGTTAGAAGTGTCGAACGAAAGTCTGTTATGCCTTCCCATAAGCGCACAAGGTTGAGAATAAATGAATGAATATATTTTGAAGTAGTCTTGATAGAACTGTTGAATTGTTACAGATTTCTTATCGTGATGAGAAGTGTTTGCAAACACTGGAGAAAGCCAGCCTGCTACTGAAAAGTCTGCATAAGTTGACTGTACACGGCTTTGTCAAAATTCACGAGAGTCCCGATGCTAACGCCTTCCTACATTCCATATTCGGCTACACGAAAACAATGCTCGAGCAACGTAAGTTGAACTATTTAATATTTGACAGAACACCGTGAATGCGTTGAAATTTTTTATCATTCATATAACCGATATAATCCTTTTGTACAATACTTTTAAAAACTTTCAATTTAAATTATGTGCAACTTTTTTCGCAAAAACATATATTGATCGCGAATGATTGCAAATGATAGAGGAGATTCTGTTTTACAATTTGAGACCAAATACGATTTTTTATCATCAATGGCATTCAAGATAGATGTATTTGAAAACAAAAAATAGCCTTCTTCTCGGTATATAAGAATTAAGTCAAACCTACCCACAATAATGAAATTTTTCAATTTTGACCGAATTCAACATAATTATGATGTATGAATTTGAACCGCCTTGATGAGCTGAGAAGAATGAGATATTGTTTGATAAGATCCGTTTACTTATAAATACAAAAGTTAGGGGCGTCCTCAGTTTATCATCCTTGAAGGAATCTTTCTCACCTCCCACTTCTTAAAAACTTGGTTTTAGAGCCGCAAAGTAGTTATTCTGAGGAAGATTGATCTCAGAAACAATATATTTCAGTGGGAAACTTCAATAGAAGTACGTAGAAACGGTTTCAAATGCAACGATTTTTTCAAAAAGCCCTAGCTCAAAAAGTAGACTAGATAATAAGGCCTAGGCCTACTTGGTCTCAAATTGTAGAGATTAAAAATATATTTTTTTAATTTCAGTCTGATATCACGACTTGGTGTGTTAAATTGGATGATTTACAAATAGAGTAGATGATCAGAAATTAAACATGTGTTCATCACTATTATAGAAGTGTGTGTATTGGCAACGTTGCAGGCGTGTGATTGGCTAGCTCGGAAAGTTGTAGGGTACGGTACTGTATCTGTACTCAAATGTCTTCAAGGATGAAAAGCACTATAGTGCTTTGTTAGAGAAGTTGGAAAAGTTCTTAAATGAAATTGACTCTTCTTCTTTTTTACAGGTAAAACAGTGAATGAAATACAGGGTCTGACAGGAATGTTGGAAAAGTTTATAATGAAAATGACAAAAGTACAAGCTACAGTGCTGTCTGATCACCCTTTCTCCTATATCAGTTTTCTACAGCCAACCCTCGAGCTCACCTATTACTATATATTTGTGCCTGGCAACGATGAAATTCTATTCGAACAATTTCTAATTCTTTGCCTCAATCGACTGAAAACAATTGTTCAGACTTTGGAGTATAGGCAAGGCCAGCAGAGAGATTCCAAGTCATTCGATGGTGAGTTTAGTCGATCACTTATCATCGAATAGAGCTATTTTTCGTCTATTTCAATATAAATTAACGATAGAGATTTCGATGTATCGATTAACTATTGTAGCTGTATATGATTCAAATTGTCTCCTTAGGCTAGGCATACACCGGTTAGTCAAGACGAGATTAGTCACGTTTAGTCACAGTCATCCATATAGTTGCTTATGAAGCAGCACACACCGATGCAATGACTAAGGCTAGGCGTACACCGGTTAGTCAAGACAAGACAAGACGAGATTAGTCACAGTAATACATAATTATAGTTACTTATGAAGCAGCACACATCAATGCAATGACTAATCGGTGTGTGTTGCTTCATAAGCTACTATGTGAAGTACTGTGACTTAACGTGACTAATCTTGTGTTGTCTTGTCTTGACTGTCTTCATTACAACTATGTGAAGTACTGTGACTAAACGTGACTAATCTCGTCTTGTCTTGTCTTGACTAACCGGTGTACGCCTAGCCTAAGATGGTGAGTTGGTTTAGTCGATAATTTATCATCGACCAGTGCTATTTTCCATTTTTTTCAAATTAACGATAGAGATTTCGATTTATCGATTGTCTATTGTAGCTGTATATGATTCAAATCATCTTATTCGATGGTGAGTCGATTTGTCTATTTAGTCGATCAATTATCATCGACTAGAGCCATTTTGTATATATTTCTATATATATTATCGATAAAGATCTCGTTTATCGATTTTATATTGTAGCTGCATTGAAACTGAGACTTGAATTGAATTCATTGCAATTGTATATCCTATATCTATACAGGGTTGGGGAAAATTATGGAAACGGCTTAATATTTCTTATACGAAGGTAATTTGACGGTAGGTGACATTGGGGTTTGTACTAAAATTGAAAATACTACTTCACTGTGACTTCAAAAATCTTGTCCGCCATCTTATGTCTTTCGACTTATCGATGTGCGGTTTTCGCCATTCATTTTCTCTTAAAATTCCGTATCGAAATCTTGTATAACATGACCACATTCCCATTCAAAAAATTGAATTTAGATTCAATATGGCGGACCAGTTTTTTGAAGTCACAGTGAAATAGTATTTTCAATTTAAGTTCGATCCCCAATGTCACCTACCATCAAATTACCTTCGTGAAAGAAATATTAAGCCGTTTCCATCATTTTCATCAATTGATAGCCTTATTCACCAATAATATTACCTTACATTTATGTTTGTGCATTGAAGTTGTGATTGTAATTGAGCGATTTCTCTGTTTGCGCAGTTCAAGCAAGTGAATTGGAAACGAGAGCGGCGCAGGCTGTACAAATAAAGAAGGAGTTTTTCAATGAGACTGCACTGAATGTGATCTGTCGCAAGCTGATCACGCACTACTTCTTGCTGACTCAGGAGGATTTGGCTCTCTGGGATTCTGACCCGGAAACATTCTGTGAGCATAACACTATTCAGCCTACTTGCAGGGATTCCTGCAAGCCAGTATTCATGAACTTGAGACTACTGACGGTTCCCGCTCTGTATTTCTTAGAAGCGGTTCTGTTTGTTATGAAGAATGGGCATAAATTTGAATCTAAGGCTAGGCGTACACCGGTTAGTCAAGACAAGACAAGACGAGATTAGTCACAGTACTTCACATAGTTGTTTATGAAGCAACACACACTGATTAGTCATTGCGTGGTGTGCTGCTTCATAAGCAACTATGTGAATGTGACTAATCTGTCTTGTCTTGTCTTGACAATAACTCTGATCCATATACCCTCCTCTATTCACAGAACAACTTTGTTTGAGAGAAGACCGTGCTCATCATAAGGGTAGAAGCAACATTCTAATTTTAAATAAAGATTTTATTTGATCAGTGTTCAGATTTCAGATTTCAATTCTCAGTGATCAGATTTTCAAAGATAATCTAAGATTCAGTTGCTAAAATAATCAATCTTTTCCATCAGCTAATTTGCGTATTTTTGTTACAGATATAAATGAATCGGCAGAAAATTCGAAATATAGTCTAAGGGTGAGTGTTGATTTTTCTAACCATGATCAAAACTTCTTCTATGTCTTCTTCTTTTCCTTTTAGTTGCTCTCGATCTTATTCTTCTTCTTCTTCTTCCGGATATTCTGATTTTCTACTGCGGAAATCGTGATTAGTATGAATGGAATTTGTTTTGCGAAAAGAATGGAATAGAATCAATCGTGGCATTATTTTTTTCTGAAAATCATGTCATTTTTCCTTAAAAATCATAACATTTTTCCTGAAAATTATGACATTTTTCTTGCAAACGGTGACAGCTTTCCTGAAAATCGTTACATTTAATAATGATTGTTTAAGCTGTTCAAATAAATTTGACAAAGAAGTAAATAAATTTGTTCCCAAAAAATTTATTTTGATTAAGCAACGATTCCATTTTTCCATTACCCCAATTAAGGCATGCAAATAGTATGTTTTTGATTCTTTAGATATTGAGCAATAGCAAGTGTTCTTATTACCATTCAATATCTTGTTTCATTCCCAGTAATTTATCGCGTTTTTGTCAAAATTTGTTAAGTTCTATCAATAATACAATCTTTGCTGTTCAATTTTTCAACAATTTGTGGAAATTTATTACTTGTTGAAGCTTATTAAATAATGTGTAGAAAAGGTATTTAAAACTTGTGGGAGAATGGGAAAAATAGCGAAGAACGTTTTGAATAGATAGAAATAAAAAATTTGAATGATTTTGTTGTAAATAATAGAGTGAGAATAACACCAAAAAAAGATGAAGAGTCTTGAAATTTATTTATTTATTCACATACATATAAAAGCTCACAGACACAAAGTCAATTACAAACCTTAATGACATTGTTAGTAAAAACAAAAGAAGAAATACATCGCACTTCACTAAATCAGAGAAAAAATTGAAGCAATTTAAGAGGTTAGAGGAGACGATCTATGAGGAAAATAGAAAAAATAAATCAAAAAATTTACTCCAGTTTCCAAGATTCTTTGTTCTTCTGATTTTATTGACAGGATAAATCTTTCTATGTGAACAATATATCCTGTATCAAGATAAATTTAATAATGTATAAAAAACTAGAAAGGTTGAAAGGAAGAAATGTAATCTTGTTGATAGTGTGGGAGCTGGTATTGAAATACCACCAGTATATTTTTACAGTAATATTGTGTTCTCTGTATTGAGATCTAAGCACACATTTCTCTGAAACTAGCAATGGTGGTTTTCCCAATAATTTTCAGCATCTGAGTGTAATTTTAGTAATTATCTGTAATTGATTTTTCGAGTGATGGCTCAATTACTTTGGTTATTACTACCATTATACTCCATACTTTGTTTATGATTTGGGATCATCATCTGCAGCCAGCGTGTTGTCATTAATTTTTATTGTGCATGATCATTATTTGTTGAAGTTTTCTTTTCTTCTTCTTTTTCTCCTACTACTTCGGATTCTAATTACACTATTCTTGTTTCTCAGATCATTTCTATTTTCAATATTGTCTTGTGTGTCTACTTTCCTCCTTGTCTTCCTCCTCTTTCTTCTGTTGCTAATCATCCTCTTATCTATCTTCTCCATATTCTTTTTCACCATATTCTTTTTTCTTCAATTCTCCCTTTTGTTTTCTCCTTCATCATCGTCCTCTTTATTTCCCTTGTCTTTTTCTCTTCCTTCTCCTCCTGCATCTCCTCCTGCTCCTCCTCCTCCTTTTCCTTCTCACACCGCCTCCCCCTCCATCACTATCTTCTCTCTCTCTCTCTGCACCTGTTCCTCCTCCTCCTCCTCTTCTTTGCCTTCTCCTCTCCCCCTTCTCTTCCTCCCTCTCTTCAACGTACTCTCTCTTCTCTCTTCCTTCTGTCCTCCTCCTCGTCTATTTCTTCTCCTCCACCTCCTCCTCCTCTCTTCTTCATCAACTTCTTATTTTTCTCCTATCTTCTTGTTCTTCTTATCTTCTCCCTCTTCTACGTCTTCTTCTTATCTTCTCCCTCTTCTACGTCTTCTTCTTCTTCTTCTTCTTCTTCTTCTTCTCTTCTTCTTCTTCTTCTTCTTCTTCTTCTTCTTCTTCTCTATTTTTCCTTCTATTCTTCCTCCCCTTTTCACCAATTCCACCTACTCCTATCCCTTCTCTTCCTCCCCCTCTTCAACCTACTCTCTGTCTCCTCTCTTCCTTCTCCTCCTCCTCCTCCTCCTCCTCCTCCTCCTTTTCCTCCTCTACTTTTTCCTCCTCTATTTTCTCCTCCTCCTCCTTTCTTCTTTATAAATTTCTCATTCTCCTTTTATCCTCTTCTTCTTCTTCTTCCGCTGCTCTTTTCTTCTTTTCTTTCCATCTTCGTCTTCTTCTCCTTCTTCTTCTCTTCTTCTTCTTTTCTTCTTCTCAATCTTCAACTCCTTCTTCTTCCGCTTCTTCTTATTTTCTTCTTCTCCTCTATTTTTCCTCCTCCTCCTTCTATTCCTCCTCCTCCTCCTCCTCCTCCTCCTCCTCCTCCCTCCTCCTCCTCCTCCTCCTTCTCTTCACCCACTCCTTTCCAATCTTTATTCTCATACTCAATCATGACTGATTATTGTCTCAGTCTGTCAGTGTGTGTTATTAGCATCCTAAATAATTATAATCGTGTGTTCTCTCTCTGTCATTAGCCGTGCGCGGAATCGCTGTTCCTGGCGTTCTTCTACGAGTACAAGTCGGTGCTGAGTCCGCTGCTCGTCGAGTTGGTGGAAAGTAATCACGCGCCCGTGCCCAGCCACCTGCTGCCCGCTATTCTGGCCAAGGACGCTGTCTACAATGCCGTCGGCCTGGCCGCTTTCGAGCTGTATGATCAGGTCAGTCATTCTCATTATTATTCCACAAATAATAATTGATAATCACTTCTCTAGGTGATGGACAACTCATCCAGAAGAGTTTATTGATAAAATCGAAGACATTACATGCCATACAACCTTCACTATATATCTTTTGTTCAGACTTTTGTAATACAATTATTTGTGTATAGCAGGATTCTTTTAAATTGTTTAGAAACAGCTGATTGATGTACGCTCGTTTACTAACTTTAAATCAGATGTTTTCTGACAAGTAAAATGGATCCTGCTATACACAAATAATTGTATTACAAAAGTCTGAACAAAAGATATTATAGTGAAGGTTGTATGGCATGTACAGTAATGTCTTTAATTTTATCAATAAACTCTTCTGAATGAGTTGTCCATCATCCAGAGAAGTTATTAATTATTATTATTCATAAAATGATGTGAAATCTAATAAAACTTGTTTTCTGACAAGTTAAATGGATCCTGCTATACTTTGTAGCTCGATAAATTCGACGTTGCCTTTGTTCAATGAATTTGATTGAAAAACTTTGTTTTGCTGGCAACGCCAATATTAATTATCAAGATTTCATTGTAAATTATTTTTTCATGAAACTGTATTTTGTTTTAATGTATGTAATTTTTTATTCCTTTTTCTTTCTTGATGGCAATAAAATTCTCATTTATTTATGGTCAGATTAATTTAATTTGGCGGATGGCATTAGATAGATATTAACACTTGCATCAGAGATATTGTGGAACTTTTCCATGGTAGGTAAGAATGAACATTTTCAAATTTTGTCTATACCACATTAATGTGGAATAGACAAAATTTGTTTTTCATTCTTACCTAAGATAGATATTATTTCTTAACCGTGGCAAATAAATAATATTAATTCTAGTGAAAATGTGATATTTCAGGTAGTTTCAATATTATTCTTGTTTAATTAATTTGAATTTGTCATGTAGAAATCTTAAAAATTCAAAATTATTGTTAGTTAATAGTGTTTTGGACTCACAATTTCAGTAAGATGAATGAACAACAACATAACCTCTGAACTATTTATCAAAATTTGGGAAAGAAGCAGTTTTGGACGAATGTCTGTTGATTCTTCTCACATTGTAATGTATTTTGCCAATAAATGAATGAATAAATAAATTCTATCCAATGCCAAATTAAATGAATCCTATTATACTGATTTTAACGATTGCGGTCGCGTTTTGCCGCAGATAAACTTCGACGATTGGTTCATGACAACGTTGAGCGCCGAGTTGAAAGGCTCAGACACCAACTACCGCATCATCCGTCGCCGCATCGCGCTGCTGTTGGGACAGTGGACGTGCGTGAAGTTCGCCCGCCACTTGCGGCCCGCACTCTATGTGGCCATGCTGGCACTGCTGCACTGCGGCGAGGACTGTGTGGTGCGGCTGACCGCAGCCAACACCGTTAAGGTGGCAGTCGACGACTTTGACTTTAGCAGCGAGCAGTTTGCTGAATTCTTGGAGCCGTTCTTCAGTCTGCTGTTTGCGCTGTTGAAAGATGTACACGAATGCGAGAGCAAGGTTGGTGTTCTTTTATTAGTGCAGTTGAGAATAATTCTTCTTCTACTTTTTATTCTTCTTCTTGTTTTCTTCCTCCTTCTTCTTCTTTTTTCTCCTTCTTCTTCTTCTTTTCCTTTTTCTTTTTCTTTTCTATTTCTTCTTCTTCTTCTTTCTTTTTCTTCTTCTTCTTTCCTTTTTCTTTTTCTTTTCCTTCTTCTTCTTCTTCTTCTTCTCCTCCATCTCCAACTCCTCGTTCTTCTTTCTTCATCATCATCTCGTTATTTACCTCCTCCTTCTTCCTCGCCTATTCTCCTTCTTTCACTTTTTCTCCTTAATCTCCTTCTCCTCCTTATTCTTTTTCGTCTTACGCTTCTTCTCCTACTTCTTTTCATATTCTTTTCTTCTTTTCATCTTCTCCATCTTCAACTCCTCGATCTGCCTTCTCCTTCTTCCCTCTCTTCTTCTTCTTCTTCCTCCATCTCCTCCTTCTTTTTCCTTCGCCTTCTTTTCCTCCTCCTTCCTCTCTCTCACCTTATTATTCTTGTACTTCTCTCGCTTCTTTTCCACCTTTTCTTCTCCTCCACCTTCAACTACTCGTTCTCCCTTCTTCTTCTTCTTCTTCTTCTCCTCCTTCTTCCCCTTCTTCTCTTTCCCTCTTCTTCACCTCCTTCTTTTTGTCTGCCTTCTTCTTCTCCTTCTCCCCTCCTTCTATTCCTCCTCCTCCTCCTCCTTCTTCTTCTTTTTCTTCTCCTCCTCCTCCTCCTCCTCCTTCTTCTCCTTCTTCTCTCCTTTCCTTTCTTCTTTTCCCATCTTCTTCTCAATCTTCAACTCCTCGTTCTCCCTTTTCCTTCTTCTCCTCCTTCTCCCCCTTCTTCTTCGTCATCCCCTTTTTTTTTCGCCTTTTTCTCCTCCCTCTTTTCCTTTTCCTCCTTCTTTCCTTCTCCTCCTTCTTTTCCTTCTCCTCTCCTTATTCTTCTTCTTCTTCCGCTTCTTCTCCTTCTTTTCTCCTTTCCTTTCTTCTTCTCCATCTTCAACTCCTCGCCCGGCACTTGTCTTCTTCTCCCATCTTCTTGTGTGGTGCGGCTGACCGCAGCCAACACCGTTAAGGTGGCAGTCGACGATTTCGACTTCAGCAGCGAGCAGTTTGCCGAATTCTTGGAGCCGTTCTTCAGCCTGCTGTTTGCGCTGTTGAAGGATGTGCACGAATGCGAGAGCAAGGTTGGTGTCTTATCGGTGAAGTTGTGAAAAAATGTACTACTACTTGTTCTTCTTATTCTTCTTATTCTTCTAATTCTTCTTCTAACTCTCATTCCGCTTCTTCATTGATTTTCCTCCTTCTTCTCCATCATCTCCTTATTTTTCTGCTCCTGCTCTTCTTCTTCTCCTTCTGCTTCTTCTTCTTCTTCTTCTTCTTCTTCTTCTCCTTCTTCTTCCGCTTCTTCTTCTTTTCTTTTTCTTTTTCTTATTCTCCTCCATCTTCAACTCCTTCTCGTTCTTCTTTCTTCATCATCATCTCGTTATTCACCTTCTTCTTCCTCCTCCCCCTATTCTCCTTCTTTCACTTTTTCTCCTTCTTAATCTCCTTCTCCTCCTTATCCTTTTTCGTTTTACGCTTCTTCTCCTCCTACTTCTTTTCATATTCTTTTTCTTCTTCCATCTTCTCCATCTTCAACTCCTCGTTCTGCCTTCTCCTTCTTCCCTCTCTTCTGCTGCTTCTTCTTCTTCATCTCCTCCTTCTTTTCTTCACTTCTCCTTTTCCTCCTCCTTCCTCTCTCTCACCTTATTATTCTTCTACTTCTCTCGCTTCTTTTTCTTCTCCTTCCAACTTCTCCTCCACCTTCAACTCCTCGTTCTCCCTTCTTCTTCTTCTTCTCCTCCTTCTTCCCCTTCTTCTTTTCCTTCTCCTCCTTATTCTTCCTCTTCTTCTTCCGCTTCTTCTCCTTCTTCTCTCCTTCCCTTTCTTCTTCTCCATCTTCAACTCCTCGTTCTCCCTTTTCCTTCTTCTCCTCCTTCTCCCCCTTCTTCTTCGTCATCCCCTTCTTTTTCGCCTTCTTCTCCTCCTTCTATTCCTTCTCCTCCTCCTTTCCCTTCTCCTTCTCCTCCTTCTCCTCCTTCTTTCTCCTCCTCCTCCTTCTCCTTCTCCCATCTTCTTCTCCATCTTCTCGCCCGCCACTTGCGGCCCGCACTCTATGTGGCCATGCTGGCGCTGCTGCACTGCGGCGAGGACTGTGTGGTGCGGCTCACCGCAGCCAACACCGTTAAGGTGGCAGTCGACGATTTCGACTTCAGCAGCGAGCAGTTTGCCGAATTCTTGGAGCCGTTTTTCAGTCTGCTGTTTGCGCTGTTGAAGGATGTGCACGAATGCGAGAGCAAGGTTGGTGAAGTTGAGAATAATATTATTTTTTCTTCTTCTTATTCTCCTTCTTTTTCTTCTTCTTTTTGTTCTTCCTTATTCTTTTTTCTTCTTTTCTTCTTCTTTTCTTCCTCTTCTTCTTCTTCTTCTTCTTCTTCTTCTTCTTCTTCTTCTTCTTCTTCTTCTTCTTCTTCTTCTTCTTCTTCTTCTTCTTCTTCTTCTTCTTCTTCTTCTTCTTCTTCTTCTTCTTCTTCTTCTTCTTCTTCTTCTTCTTCTTCTTCTTCTTCTTCTTCTTCTCCTTCTTCTTCTTCTTCTTCTTCTTCTTCTTCTTCTTCTTCTTCTTCTTCTTCTTCTTCTCCTTCTTCATCTTCTTCTTCTCCTTCTTCTTCCTTCTTTCTCTTTTCTTTCTCTTTCTTAATCTCCTTCTCCTCCATCTCCTATTCATTCTTCTTCTTCTTCTTCCCTTCTTCTCCTTCTTTTCTTCTTCTTTCTCTTCAACTTCTTCTGCCTTCTCCTTCTTCTCTCTTCTTCTTCTTCTTCTTCTTCATCTCCTCCTTCTTCTCTCCTTCTTCTTCTTCCTTCTCCTTCTTCTTCTCCTACTCTCTTCTCCCTCTATTATTCTTCTTCTTCCTTCTCCTTCTTCTTTTCCTCCTTATTTTCTTCTTCCAACTTCTCCACCTTCAACTCCTCCTTCTTCTTCTTCTTCTTCTTCTTCTCCTCTTCCTCTTTCTTCTTCTTCTTCTCCTTCTTCTTCTTCTTCCGCTTCTTCTTCTTCTTTTCTCCTTCCCTTGCTCCTTTTCCCATCTTCTTCTCAATCTTAAACTCCTCGTTCTCCCTTTTCCTTCTTCTCCTCCTTCTCCCCCTTCTTCTTCGTCCTCCCCTTCTTTTCTCTCGCCTTCTTCTCCTCCTTGTCCTCCTTCTCCTCTCCTCCTTCTCCTCCTTCCTCCTTCTCCTCCTCCTCCTCCTTCTTCTTCTTCTCCTTCTTTTCTCCTTTCCTTTCTGCTCCTTCCTTTCTTCTTCTCCATCTTCGCCCGCCACTTGCGGCCCGCACTCTATGTGGCCATGCTGGCGCTGTTGCACTGCGGCGAGGACTGTGTGGTGCGGCTCACCGCAGCCAACACCGTTAAGGTGGCAGTCGACGATTTCGACTTTAGCAGCGAGCAGTTTGCCGAATTCTTGGAGCCGTTCTTCAGTCTGCTGTTTGCGCTGTTGAAGGATGTGCACGAATGCGAGAGCAAGGTTGGTGAAGTTGAGAATAATTTTATTTTTTTTTCTTCTTTTTCTTCTTCTTCCGCTTCTTCTTCTTCTTCTCTTCACCTCCTTATTCTTCTGCTCCTTCTTCTTCTTCTTCCTTCTTCTTCTTCTTCTTCTCCTCCTTCTTCTTCTTCTTCTTCTTCTTCTTCTTCTTCTCCTCCTTCTTCGTCTTTTCTTCTTCTTCTTCTTCTTCTTCTTCTCCTCCTTCTTCGTCTTCTTCTTCTTCTTCTTCTTCTTCTTCTTCTTCTCCTCCTTCTTCGTCTCTTTTCTTCTTCTTCTTCTTCCTCTTCCTCTTCCTCTTCTTTTTCTCCTTCATCTCCTTATTCTTCTGCTCCTTCTTTTCTTCTTCCTTCCCTAGTCTCCTTCTTTATCTCCTTCTCTTCCTTCTTTTCATATTCTTTTCTTCTTCCATCTTCTCCATCGTCAACTCCTCGTTCTCCTTCTTTTCTTCTCCTCCTTCTTTCTTCGCCTTCTTCTCCTTGTTTTCCTTCTTCTCCTTCTCCTCCTCCTTCTCTCTCTCACCTATTATTCTTCTACTTCTCTCGCTTCTTTTCCTTCTTTTCATCTCCTTCCACTTTCTCCTCCACCTTCAACTCCTTGTTCTCCTTCTTCTTCTCTCCCTTCTTCTTTTTTCTTCTCCTTCACCTTCTTCTTCCGCTTCTTCTCCTTCTTCTCTCCTTCCCTTTCTTCTTTTCCCATCTTCTTCTCAATCTTCAACTCCTCGTTCTCCCTTTTCCTTCTTCTCCTCCTTCTCCCCTTCTTTTCCTCCTTCTTTCTTCTCCTTCCAACTTCTCCTCGACCTTCAACTCCTCGTTCTCCTTCTCCTTCTTCTTCTCCTTTTTCTTCCCTTCTTCTTTTTGCCATCTCCTCCTTCATCTTCTTCACCTTCACCTCCTTATCCTTCTTCTTCTTCCTTCTTCTTCTTCTTTTCTCCTTCACTTTCTTCTTCTCCCATCTTCTTCTCCATCTTCAACTCCTTTTTCTCCCTTTTCCTTCTTTTTCTTCTTCTTCGTCATCCCCTTCTTTTTCTTCGCCTCCTTATTCTTCTTCTTCTTCTTCTTTTCTTCTTCCGCATCTTCTCCTCCTTCTTTTCCTTCTCCACCTCCTCCTTCTTCTTCTTCACCTCCTTATTCTTCTTCTTACGCTTCTTCTCCTTCTTCTCTCCTTCCCTTTCTTCTTCTCTCATCTTCTTCTCCATCTTTAACTCCTCGTTCTCCTTTTGCTTCTTCTCTTCTTCTTCGTCATCCCCTCCTTTTCTTCGATTTCTTCTCCTCCTTCTTTTCCCCCTTATTCTCCTCCTCCTTCTTATTCTTCTTCTTCCGCTTCGTCTCCTCCTTCTTCTTCCCTTCTTCCTCATCTCTTCCTTCTTTTTCTTCGGCTTCTTCTCCTCCTTCTTCCCCTTTTCCTTCTTCTTCTCCTCCTCTTCCTCCTTCCTCCCCTTCACTTTCTTCCTCTTTCCCTCTCCCATCACTCTCCTACCCAGCTGTTACATTTACTGACTTGTTTCGGTGAACAGAGTTTAGTTAATATTCGAGCGCTAGTCTGTAGGCACCTTTACATGCAATATACATGATACTTTAAAATCATGTTAATGTTTATTACATATTAAACTCATTCTCAATTTTATTGTTTGCTTTTTTCACAGATGCAAGTGCTATACATTTTGTCGTTCATAATTGAACGTATGGGCAATCAGATTACGCCCTATTCGCAAGGACTGATCCAATATTTGCCGTTCCTGTGGTACGAATCCAATGATCACAATATGCTGCGCTGTGCCATCGTTTCTACCCTGATGAGATTAGTACAGGTGGGCTGGTTTTGGTTTTCTTAAAATTAAATTCAAATAATATAATTTGATGCTGATTTGATCAGAATATTTTTTATTACAGAGACTGTAAAATCACAGTGTGGTCATTGGCGTAACAAAGTCCAAAACAGTGTGTTTGAACATTTTTTATTCCCACACTCGCCATACTTTTGATAAATTTTTGAATTTCAATATTGAATTACAGGCATTCACGCATTTGTCAAAATTCTTTTGAGAGAAACAACATAAAAATAACTTTATAAATAGTTATATTATAGAATAGGTAATTCTAACTTTATAAATAGTCTCTATAATACTCTTGTTTGAAAAGCTTAAAATGTTGAAAACTATTATATTTATAATATATTTATATTAATTTTTATGATTCAACAGCAACTGTATAGTTGCAATATCTCATTTCCTTCCATTTGAAAACTAAGGCTAGACGTACACCGGTTAGTCGAGACAAGACAAGACAAGACGTTTAGTCACAGTACTTCAAATAGTTTCTTATGAAGCAACACACACCGATTAGTCATTGCATCGGTGTGTGCTGCTTCATAAGCAGTTATGTGAATTACTGGTTGAATTACTACTGGAATTACTTATGTTTACAAGTTTATGGTATCGTTTACGGTATAAATCAAAACTGTTGAGATAATATAGTTAATATTTAAGGCAAAATACAACATTTTTGTCGGAGTTTGTGTTTTTTAGGCTGGTTTGGGTAGAAGTTATGTACTCAGTTGTTTTTTTTTTTTTTTTCTGAGGATGATGCCCACATGAGCTCTAGGCTTGTGCGTGGGTAATGAGTGGGGTGATGATGAGATATGACGACTACTTTTTAGGCAGTCGGGACCGACGGCTTAACGTCTCCTCCGAAAGACGGAAGTGGCCGTATTTGTCAATAATCCTTCCGTCAACCAGGCTCGAACCCTGGCCCAATGGATTTTATCTGACTGCTGATAACTAATCAGTCTGACGCCTTAGCCGCCTCGGCTACGAACCACTCCAAAAGTTTTTCAAATACACCGCCAAAAGTAGGTCCACAAAATGGCCGACATCCTACTCCCCTTATTTCTCTTACTTCCAGTCCTTTAGATGTCAGGTCCCTGAAAATAAGTGTCAGTAGTTATGAGGAGATTTGTGGTATTGCAGGCGCTGGGCACGTGGGAGAACCACAATTTGCAGCGCATTCTGTTTCCGGTGATTCAGCTGAGCACCGACATCAGTCAGCCGGCGCACGTCTATCTGCTGGAAGACGGCCTCGAACTGTGGGTGGCCGTCATCGAGAATGCCACCTGTATGACGCCCGATCTGCTGATGCTGTTCAAAAATATGCTGCCCTTATTGGGTGAGTCTTAGACCATGTATAGAATAGACACGGCCTATGCTATAAATGTTGAAGCAAACATGTATAGAATTCCTTGTTATTAATACAGTATATTATTACTATTTTATGTTATATCTATTGTATTATTAATTCTATTATTTTTCATTGTACTTTTTGAGTTTGCTGTATTTTGTTTCAAGGATAAATAAATGATTTGATTGATTGATTGATTGAATAGACCATGTATAGAATAGACAAGGCCCATGCTATAAATGTTGAAGCAAACATGAATTGGCTGATTAGGGGCAAATCATTATAGTCGAAACTATACGAGCATTCTTGGGGCAAGACCACAAGTCACAACTATATGAGCGTTCTTTGCTTTCGTATTATATGCTACACTAACAGTACTATATTTATCATGTACTACTGTATTCGCTGTGTGCACGTAGGTGGTGGGGATAATAAAATCGACCCCTGCGCTCACTCGGAATTTTCGTGAACGAAAGCGAGTATTTTAACATAAGAAAGTATAGGGAATAAACATTTACAATGCATTTAAAGTAAAGGGTGGCGCATAAAGAACGGATGTTTTTCAAGTGTTATAAGAAAGTTTATTTGAATCATACATTTATCTTCCTAACACCAAAATACTAAGTAAATAACCCAATTTGAGAATTTGTATGAAAAACTCCAAAACACTTGAGTATATTTCAAAAATTACATAGGAAAGATGGCGCCCTTAATGCGTTAATGCTCATTAAAAGCCTGAAATTGGTCCTTAACTTTTGATAAAGCAGCAATTCATTCATGTATTGCAGTATTCAAATCTTCAATGTAACGATATTTACGATAGTAAACTTGAATTACAAGTAAAGAATAATCTCATGCCAATAAGCTCGACTTGAAACTTTCTGCTGAAGCTCCGTTGAACGACGATTGCAGATTCATTCTATTGGAAATATTGTTCTACAGCAAATACGCGATTTTGCAAGGTCAATTGCGCCATTGATACTAGAATTGGATTTTTTAACCTACAAAATAGTGTCGCTCTGCGGTCACAGACAGCTCTAGATCTAGTCCACTGATACTATCCTACTCAAATTCATCCGTTCTTTTTGCGCCATCCAGTAGTAGTAATGTATGAATAAATTTTAGGTCCCCAAACTTGTATGATGGCAACAGTATATTGAAGGCCAAATGCAAGTGTTAGTTAAAGAGAGCTTATCTTTCATTGGTGCTGTTTTATCTGTCGTTTAGTTATGTCGCTTTTTTCCAAGGATGAACGAATGTTCAATTTAGAGAGTTGTATTTTGTGTAAATCTTACAAATCTGTGCAAGATAAGTTTCGAATGGAGTTTCCCCATACTGCAGTTCCTAATAAGTCGACAATAATGCGGTTGATCAATAAATTTTGTAAAACTGATTGTTAAGATGTGTTAATGTAGATAGATTACAGCTGATTAATTACCATAGCAACTGTGTGTTCTTGTTACGTTGTCTATAGCAGGATCCGTTTAACTTGTCATAAAACATATGATCGACGAGCATATGATCACAATACTTAACCTACAAATGCTGAATCTCGCAGATTATTGAAAAGGTCTTTTAGGAAGTTATTCTTTGAAAGGTCTTCTTTAAAGAGGTCTTTTAAAGACTTTAAATGTCTCTAAGACTTTCAAGTCTTTTGATTATTGTGTCGAAGTCACTGTTTTATTATTACCAAATCAGCTGATTTATGACAAGTTAATTGGATCGCGCTATACTTCAATAAAATGGATTACTGACTACCAGAAAGTGTTCTTTGTTTTAAACCTTTGTTTTATTGTAAAATATTAACAGAATAGTTAATAAACAGAATATCTTATTAATAATAGAATAATTAATAACATAAATTCATTAGCCAATCGAAAGACACACTACTGATAATTGAAATGTTCTAATTTTTTTACAGATGGTTCTTCAGAGTACCTCAAGTCGTGTCTACTCATCATTGAAGCATATATCATTTTGGAGCCCGATAGTGTTATGCAGGTAGGCTATTGTTCAAATTTATTATGCAAAAAAGATTTTTAAGATAAAAAAAAATAAAATCTTTTGGAATGTGTACAGGCATGTAATAGTTTGTGATTTGGCTATCATTGGTGCATCTTTGAAATGAGTGATATTAGGTTTACTACTTACTACTTTATGTGTTGTGTATAATTAGATTCATTTAATTTGACGCTTGGCGTTAGATAGATGTTATTCATGACGTTGCTAATGACCGAAGAGTACGATGGCAAAGAAATAATATCTCTCTTATCTATTTTCTCAGTTTGAAATATCCAGATTTAATACGTGCAGACAAATTGTTTTGGTTAACATTGGTTGAAAACAAGGGAATTTGTCACCAAGATGTTTCCATCTCAACTAATAGCAATTTTTTCTTCATTCATTTATTTAATACATTCATAGATATTCACAACAAATAGAGGGTTACAGCTTGACGCCATAACAAACCTCATTGAAAAACAATATTGAAATTCACGCTAAACTAAGTGAAATAAATGAAAAACTAAAATAGATTCAGTGTAACAATGAAAACTGATAATGAATAGGAAGAATAAAGATGAATAGAAACAATGTGAATAAAATCATTATGGATAAATACAAGAAGCAACTTCACTATAGCAGGATTAATTCTTGTGTTTGTTGGTTTTTTCAATTTTCTGTTTATTTTTCTTTCAGAACTTCGGGGATGGATTGATAAGGTCATTCAATTCGATGATGAGAGATATGTCTAACGACGGTATTACACAGATAATGAATGTTATGGAGGTATTTTTGAAGGCAAAACCCGGCCGAGCGGTTAACGTTATCAAACCGGCATTGCCAATGGTTTTTGAGTGAGTAGAATCAACTATAAAAATTCTTTGTAAATTTTCAAATAATTTGAGTGTAAAAATATTGATGTAATGTAAAAAAATTCTTTGCAAATTTTCAATTTTGAGTGTAAAAATATTGATGTATGTATACAGTATTGTATTAAGGACTACCCCTACATTGTTCTTCTTCCTTTTCTTTTTCTGTCTTCTTCCTTTTCTTTCTCCTCCTCCCTCTTCCCTCCTCCTCTCCTCCCTCCCTCCTCTCATCTTTCATCCATCCTCTCCTCTCCTCCTCATCCTTCCCTTTCCACCTCCTTCTGGCGTCTTTCCTCCTCTCCTCTTCTGGCGTTTTTTAGCCTCTCTCTTATTTGTCTTCTTGTTTAACTTTAGCTCTTCCTACTCCCTTCACTGCTCCTCCTTCTCCTCCTCCTCATCCTCTCCCCCCTATTCTCCTCTACTATTCGAGTCCTTTACATCTATTGAGTTTGGCAAACCGTTTGTACTCTGGTTGCACACATATTGTGTATTGGAATATTCGTATGAATAAAATTAGTTGAAATGGTTAGTTTTTGAATGTATCTATAAGTTTTTGTGCGTTTTCTTTGCAGGTAATGATAGATTACAGCCAATCGCGAGGTTTAAAAGTTGAAGAAGTGTTTGGTGAGTTTTTAGACAGTTGGCTGAAAAAAATGGAAATCGTAACACAATTCGAGAAGGAGAAACTGTTGGCATTAGCATTGGCCTCAATGCTATCGTCTCCTGATCGGTAAGTAATAAAATAAATCAATAAAAATGTTTCTTTTTAGCCTTGCCCTATTCACATTATGAATTGGTTGCGATTTAAACTATTAGGGATGGACTACTCGATAGAAAAACATTCCTCCTCCTCCTCCTCCTCCTAAAAACATCGATGCTTTCCTCCTCCTCCTCTTAATTTATCCACTACATTCCTCTTGTGCCTCCTCTGAATCCTCCTGCATTGTCACTGATAATATATCTTATTCTTTGCACAATTCAAAAAAAAAAAACTTGGTGAATTTTCTAAATTTATAATGATTGACCAGATAATATTTGTTCATTCACATTATCTCATCTCAGCAAATGTTTCAAAAGTTACTGGCCTGAGATTAAAATTTCCAGAGTTGACAAATGACATTTTTCCCAAAATCTGCTACTCTGGTGATGTGTTAATTACTGTTTATACTGGAATGCTCAATTCAACTAGAAAGAACGTAGAAAATAAACTTATTTCAATAGCAGTTGATTCAATTCTGTTTGGAGGTATAAAACAACCAAAATTAAAAAGTAATCTTGAGAAACCCGAATTTCAAATTGAAACGGCCTGATGTATTGAAATCCTTCCATGTATAATTGATGGCCTGAGTTCTGTGCCCTAGAAATTATAGTATGGTAAGAATTCAGTTGAACGTTTCAAGAACTACATTCACTGGCCATGGATGGCTATCCCATTCCTTTCTGATTGTTCGTTATCTGAATTAGAAGCAACCCAGCGTATAGCTAGAGCGTATATTCTATGGTTTGTTGCATACAGTATTCATACCGACTGTCAGTGATTGTAAAATACCAAAATAGCTTTTGAAAGTATTAGCTGTATTTCCTGGAGCATGCTATCGTTCAGTAACAAACCCCTGGGCTGATGAAACTGGGCGGTATTGCAGCGAGAAATCGTCATCCAGTCAACAAAAATGGACTGAAATTGTATAGTACAACTAGCACGTTTGGTATTTACAGTGTTGTATTACAATGACTGTCGTTATTTAACGAGACTCCATCAGCCATTTGGCAAACTGTTTGCTACACACATATGGGTTTGGAAAATCAGATAACATTGAAAAAGAATTATTGTCATTACAACAGCTCATAGCTTCTTACTACATTCACAGTAAATAAGACGGCACAGCCACAGGAGCCTTACTGTTCTCAATTACTTTCAGTATGAAAAATGGAAATCGTAAATTAGTCTGTTTAAATGGAGTATCATACTATAAGTTAACATTGATTCGTTTATTTTTGAGTAATATTATACACACTATCTTATATATTAATATTTATTTTCTTTTAAACAACAGGGCTATACAATGTTCCAATACTTCCTCAGTATTAAATTGAGTAAATACTGTTTAAATTAGTGATTGTAATTTGTTAATATTGTCTGATCATTTTATTTTTTGTTTTCAGAGAAGTACTGCATAGGTTTTGTCCTTTTCTATTCGCCTTAAAAGAGGTGATGAACGACATAGCTGAATGTCAGAACGAGGACGGATCATGGTTCGAGTAAATGCTGTTATTTTTTGCACAGTTCAATAAAATAAAATGTAATGATTCACGAATTTTAATCGATTCATTTTGTTCATTCACATTATTTAAGTAGTGTCTCAGTAAATGAGTGAGTCAGTTACTATTTGAGATTAAAACTTCAACAGAGTTGACAAATGACTCACTCTACTGTTACTCTGGTGATGTGTTAATTACTGTTTATACTGGAACCACAGACAACACTGTATACTTAGTCTATGCTGGAACTAATTCAACTAAAAAGAAAATAGGAAATAATCTTATTCCAATAGCAGTTGATTTAAATTCTGCTATTTAAATTTTCAAATTGGGGAAAACATCGATGTTTGGGAGAAAAACATCTTATGATATCATAACCTTGCTATCGCATTTGGACCGGGGAAGAAAGAGGTGTGGCGCGAAAGTTTCACGACAGTAGTAGCCGTGTAGGTTGTTACCGGGTGGTCACACGTAACCGATGAGGCGATAAGCGCCTGTCTGATAATCCAAAGGTTCCAAGTTCGAGATACTGGCAGGTAGGTTGGTCATAAGGATCTTTCCATAGATCTTCCACTCATGCCACAAACCAATTAATAGACATGCACTTAAATGCACACCGACCGGTGTGCATTGCCCTTTCATTTCGTTTCGGTATAGATACTCTTCCCAGATGACCAACCTACCTGCCAGTAACCTACACGGCTACTGGTATCGTGCAACCGCGCCATTATTGTTATTACAACTCATAGCTTCATACTACATTCACAGTAAATAAGACGGCATCCACTACAGGCTTCTGTTCCCAATTAATACTTGATATTAAATACTCAGTATTAAATTGTGTCAATAATGTTTAAATTAGTAATTGTAATTTGTTAATACTGTCTGATCATTTGCTATTTTATTTTTTTGTTTTCAGAGAAGTACTGCATAGGTTTTTCCTCCTTTTCTCTTATTCGCCTAGCCAGAAAGAGAGGTGATCGAGCCAGCTGGTTCGAGAACAAAGTGGTATTTCTGAATGTCAGGACGGATCATGGTTCGAGTAAGTGGTATTTTTTAAACAATAATTTATAAAATGTCAATATTTCACGAAGTTTTAATCGTTCATTTATCTTTTTGTTGTGTGTTTTGACATACAGACGTACAGACGGTCACGAGTACAATCGCAATAAAGTCCAGTTGTACTTGTTTTTTCTCAGTCAGCTGGCTCAGAGCTTAGATCTAGGCGTATAGCATTGAATCAAGACGTAAGACAAGACAAGATTAGTCACAGGGTTCACAGTACCACAGTTGCTGGCTACAGCACACACCGATGCAATGACTAAACGGTGTGTGTTGCTTCATAAGCAACTATGTGAAGTACTGTGACTAAACGTGACTAATCTCGTCTTGTCTTGTCTTGACTAACCGGTGTACGCCTAGCCTGAGATGCGCGTGAACACTACCTTGTATTCTAATTACCTTGGGTTGAGCAATTGCTTTATTTTCTGTATTTTATTTTTTGTTGAATTGTTTGTGTGTTTTGTTTGCAGTTCATTGTTGATTGTTGGCAATGATTTGCCGGAAGATTCAGAAGACGATGAGGAGTTGAGCTCGAAGCACAGAAAACGTAAAAGACAGCTGGCATTGTCCGATCCCGTTTACACCTGCAATCTTATGGCCTACGTAAGAGATCAGGTAAGATTATTTTGTTTCCACACATTTTCTAAATGGTTTGCATTCAAAACCAGATGCCTGATCTTTATATAAAACCAGGACATTTTTTAATCTCTCTTCTCCATCTTCAACTTCTCCTTCCATCTCATCTTCTTCTTCTTCTTCTTCTTCTTCTCCTTTTCTTCTCCTCCTTTTCTTCTTCTTCTTCTTCTTCTTCTTCTTCTTCTCATTTTCTTCTCCTTATTCTTCTTCTCATTTCTTCACTTTCTTCTCCTCCTTTTTCTTCTTCTCTTTTCTTCTTCTCCTTTTTCTTCTTCTTCTTCTTCTTCTTCTCATTTTTCTTCTTATTCTTCTTCTCATTTTCTTCACTTTCTTCTTCTCTTCTCCTTTCCTTCCTTCTCTTCTTCTTTTCTTTCCATTTTTCTTCTCCTTCTTCTTCTTCTCATTTTCTTCATCTTCTCCTTTTCCTTGTTCTTCTTCTTTTCTTCTTCTCCTTTTTCTTCTTCTTCATTTTCTTCTTCTTTTCTTCTTCTCCTTCTTCCTTCTTCTTTCCTTTTCTTCTTCTTCTTTCTTCTTATTCTTCTTCTCCTTTTTCTTTCTTCTTCTTTCTCTTCCCTTTTCTTCTTCTTCTTCTTCTTCTTCTTCTCCCTTTTCTTCTTCTCATCTTCTATTTCTTCTCATTTTCTTCTCATTCTTCTTTTCATTTTCTTCCTTTCTACTCCTTTTTCTTCTTCTCCTCCTTTTTCTTCCCCTTTTTCTCCTTCTCCTCCTGAACGTCTACTAGAATCGTAAAAACCAGCCATAACTGCCACAGTGCATGTGTAGTGTATTTAGGTACTTTCCTGTTAACGCGAACTTTTTAATATCGAACAATTTTAATTGATATATTATTGATTTTTCTAAAGGTCCAAGTTGATAACCTAATAACCAGCTGATATATCGATTAAAATTGTTCGATATTGAAAAGTTCGCGTGAACAGGAAAACAATTTTTCAATTATTAAAAAGTATCTGTTCTTGAAAATGATTTTAATTCATGTTGTTTTCTTTTATGCATTGAAGGTGAACAATTTACGATTGCGATTGAACGCTGAACAATTCCAAGACGTCATGCAGACTGTGGATGATGAAACTTTAGAAAATATTCGACAATTCGTGCCACTATGACTGCCTTATTCCGCCGCTATTCCATCGGTAAAGTTCATAGCATTAATTATTTTCTACTTTATTCATTTGGTTGCTTGAATAGAATCTAGAGCACTTTTTCTCAACCGGTGTGCCGCGAAACGTCTGACTAAAGTTGTATTGAGATAAGATAAGATAACATTACTTTATTCATGTAGATAACAATAATTATAACTGCTTAGATACTAGATTACAAAAGTTGTAAGTATAAGTAATATAATTCTATTAATTTTATGAATTGTAACTAATAATTTTCAACAATGTTTTAAAATGCAATATAATAATGTTAACATAAGTGAGATTTATCTACATGAAACGGCGAAGTTTAGACATTTAAATGTCCATTCTTGGGAAAGGATGTCCAAGGACATCCTTTTCATTAACACTTGGCCGTGAATGTCAAGTGCATTGCTACCAAGCCATCAATAAAAATCTTTCAACTGACTATTTTATCAACTACATAGAATCTAAGTTGATTAAAACTTGATAATTCATTTAATGAATGTTTCTTATTTTTCATTGCTATGTCAGTTGTTTTTAATTGTTTTTAGTGGCAAAGGTCTTATCTAATCGGTGAGATTAGATAAGAGAGCGCCTACCACTACCGTTGTAACGGTGACCGGCTCCTCTAAATACAAAAATTTATGAGCTTCACAATCGCTTCCCGGTGGTTCGGAACCCACCTAAAGCTGTAGGTCCATTCATCTCTCATCCTTCCCATTACCCACGCACAAGCTTGGATCTTATGTGGGCATCATCCCTAGCAAGAAAAAATTGTTATTATTGTAGCACTTTGTTTCAATTTAAAAAAAAAGTGAGCAATGGGCAACTATTGGGATGGAGGAGGTTAGAAAAAAACAAACATAAAAACTGTCTTATTTTGTGGAATCACACAAATGCAAAAAGTCAGGAAAAATCTCTGATTGGTCAGGAAAAGTCTCAATGAATCTGTGGCAACCCTCATTTTCTAATAGGTAGGCCTACTCATATTCTTTATTTTTTTTCAGATTCAGAACTGACACATCAAACTCGTCTGCATCCGATCCCCCCTTCAATGAGTCTTCAGCATCAATGTAAGCTCCACCAATATTAGGATACAAGTGTTGTATAAATATGCTTCAGACGTTAGTAGAGTCGAACGCAGTTACCACTAAGAGAAGAAAAAAATGAAATAAATTTAGAGTAGCAATGTACAGTTGTAATAATTATTGTTATTTGTGAGTGGGCCTCTCAAAACAAACTGGCTTACTGCCAATTCCATTTGCCTGTTTTATAAGTCCTGTTCTACAGGAAAAACCTGTCTTACACTAAACGTTGATGGCAAGATTATTCGCCCTGTAAAATTGTCAGAAAAACTAGTGTACACCTGGCATGAAATGGGGTTTTCCGTATTTTTTTTTATTTTTATTTTTTTTTGTTGTATGTGATGATCCTGGGAAGTTAAATCCAAATTTTGACCTCGGCAACCTTCCGGATTATCCCCAAAAACCTTAAAAATGTTTTAGTGAACTTTGAAGAGCTATATCTCACAAACTATCGTGCCTACAACAACCATTCTAGTCTTGAATTGTAGGTAATTTAATTTACTTTGAAAATGGTATTACTGTTTTGTATGAGAAATAAAATTTGTTGAACAAATTTTGTTGTAGCAATTTCTAGATATTGATAATTTTAACATATGAAAAGTGATGCCAAAATCGGCCAAACGTGAAGAAGTGAAAAATTCCGCCATTTTGTACAGTTTTTGGTGGTGATTTAGAAGGTTGCCGAGGGCGAAAATTTGGATTTAACATCTGAAGAGACCATCAAATACTACATAAAAAATAAACTGACTACCTAAATAAACTATAACCTAAAAAACTACCTATAAACCTAATAAACTGACTACCCTATTTCACGCAAAGTGTACTACTTTGCTCGGCTTTTTTGTTTTACGAGACTTATAAATTTTCATGAAACTTACAAGAGAACCACCAATAATTCACTCATATTACACGCTATGCTTAGGTATAGCAGGATCCTTTTAACTTGTCAAAAAACATATGTTTTACTCGGCCACCAGTACAATACTTAACCTACAAATGCTGAATCTCGCAGATTATTGAAAAGGTCTTTTAAAAAGTTATTCTTTGAAAGATCTTCTTTAAAAAGGTCTTTTAAAGACTTTGAAGGTCTTTAAAACCTTTTGATTATTGTGTCGAAATCACTGTTTAATTATTACCGAAACAGCTGATTTCTGACAAGTTGAAAGGATCGTGCTATAATAGTAACCTGCATGTATTTTTAATTTTTTTGCATCTTTTACACTTATCATGGTGAAAGTGTATTATATGAATGTATTTTGTCATTATATGAAAAGCTCTAAGATGTCAGTGGAGTTTGAAGTCTCCCCACAGGTTGGGCAAGAAAACTCCTATGGCCAATTTCTCATATGCATCCATTGCACATCGTATGTTCACACTCAAGTAAACTCAAAATGACTTCTCGCTGGTTAGTGCATTGATAACAGAAACTGCAATATAATATTGATCTCTGAGCTATATGGTGATTTCCATAAGTCTGATCCTATCACATTGGTTATGTTTTTCATGGATCCATGATCAGCACCAGAGTCTTGTGTAGCAGGATTCTTTTAAATTGTCAGAAAACAGCTGATTGATGTATGCTCGTTTACCAACGTTAAATCAGCTGTTTTCTGACAGTCTAACTGCCTCCTTGTTCTTCTTGTTCTCTTTTTTCCTCCATCTCGTTTTTCTTCTTTCTCTTCTTCTTCTTGTCCTTCTTCTCCTCCTCCCACTCTTCCTCCTACTTCTCCTCCTTTTTTCCTCCTCTTTCTTCCCCTCTTACTTGTTCTTCGACTTCTTTCCCTTCTACTCCTTCTCCTTATCCTTATCCCTCTCCTTCTCCTCTTCCTCCTCCTCCTCCTCCTCCTCCTTATTCTTCTTCTTTTTCTTCTTCTCCTTCTTCTTCTCCTCCTTATTCTTCTTCTTCTTCTTCTGCCCCTCCTCCTCCTCCTCCTCCTATTCCCTCCTCTTCCCTCCCCTCCTCCTTGTCCTCCTTCTTCTTCGTTCCCTTGTCTTCCTCCTCATTCTACTTCTTCTTCATTATCGCCTTCTCTTCCCCCTCCACCTTCTTTCCACCCTTTTTTCTCCCCTCCATCTGATCCATCATCCCCCCCTTCTTCTTCTTCTTCCCCTCCTCCTTGTTGTTGTTCTTCTCCCTCCTCATTTCTCCTCCTCTTCCTTTTCCTCCTCCTTCTTCTTCTTCTCCTTCCTCTTTGTCCTCTCCTCCTTCTTCTTCATCACCATCATCTCCTTCTTCTTTTTCTTCTAAAAGAATCCTGCTATAGTTGGTGATTAGTGGGCATACAGCAGTGGCAGTAGTGGAAGTATAGCAGGATTATTTTAAACTGTCAGAAAACAGCTGATTTAACGTCAGTAAACGAGCGTACATCAATCAGCTGTTTTCTGACAATTTAAAATAATCCTGCTATAATAATCTGGGTCTAGATCCAGCTTGCACTGGATGCAAACTTGGGCCAGGCTGTTTGATTGGGATGTAAAATTGACGTAGTGAACTCGAGTCCATCAAATTTATAGGTACCTTTATAAAATCAATAAATCCATTTTTTAAATGCTGATGTCTGTTTTCAGAGTGAAAACAAACTTTCACCATGTTCCCTATCAAGGGATAATTGGTTATGTTGGTGAAGAGGAACAACCCTACTCGGGTCTCCCCTCTATTAAAAGCCATACGCTATAAATAAATAAAATAGGTACCATGGTCGGTTGCAGAATAATTGGTAATGGTTCATGTTTGCCTCTAATCCCATATCAAAATTCAAAGTCATGGCGGTGGCGGGAATAAAAAATGTTCCCAACACTCTGTTATGGACCTTTTCACACCAATGACCACACTGTTATTATTCAGTCTCTGTAGTATAGCCTATTGCTTAACACAATAAATTTTCTAGACTCTTCATCAATAAACGGAGCCTTGTTAATTTATTTCTTGTAAATAATGATTTCAATAATGATAAGATTGTGTGAAATAATGGGCCACTAAGATCGATCATCATTGTGTTTGTGTTGAAAAGTGTAAAATCGAAAGACTGAGTTATCTTATGCTGGAAACATAGTAGTAAAGAATAATTAATTTTAATATTTAAACATTATTTTATAATATTTTAACATGTTTTAAGTTAGTTGACATACCTTTTATATTAATGTATAGCATGATTCATATATATAACAGACAACATACCTAGTATTTGGTGTCTAAATATTTTGTCTGTGCTAATATAAATCGTACTATAAAACTTTGAGTTTGCTCAAAATGCAGTCAGTTACAAACAGGTATCACTGTTGTTTTAGTCTGGGTTTCCAACAGTTTTATTGTAATTTTAAAGAATTTGTATATTGTTTTCTTGTTTTATTGTACTGTTATCGGTTTCACATTTGAATGCGTCAAATAAATGTATTTAATGAATTGTTGTTTGTTTATTCTAGTCACTATCCTATTGTTCGAAAATATTTTTTTTTTCAACTGGTAATAATGAGTTAGCTGTCTGTATGCACACGATCTAATTTTTCATTAAATCATTTCATAATCTTTAAATAACAGCTAATCGGATAATATATACATATATGTAAATATTTTCCAATTTCAATCTCTTCAAGTAACAAAAATGAGAATTGGAAATGATATTGACCCCCGTGAAGTTAGCCCCACCATGTCATGCACAAAATATGAAACTATTTCACAATTCTGTGCATATTAAGGGCTTTCAAAATATCCCAGATTTAAATTTTGGGCTAAACTGGAAATATGCTTTATAAGTATTTATATATTGGCGGGCTAGTTTCACGGTTAGCCCGCCACCACAACCGATTTCAATGAAATTTTATTTTTTTATGAAGTTAGATAAGCGATTTAAGGCTGAAAAATAACTCATTTGATGCATTTTTATCTGAAGAATCGTTTAAAAATTGTTGCAAGCATGTAAATTGAACATTTTCCGAGTAAACGTGAAAAAACAATATAATTATCCTATAAGTTTTTTGCAATAAAAGAATTTTTACTCGAAAACTACTTGAGATACGTTCTTGAAACATACCTAGATCGATTAAAAAGATTTACATATTGATCGATCTTTTCCAAGTTGAAACCGAATTGGAAAGCCGTGAAAAGCTCAAATTAGCATGAAAATGCACCGAACATTTGAAACTGCCTCCACACAAATTTATCCATGCTCTGCTGTTGTCACTTCCAACTAGCGACAAAATAAGGAACTAAGTCAGCCGCTAGACGACCCGCGAAACACGAAAGAGTTCAGTGTATCACTGTCCAGGACTTTAAAAGTTTGAATTTACCGCCATAAACGAAGATTCTGACATCTGGAACTGAAATAAACAATGTCAGCTGATTGAAAATGTCGTTGGTTGATAAATCTGATAAGCGTACATTTGAATTTTTGGCGGCAATTCAGTGCAACACATGGAGTAAAGAATACATTTTTCTTTCCTCCTTGGTGAAAGGAAAGAGTCCAGTATCTCTTCGTCGCTCCTGGTTGCCTGGTAGAATTTTCGTGTACAGAACTATTAGAGCTGGAAGCAACTTTTATTTTTTAGACAGATTTGCTCGAGACCAAGGATTAAAAATCGAAGTTAAAGTCGATAATCGAAAATTTGGCAGGAATTTTATCCATTCGTGTATTGTTGGTTGCCTATCCTTGATGAAATGAAGGCGCTCACATCTAATTTACGTGGCGGGCTGTTTGAATATTACCAAACTGCAACCGACTGGAAAAACTCAACTGAGCTAAGAACTAATTATTTGGTTAAATCGTAAAGTATGCTTTTGGGGGTAGATTAAACTAAAATATGAAATGAGAATTTAGTTACTTGAAGTGTACTTAATTTGAAAATAGGTGAAATAGAAGTAGCAAGCTCATCTTTAATTGACTCATGTTTCTGTTTCACACAACAACTTCTTGATACATGGTTAATAAATTCAATTCTATTAATTAAACGCTACTTTACAACTTTCGCAAGTAAATTTCATTTTGAAATCAATAAGAAAGACTAAAGACAATAATGTATGTCAAAACAAAATTGCATTACAATGCTCTTCGGTCTAACTTGGCTTGTTTTCATTAACATCAAAAGCTAGTTGGTTTTTGTATTTACAAATTTTTTATCACAGTAGTTCAACATTCAATGGATATTCAATGAATATTGAATAGTTTGTTGCATCTTCAAGGCCCTACAGTAATCGTTGAAAATTTGTAGACTAGTATTCCATATTTCTTGTGTTTAAGTTTTGAGAATTTGTGTTTTGTTATTTTCTTAGCATTTATAGTGTTAGATGGACAATCTCATTTACAATGGACCTTGAAAATGTGAAGTTCATGAATTTATAAGATAAATGGATCCCATTTTTTCTATTACCAGTATCGAATATGGTCTCAGTCATCAGGGTTATTGATTCTCTGCTGCATTTTCAGTTCTGATTCAATGTCACTGAAGTCTGAATCATGAAACTATGTCCTGTATAGTATAATATTTCTCCAATTTTCAAATGAACCATCTTCCTCCTTCCCATTTCTTAGATTAAGCAATACAGAACCAACAATACCTACCATTCTCAAATTTTCAAAGGAACCAACTCCCTCCTTCACTGTTCTTACATTAAGCAATACGGAACTAACTACCATTTCTAATAAACCATAGTGTTATCAACATTTTTAACAAAAATGTTAGTGGTGGAATAAAGCATATATTATAAAATTGAACGAATTTGGGTAAGTAATATTGCTTGAATACTGAATACTAATAGCTTGAATTAGAAATTCATTTGTTAATTATTTGTTACTAGCTGTCCCGGCGAACTTCGTATCGCCCTTCCCCCGCCCCCCCATGTACACCCTCTTCACCCGTCAAATGTCCCCCCTTCATGCTACCCCCCAAAAATGTCATGCCCACTTTCATGTACCCCCCCCCCCCCCAAATCCCCCTTCGTGTCACCCCCTCTTCCCCACCAAATGTCACCCCCCCTCTTCCGACCAATTGGCCCCCTTCATGTAACACCCCCAAAATGTCACCCCTCAAATGTCACTCCCCCTCTTCCCACAATTGGCCCCCCTTCATGTAACCCCCACAAAAATGTCACGAAGTAAAAATATATTTAATACTATCATATACTATTGTAGATAGTATACGACCATCTTTCCGTTCTTCGGTAGCCGGCAAGTTCAAAACATAGTCTGTAAAATGTTTGATAGGTTGGGTCCTTAATGTACTAATTATTTATTAATTATAAAGGGATTTTCTTATATCTTAATACATATTATGTTAACCAGTTCTGTAACAATTCAAACTAATCCAAAATTATCTAAATCGGTTCAGCCGTTCTCGAGTTATAAGCGAGCGTACAGACACCAACTCTCTTTTATTAATATAGATATATTTATGCCTGTCATGTATCTATGTTTAACGAGATTGTGCATGTTACTTAATTTGAGGCTGCAACTCCAATTTGTATTTGTATGGCTCGGCCGTAAACAAATAAAATGATTATTTATTTATTTATACATAATATTTCATCAATTTGGTCTTCTCTGGGGGCAGGAAAGGGCTTGTGGTACTGATTTTTTCTTTTCACTATTGTAAGCGTATCTCTCAAGCCCAAAATATGAACTCTGTATATTTTGGAAGCACAAAATATTCTCTATTCATTGATTCAATTCCTATTGCAATCGGTCATGGTGGCGGGCTAACCGTGAAGCTGGCTTACCAAGATCAAATAATTTTTTCCTCTCACGGTTGTATTTGATGAGCACAGAAATTAAACGTTATTATATTCTTGAAGCACAAAATATTCTCTATCGATTGATAGCATTTTCATGAAATCGGTTGTGGTGGCGGGCTAACCGTGAAACCAGCCTGCCAATATTTAAATGCTTATAAAACATATTTCCAGTTTAGCCCAAAATTCAAATTAGGTATATTTTGAAAGCCCATGATATGCACCGAATTGTGAATTAGTATTTTTATATTTTGTGCATGACATGGTGGGGCTAACTTCACGGGGGTATGATATTGATAGTTTCCAAGCAGTAGATAATCATTTACTCATGAAAGAGGCATCCTATGCCATCTAGCAGCGAAATGGTGAACTATGTCTACAAATTCACACTGAATATCGATATTTTTCAGTCGATACCTTTCGATCAACAGCTAGTCGATACTCGTTCCTTGCGATATATCTCGATAAGTCTTCTTAAGAATGACAAAATGCAGCAAACTGTACCAGAAAAATTTGCAACTTCGGAATAACGGAATACAAATAACGTACGTGATTCTTCAGAAAAAGTTAGGATAGGAACATCTGATGAACCATGGTCCGCAAATTTACCGTTGTCGAGTAAAAAATCGCTAAAGTTGCGAAAATTGACATCTTTTTTATTATTTTATAAAGCTCCTAGATGATTCGAAGACTTAAAAATGGTGTAGTTTGATGTAGATTGAGCTGGGGAATCGTTTGAGCTAAAATTAGAGTATAGCTATAATAGTTTTTAAGATATCATCAAAAACCCGAAAAACGCTACTAAAAAAGCATGATTTTCCGCGAATTTTCATCTAGTGTGCGAAAACTGACGTACTTACGTACTTCAAACTATTTTTATTCGATTCTCCAACCGATTTTCCATATTTGATCATATTTTCAGAACATGAAATATATTACTTGCTTTGGAATAATCGAAAAACTAAAGGAGTGCAACTTCTAGAGAAAATGGATTTTCCATTACCCTGAACTCTGTAGGTCAATATAAGGTTCCAAAAAATACTAATAACATGTAAATTATGTCATGGAATCGAATAAAGCTAGTTCTGAGGCATTATCTATTCAGGTCATTGATTTAAAAAATATAAATCAAAAAAATTTTTCAACCTTCATGTATCGTAATATCCTTTGGGGAAATTATCAATCATTGAATTCTAGGATAGGAACATCTGATAAACCCATACCCGGAAACCCTCCGTTACTGAGTTACACACTGTCAAAGTTGTCAAAATTGACTATTAATTTATTTTTTTCTAGAGTTGTTTGAAGAACTTAAGATTGCAAAAACACCTTATATTACGCGAAATTCTCTAAAGAATCGAATAAAAATGGTTTCAAGAATGTAACTGTGATATTTTTTGAGTAATCTAAGAAAAACGTAAAATCACATCATTTTTTAGGGTTTAAATAATTTTTACACGAAAACCAATGAACGTAGCTTCTTGAAACTTGTTGGAATCGATTTCTCAGTTTGATTTTCATTAGAAATCAACTGATTCCGACGTTGAAACGTGATGGAAATACGAGAAAAATCGTAATTAATAAAAAAAGGCGCCGGACTTTTGAAATTGCCACTACACTAGTGACTATAATGACTATATGACTATTATAGCATTGATTTCTATTACTATATCGCGCTCTGTCCTATATCTGTAGCTAGTAGTTCCAATTCTTGCCAAGAGAATACGCTACTGCCGTTCCTGCTGTCACTCTCGCTGGTTTGAAAGCAGAAAGTTGTCAGAGTTGTTCTGATTAGTAAATATTTTATCAATTATTCCCGTTAATATAATATCAAATTGGAATAGAATTCATTACAAAATAGAAGTACAGTACATCGAAATTGCATACAAGCTCAATAATCCAATAACGTCTTTGTTTTATTTGTATTGCATATCATAGAATCCAAATTTGTATTGTAATATTGTATTTGATGAATAAACTTTGATTTGATTTGATTCAAATATATAATAATCAAGAAGAAAAATAAAACAAACCTAACAGATACAAGCTCAATAATGCAAAAAACAAATCTAATATTTCAATATTTTGAAAGAAAAATAATAAAAACCCAGAAGATACAAGCTCGATAATACAAAGAAACAATTCAATTTACAATATTTTGAAAGAAAAATAAAACAAATCCAACAGTTTTATTTTAACTCTAATATTAAAGGGTTTGCTAAAGAGGGTTTGATAAAAAAACAACATAATATATTATAGTAATGACTAATGAGTCTTGAATACAATCTTCAGAATAACATTTTCTCGCATGTATATTATTAATTAGCTAAGGTATCTCGTTTTTTCCACGGCATGTGAATACCATACATCCGATTGTCACGAAACTTTGCATATTAAGCTTACATAATTTAAGCCCAAGGATGGTTCTCAGCCATAAATCAAGGTCCTGAACCTTGAGGAGTTCATTCTACAGGACTTTGAAATTATCATTGTATCCTTATGGAGTAGTAATTTTTGAACAACGCCAAGTTTTCACCTGTGAATATCGTTCAAAGATAACGAACACATGTTCTTTTATACCATTATGAAATGGGAAAGGTATCATTGAAGTATAATTTGAATAAGAACTTGTGTTGAACAGTGGCGTAACTAACGCCAATGCAACCAATGCGGTGCACTGGGGCGCAGGCCTTAGGGGAGCGCAAAAAACAGATAGGCTATTCTGGAAAATTTTTAGGAAAAAATACGTTGGAGCAAAACTCCCTGTAGCTACCGAAAATAAATTACTAACGATTTCCGCTTAACCGAGGCTATCCTATGGAATGAGTTTTATAAATTTAAAGTGAAAGCAACACCCACAAACTAACGATTCAATTACTGCAACTCCAATACGCAATAAACTCTAAGCTAATACTGAAATTGTGTTGAAAACTACTGTAAATGTCGTCAATTACGGTTTAATACGGTTTTCTGACGAACAACTTGTAATGTTAGCCTTGAGTTTAGTAACAAATATGAATCTGATGTGACTCATTCTTTGGTTAATGAAGTAATTTGCTTTAGAAATGCAGTCAAAGACGATATCAAAAGTAATAAAATGGGCAAAATCAGCCAGTTGACCGATTATCTATTGATTAGGAATAAGAATAAGTTTATTTTATAAAGTGTGCCAACTTGTTGTACAGCATTCATAATGTTTCTTACATTACCCGTAACTGTGAAAGTAGTGAAAGGTATTTTTCTAAGCATAGCCTAATAAAGAAATACTTAAGGAATTCTATGTCCAATACTAGACTGTGTGATTTTAGAGTGATTAGTATTGAACATGAGAGAGCTCGGTCTTTAGATGTGGAAAAGTTAGCAAGACGGTTGCTAGAAACAAAGAGCCTTAGGGGCTTTGTCAGGGAATAGGAATTAACGTACAGTGTTGTCACTATGAGCTGTAGGCAGCTCTTTGACTGTAAGAATGCATTATCTAGTAAAATTAAGTAAAATTAATCGGATTTTAAGATAAGGAACATGGACATTATATGAGTCTACGAATAGGTGTTTGATTTCCAATCAAACAAGTACCTTTCTTGAATCTTATACGAATATCATAATGTAAAAGTACTATCTTTCGTTCCACAAAATGAATACAGTATTTGTAAATACTGTGGGAACAAAGCATGGAAAATAGGCTATGTCGAACAATAGTAACGAGGCATATGATATATAGGTATTGGGTAGGCTATAACAGGATATATGCGATAATGATTTGTCTACACAATTTTTTATTTGGGCTATGAAAAAATCATTGCAAGCATTATTGAGTCAGTAGTATGTTTTACTATCATTCTTGATGTTACAAAATAAATTATCCGCGAAGGTTCGTTGGCTTTTTCCTCTAGTTAGCAAAATTGCTGCGAGATGAGAAATTAAAATGTTCGACTGCTGAAAAAACCTATTCTGTCAGCTGTTTCAAGATACGAATGTAGTTTACTAGGATGGGAAAGTTTCGAATAATGATCAGATCACCGAATTTTCATCTTGACTTGTCAACAAAAATCACCTACAACTTTCCTTGTAATTATTGTCAACTTTTGCCAAATTTTGTTTTGCAACAACTGTTTCTCAAAATTGAAAACTGATTGGTAACTATAGCAGGAGCCAATTAACTTGTCATAAATCAGCTGATCCAGTAATAATTAAACAGTGATTTCGACACAATAATCAAAAGGCTTGAAAGTCTTAAAGACCTTTAAAGTCTTTAAAAGACCTTTTAAAAGAAGACCTTTCAAAGAATAACTTTTTAAAAGACCTTTTCAATAATCTGCGAGATTCAGCATTTGTAGGTTAAGTATTGTGATATTGCTCTTTGAGACAGCTGATATCTGACAAGTTGAATTGGATCCTGCTATACTTTTCCCAATAACCTGTGAATTAGATCAATGATTAGTTTCAATTTTACTTTTCTCAAGATATTGCCCAATGTCAATTTTCTTTTTATTTTGTCAACTTTAACGGACTTCAATCTGCTAGCGAAGTATGTTTCGCAACAAGTGTAGGCTACCTCGGATTGTCAACTACTTTTTTCTAATAACCTGTTATTTGGATAAATTATTAGGCTAGGCGTACACCGGTTAGTCAAGACAAGACAAGACGAGATTAGTCACACCGATGCTAATCGGTGTGTACTGCTTCATAAGCAACTATGTGAAGTACTGTGACTAAACGTGACTAATCTCGTCTTGTCTTGTCTTGACTAACCGGTGTACGTCTAGCCTAAGTTTCAATTATTCTTTCCGACTCTTACACTACAAGAGCATTGCAGGCCATGCAAATTTTTTATACATAACTATAAAAAAGATATAAATATTAAAGAAAGAAAAAAGAAGGAGGAAAATAAAAAGTTGAAATTACTGGCAAAAAGTAGAATTCGTTTTTCTATGAAATAAAAGAATTTGGTTCCGTGCATAGTCCATTTTGGAAATTTCGTGGAGAAATTTGAGTGGACCGATTTTGAAGCGGTTTGTGCAAAGAGAAAGATACAAAATTGAATTTCTGAAGGCTCTATTTGTTTTTAAAAAATAATCATTTCAAATGGGAGAAAAATAATAAAAATGATCTTTTGGCATTAAAATATACTGAATAATTAAATCTACTGTGTTAGTTTCTGAAATGCCGCATAAATAGAGCTTAGAAACGTTTTTCTAAGAGTAGTACAGTTACTGTAAATAGTCTTACGTCTTGCTGTACAAGGTAGGATTTCATTGGTACGACTGAGCTGCTGTCAGCTGCAGATAGTCAAAATAGCAACTAACTTATTTAAAACTAAGAATTTTAGAAAATTCAAGTGAGCGGCGCTTTGCGGGGGTGATTGAGGATACTACTTTACAGAGAATTTTTCAAAGTTAGTCCGTCATCTTGGATTTGCTATTATTTTTCAAATGATAAAGGTTGTGATACGACAAGATTACTAGACAAATCTAGACAATCTGTCTAGTAATCTTGGTGATGCGATACATAATTTTTAGGCAAAGTGAATGGCGAATACCGCACATCGATATGTCTAACTGTTTTTGAGATATTATCTAATTTACAGTGAATATGTCCGATTAATAATTGAAATATCTTCAAAACGGTTTGATATATGGATGTGCGATCTTCGCCATTCATTTTCTCTTCAAATTCTATATCGAAATCATGTATGACATGACCACCTTCTCATTTTAGAAAATGAAGTTGTATTCCAATTTTTGTAGCTTATATAATTTCGTCATAGTTTCTATTAGATTTATGCCGATTTTTTTCTTATTCTCTTGGATCTCGGGGGGAGGGGGGGCAATTGCGGCAATTAAATTGCCCCTTTGCCCCCTCCCCCCTTGGATCCGCCACTGGATAGGAACTAAAAGTTTGGTATTAGAGAGATTCCGAAAATGTCAGAAATTTTGCCCAAAATCAATTTTTCAATTTTTGTCATTAATCAGCGTCTGTTTAGCGTTTTCATTGCGTTGAGACAACTTTTTCGACAACGACTTGTGAAAAATAAGCTCTAGTTTGTTCAAATGACAACCACAACGTTGTTGTGGACGTTGTTGGACGTTTCTCTCTAGCTTTGCTCTCACTCTCTCTCTTTTCACTCTGCGCTGTGTCCGTGACTAACGAAGAATGAAATGAAAACGGAACATGATGACCAGTGCTACTCATCAATGGGTGATGAAAGCTTGTGTGGGAGTGAGAGGGTGTGAGGGAGAAATTCAACAGCAGAATCAGTTCTTGGCCGAAGACCTAATCTAAGAAATAGGAAACTCCCAAGATACGGAGGCTCAATTGATACATTGGTAATATCTTTATTGCAAGAGGACTTGATACCATTGGGGAAAAAGCATGAAAACAAGGCACCACGCAGTTTACTTCGGTCGTTATTTTAAAACTAGAAATGTGTGGATGGTTTTAAATTAAAAATAATCATTGCTAGAAGTGTTGATGTACCTTAAAATTACTCTATCTACAACCATGTTATAACGCAATCATTACAGTTTCATAATTGAAATCGATAAAGTAGCTTTTTCGAAATGGAATTTGAAACTTGTATCGTAATTCAACCAGGGGCGCCGACTCCGCGGGTGCTCCGACACCCACCAGAAAAATTGTGCGAGTGCGGAGCACAATAAGGCTAGGCGTACACCGGTTAGTCAAGACAAGACAAGACGAGATTAGTCACGTTTAGTCACAGTACTTCACATAGTTGCTTATGAAGCAACACACACCGATTAGTCATTGCATCTGTGTGTGCTGCTTCATAAGCAACTATGTGAAATACTGTGACGTGTGACTAAACGTGACTAATCTCGTCTTGTCTTCTCTTGACTAGCCGGTGTACGCCTAGCCTTATACAGAACCCCACACCCTCTCTCACTCACCACAATCGAATTATGGAAGTAAATTTTTAAAATAATTAGGATGTAGTTTGTACAGCTAATATCGATGAAGGTATTAATCCCGGTCGTACACGGGAGCAATAAGCAATAGGCAACTAGCAACATATGGATCATATGATTGTCTACTCTATACAAACCAATAGTTCAATGCACACCGAAACAGCTGCTTTAGGTGTGCATTGGACTATTTTTTTTTTCAAGAGTAGACGATCATATGATCCAAATGTTGCTTATTGCCTATTGCTTATTGCTCCGGTGTACGAGCTGCCTAAATTCACATTGAAATAAATGTCCATAGTTGAAAGTAGAGTATAAGTAATATTAATAACTTATTTGTAGAAATCTTATTGATGAATAGGTATTGACAATATCTTTCAGTGTTTTATTTAATTATTATATAAGTATTTTGCCAAGTATTTAGGTAACTATATAAGTATTTTGCTAAAGAAGTTAGTAGCTTGTTGGAATAGAAGAAGAAGAGAAGGAGGAGGGGGAGGAGAAAGAGAAGAAGATGAAGCCTAAAATTTGAATGTGTAGTTTGACTTTTGAAAAACAATGTAGGAAATTTCGTGTCTTAACGACTTTCAACTTAAAATCTCACGGGGCCTTTAAGGCTAGGCGTACACCGGTTAGTCAAGACAAGACAAGACGAGATTAGTCACGTTTAGTCAAGCAACAGTATGAAGCAGCACACTGATGCAATGACTAATCGGTGTGTGCTCATGCTGTCTCATGACTAACCGTGACTAAACGACTAATCCTGTCTTCCCTTAGAGTGCTTCACAAATCACATCTAATATGCATTACCAATGACCCTTAGACCTCTCAACTCTCAATTCAGATACTTCTTTGTTAACTGTGTTGCAAAAAATATTATGCAACAGAAATTAGTAGTTTATAATACTGTAATAAATCAAGTCCATATACGCCTAAATAGCTTATGGGTTTCTATTTTTCCTCATTTTTATTTGGATCACAAGTTCAACTCACTAATTGAGCTAATTGAATTTGAATATTATAAGTTTATCAATGTCAAAATCAATTTTTAGAGACATCGAATTCAAAATTGGTTATAAAAACCGCTTAAAACCATGTTCCAAGCAAATAGATTTAAAAAAAATTCCCGATGGCGGGAAATAAATTGGTCTCCACATATTGTTATGGAGTGCTCCACACAAATGACCACACTGTTACTATTCACTCTCTGTAGTCGTAGTAGGCCACGCCTCCAAATCCAACGAGCTGTCTGATTGGCCAATGGGCCAATTGTTTTGCAACAACCGTTTCTCAAAATTGAAAACTGATTGGTAACAACCTTTTCCAATAACCTGTGAATTAGATAAATGATTAGTTTCAATTTTACTTTTCTCAAGATATTGCCCAATGTCAATTTTGTCAACTTTAACGGACTTCAATCTGCTAGCGAAGTATGTTTCGCAACAAGTGTACCTCGGATTGACAACTACTTTTTTCTAATAACCTGTTAATTGGATAAATTATTAGGCTAGGCGTACACCGGTTAGTCAAGACAAGACAAGACGAGATTAGTCACGTTTAGTCACAGTAATTCACATAGTTGCTTATGAAGCAGCACACACTGATGCAATGACTAATCGGTGTGTGTTGCTTCATAAGCAACTATGTAAAGTACTGTGACTAAACGTGACTAATCTCGTCTTGTCTTGTCTTGACTAACCGGTGTACGCCTAGCCTAACAGTAATCATAATCTTTTCGTGTTGATTAATTTCGTATCTCAAAAACAACCTCCGTGTATCTTATGAGCATCCTTTCTACAGTGGTTACTTTTGTGGCACTAATAGGTGGACTCTGTGGTTGTGTTTCCTCCTCATAATAACCGCGGGGTGGCTGTTAATAAGAATTTCGTCTTACCGGCATTTCACACGTTCAGTTCACATCTCGAAATCGTGTCAGTAAGATCAACCGCGCTTCACACTAGTCACAGTGTCAGTGAAACGAAAATTTGCCCCCAAATTTTTTAAAAAAATTCAAAAAATATGGAGCGCGATTATTTTGTTTTAATTGAAAATTTTTTCAACAAGAAAAATTAGTTTGTGAATTTTTTTACTTGAAGATAGTTTTTAAAACAATTTTTTCCTCAACAAAAATTAGTCTGTGAATTTTTTTACTTGGAGATAGTTTTTAAAACAATTTTTTAATCAAGAAAAATTAGTTTGTGAATTTTTTTTACTTGAGGATATTTTTTAAAACAATTTTTTAATCAAGAAAAATTAGTTTGTGAAAGTTTTTTACTTTGTAATAGTTTTCAAAACAATATTCTCATGAAGAAAAACTATTTTGTGAAAGTTTTTTACTTGATAATAGTTTTCAAAACAATATTCTCATGAAGAAAAACTATTTTGTGAAAGTTTTTTACTTGATAATAGTTTTCAAAACAATTTTTTCATCAAGAAAAATTAGTTTGTGAAAGTTTTTTACTTCAAGATAGTTTTCAAACAATTTTTTCGAGAAAAGTTTGTGATTTTTGTACGATTTTTTAGTGTTTTAGTGTGTGATTTGGAATTTTTCAATGTGCCATCTAAGGGGAAATTATTGTTCTGACTACAAGATTTTCTACATGCGTTGACGAGTTGGTGAGTTCGCCAATTTTTTTTACTTGGAATTATCTTTATTTTAAACTAATTCTTTAATCAAAATTCAATTTTATTTTGAGCTTTTCTCTCTCAATCATTATCATAACTTATGATATAATTGTAAATGAATTACTAAATTTTTATCAATTTATTGTTTTATGGAGTTTGAAAAGTTGATTTTGACATGAGTGAATTACTTAACAATAACATATGATTTGCGTTTTATTTCAATGCAAATCTTATGGGAATTGGCAAAATTATGGTGGATTTATCCGAGCTAACCAATCAAAAGTGTGACATGAAATGGCCACACTGTTATTATACAGTCTCTGTATAATATTAACAACCAATTATACTTTACTAGATGCCCTTCCGTACACAATTAGGCTAAGCGTACACCGGTTAGTCAAGACAAGACAAGACGAGATTAGTCACGTTTAGTCACAGTAATTCAAATAGTTGCTTATGAAGCAGCACACACTGATGCAATGACTAATCGGTGTGTGTTGCTTCATAAGCAACTATGTGAAGTACTGTGACTAAATGTGACTAATCTCGTCTTGTCTTGTCTTGACTAACCGGTGTACGCCTAGCCTTATAATCGAAAGTACATTCTTGAGTGTTCCTAACAATTCAAGTGATAATCCGTTAATGAAAAATACTTTAATTTCCAAATTGAGGTTAACTCTCCGTTAATTGTTAGGAATGCAGTGAAACCGTTACAAAATTGAAGAAACACTTGAACTACGGTATCTACGAATCTGACCGATATTTTAGTCATCATTATCATTAAACGATTGATCATCAATCATCAGAGCACATTCCTCACTAATGATCAATCAATCACACGTTCTCGTTTTAAAACAAATTCCCACAAACCAGGAAATTCAAAGTAGAAATTCCATCAATTTGTTTTCCAGTGTTTGAAGGCTCTCTCTTCACAAAAATATGTGTTTATAAATAATTTATTACTTTAACAATTGATTTTATCAATTTTTCATCGATTTACAGCAAATAATCAAGATTGTAGTTTGAGATGAATGTAGGATTTGAATCTATTGAAAAAATTTCAGACATTTATAATATAAAGTTCCAAAAAACGGAAACTTTTGAAATTACACTAACGAAGATAAGAAAAATTAATTTCCAACTTGTAATGATAAAAACATAAGGGTAATGTTTGCCTTAGTGTTCTATAAAAAAAAAACTTCAATTCTCAAAGCCAGTATCCTTCAGATGACGATCTTCCAAAATCATGAACTCTTTGGGCCGGTTCATGAGCTCGGGATTTAGCAAAGTCCTACACTAAAACGGGTGGCCACCGTAGCATCGACAAACGTTTGTCTCGACAGGTTAGTGGGTTAGCAGCATAGAGAGCCCTTAGTACATAGTGTCGAGGCTAACGTTTGTCGATGCTACGGTGGCCACCCGTTTTAGTCTAGGACTTAGCTAAATCCCGAGCTCATGAACCGGCCCTTTATCTCTCAATACAAAAAAGTAAGGTCCAATCATTCCTCGTGTTGAGCCATCACACCAAACTCTAAACTTTAACATTATGTCTGTAAATAGATCGCATTTATTTCTATTCCTCTGTCAATTATTATGTCAAATAATAATTATCAATTAGTAAAGTATTTTCAAAACAGAAATAGGCCTATAACTTGTTATTCACATTTAACTCCATTCTGCTTCTGTTTTATATTTTTATTTGCCTCTCTCTCATTCTCACTCTCTCTCTAAAATTTCTTCATCTTTGAAACAACATGCCTGAGAGATATCCATAACACAGGCTGTCTATTTACTGAAAAACATTCATTTTCAATGGTATCCTTGTATCATTAAGCTTTCCGCCTTCAATTAATCATTTATTAATGTGATCTCTTTTATTTGGTTTCGAATGTGTGAACAGATACGACACAAGTTGTGAGTTTTACAAACAGTGAGAGAGAAGGGGTGAGAGAGAGAGAAAGAGTGAGAGGATGTGAGAGAGTAAGGCTAGGCGTACACCGGTTAGTCAAGACAAGACAAGACAAGATTAGTCACGTTTGGTCACAGTACATCACATAGTTGCTTATGAAGCAACACACACCGATTAGTCATTGCATCGGTGTGTGCTGCTTCATAAGCAACTATGTGAATTACTGTGACTAAACGTGACTAATCTTGTCTTGTCTTGTCTTGACTAACCGGTGTACGCCTAGCCTTAGCGAATGAAATGTGTGCTCCAACCAATAATTGGAGTTCAACTGTTATTATGATGCAGTAAATTGAGAAAATAGAATCATCATCATTTGTTGATACAGTAGTTACATTCACCGAGAAGCAGAGAATGTCTAATGTTAGCGAATAAGCGCACTGCACGTATCATTAACCAGGGGAAACAAACACAACCACCCTCCGTACTGCAACCCCTGAGGGCAATACGTTACCCTTTCAAATGTGTTAAAAGCTTTGCCAAAAGAGGGTGCAGTGTTTTGAAGCTCACCACACAGGAATCACAATAAATAGTGCGACTGAAAACAATAACCGAATACCCGATAGCACTGTTATTGTTCGTGTTAATCTGTTACCGAACATGTTTAGTGTTCTGTACTCGAAAGCGGTGTATCCACGATCAAATTGACAAAAATTCTTATCCTTCTCCTCCTCCTTCTCTACCTCCCCCTCCTCCTCATTTCCATCGCAACACACTTCTTCTTCTTCTTCTTCTTCTTCTTCTTCTTCTTCTTCTTCTTCTTCTTCTTCTTCTTCTTCTTCTTCTTCTTCTTCTTCTTCTTCTTCTTCTTCTTCTTCTTCTTCTTCTCCTCCTCCTCCTTACCATTTTCCCCTTCTTTTTTCTCTTGTATGCCTCCTTTTCCTTCTTCTCCTTATCCCCTTCCTCCCCCTTCTCACTCTTCCCCTTCTCCCCTTTCTCCTCCTCCTCCTCGTTCTAAACCTCCTCCTCCTCCCCTACTCCTTCTCCTCCACCCCTCCACCTCCACATTCTTCTCCACCTCCACCTCCTCTTTTCATTTTTATCTTCTTCTTTCTTCCTCTTCTACGTCTATTTCTTGTCCACCTCTTCCTCCTCCTCCTCCTTCTCCTCCTCCCCTTCCTCTCCTCCAGCACATCCTCCTCCTCCTCCTCCACATCCTACTCCTCCTCCTCTTCCTCCTCCTCATTTTTTTCTTCTACAACCTTTTGTCCTCCTCCTTCTTCCCCTCCTCCTCCTTCTCCTTCCTTCCTCCACCTCCTTCTCCTCTTCCTCCTCATTTTCTCTTCTTCTTTCTTTCTCTTCTACGTCTTTTTGTCCTCCTCCTCCTTCTTCTTCCCCTTCTACTCCTCCTTCTCCTCCCTCCTCGTCCTCCTTCTTTCCTCCTCCTCCTCCTTCTCTTTCTCCTCCTCCTCCTCCTCCTCCTCCTCCGTCTTCTCATCCTTCTCCTCTTCCTCCTCATTTTTCTCTTCTTCTTTCTCTCTCTTCTACGTCTTTTTGTCCTTCTCCTCCTTCTTTCTTTTCCTCCTCCCTCCTTCTCCTCCTCCTCCTCCTTCTCCTCCTCCTCCACCTTCATCTCCTCCTTCTCCTCCTCCTCCTCCTCCTCCTCCTTCTCCTCTTCCTCCTCCTCCTCCTTCTCCTTCTCCTCCTCCTCCTCCTCCACCTCCTCTTCCTCCGCCTCATTTATTTCCTTCTTCGTTCTTTCTCTTCTACGCCTTTTTGTCCTCCTCCTCCTCCTCCTCCTCCTCCTCCTCCTCCTCCTCCTCCTCCTCCTCCTCCTCCTCCTCCTCCATCTCTTCATTTTTATCGCAATACGATGCCGTCACAGCCTCTCCAACCTGCTAATAATAAAAGATCGGTTAACAACCCAGACAAACGCGTGCCCATGCATTCAATATTAAGCCCCGAGTCTTTGTACTGCCACGAAATTGCCGGCTAATTTGTCTGTCATTCATGGCTCATATTCACACTTCTTTGCCTCTTTTTCTTCTCTTTGTGTAATATTCATCAGCCCGCTCACTTCCATCCACTACGCGTCTTGTGTGTTCCAACTTTTCTCTCAATAGGTAACAATTTAGATTTACGTTACTCTGTAAACAAACTCCACTTATTTCTATTGTTATTGAAATATTTTTCAGATATTCATGCATATTATGTTCAAAATACTTTCTCTGATTCTTGCCTATTGAATGGTTGCTGAAAACTTCTTTGTACTGAATCAATAGAAAACTCAGAATTCATGTTGTTTTAGTCTTTCAGTAACAATCTGTATACATATTTGCTGACTGAATTATTATCCACGAAAAGCACTGTTGCACATGTTTGCGTTCTCTTGTTTATAGAAGAGTTCTCATGAATTATTATCGGAGCATAAATTATTTGTGTTTTTTCATGGTACAGTAGAGGATGTTTTTGAGGATAAAATCAAGCTCAATATATAGGTCTAAAAAAATATTCTGAAGGGAAGATGTTTTGCGTTGATTGAAGCAATACAGAAAATTGTAACCGATGAGCTGAAAGATTCTGGAGATTGCAGAACAATATTTAAAAATGATTTTTAATCATATTTCCAAATGAATCAATACAATAATAAGTAACAGTTTTAATGAGAATTTTTTTCCGTATTAGTACTGTCAATAAAAATTATCCTCGTTGTGGATGATTTTTTTGATCCATTTTCTTAATGGGTTACACGTGAACCCAGGGCTAGTGAGATAAACACGAAACAAAAAAAGCTCAATTAGGAAATTTATTTTGGACAAACTGTAAACAATCACAGACTATGAGAACTAGAATGAGTTTTGTGAAGGAGGGGGTTGGGGGAGGGTGATTATATACCACCCACTAGAAACCCAATAGCCCTGTTTAGGACTTTAGGGCATTTGGAGAAAACATCACTCCCACACTTTGCTTCCTATTCATCTTCCTCTTATTTTTCTCCACCACCTTCTCCTTCTCCTCCTCCCCCCTCTTCTTATTTTTCTTCTTCTTCTTCTTCTTCAGCTTCTTCTTCTCCATCTTCTTCTTTTTCTTCTTACATTCCTCCATCTTCTTCTTTCTTTTCTTATCTTTGTTGTTGTTCTTCTTCTTCTTCTTCTTTTTCTTCTTCTTCTTCTTCTTCTTCTTCTTCTTCTTCTTCTTCTTCTTCTTCTTCTTCTTCTTCTTCTCCTCCTCCATCTTCTCCTTTTCTCCTTCTTATTATCATCCATCTTCTTCTTTCTTTTTTTTATCATCCTTGTTCTTCTTCCTCTTGTCGTTGTTCTTCTTCTTCCTCCTCTTGCATCTTGTTCTTCTTTATTTTCTTCTCCTCCTCCTCCCCTTCTTCTTCTTCTTCTTATCCATCTTCTTTTTCTCGTTTTTCTTCAGACTTGAGTATAGAGAACTTACTATAGTTGAACAATAATAAAGTAGGTAGTATAACTGAAAAATAAAATGAGTAATTAGAATTATTGTGGGTCTTATGCCTTATTATTGTTATTATACCTTATGCATTATTATGTCTTATGCACAAGCGCATAGTAGGTTATGAAGAATATTTGTGCAAAATTTCAAGTTTGTAGGTCAAGTAGTTTGGGCTGTAGCGTAATTCCCGTGATCAGATTTAGCCTTTTATAGATATAGATAGATTTCCCCACATAGACTCTAGATCCGTGAGTGAAGAAATAATTCTTATCCTAATTAAATCATGCAATGAAATCATTAACTCAGTTTCCGCCTTGTTTGTCCTGTATTACAGGAAACCTAAAGCTAGGCGTACACCGGTTAGTCTTGTCAAGACAAGAGATTAGACACGTTCAGTCACAGTAATTCACATAGTTGCTTATGAAGCAGCACACACTGATGCAATGACTAATCGGTGTGTGCAGCTTCATGAGCAAAGTGAAGTACTGTGACTAAACGTAACTAATCTCGTCTTGTCTTGTCTTGACTAACCGGTGTACGCCTAGCCTAAATGTTTGCGAAACAGGCGCAGGTTTCCAGAACTTGTAGATCAACAGTATTGTAGTAACTTTCTGAAACATGAGCCTGGTTTAAAATATAAACATAATAGTAAATAAATCTACTGGACACTTGAAAAAAGCATGAGCTTAAAGACTGATAAACTTTGATAGGGAAGAATACTGTGGCTTTAATAGACACTCAAGACTAGAATATAAGAGCTGAAAAATGTTTTGGACAAATACCAAGGACTATAATATACTGTATACAGTCTACAGTTTACTTACAGTGAAGAATCATCGACTTTTTTTAATCGCCGGCATTCCTTAATAGACTACGTAGCTGTTTACAGAATAGAACCGTATTGGAATCTATCAGGACAAAACAAATCTATCAGGTTAATGGCCTGGCCTTCGGAAAACAAAAAGAGACTGAAATTATGGAGCACGAGCCATAAGGTCCCACACCCACCCTTTCATCACACACTTTATCAAGCCTAAAGTATCCCTCTTCGAGTCTCTTTATCACTCTTCGACATCCAATGAGACTCTCTCTCTCTCTCTAACATACACACTCAATCGCTTTCTCTCTCTCGCTCTTCTTTCTCTCCTATTCTCCATCACATAATCTTCTTCTATCTTAGCCGGTGTTAGTGATCTGTATCACTTTCTTTTTCGGGGTTCTTTGCTGAGATTAGGCCTAAACAAACAATACCAGCCAGTGCTTCAAAAGAAAATGTGTACACGCGCTGTAGCCTCCAGCCATGGAACTGTATAGAATATTAACACTGTATACATATATACTGTGGCACAATACTGTACTATAACTATACGGTAGAGGGGGGGGTTGTTTTTGAAATTCAGTGACTGATAGAATATACAGAGAGTGTATAGTAAGGCTAGGCGTACACCGGTTAGTCAAGACAAGACAAGACGAGATTAGTCACGTTTAGTCACAGTACTTCACATAGTTGCTTATGAAGCAGCACACACCGATGCAATGACTAATTGGTGTGTGTTGCTTCATAAGGACTATGTAAAGTACTGTGACTAAATTTGACTAATCTCGTCTTGTCTTGTCTTGACTAACCGGTGTACGCCTAGCCTAACAGTGTGGCCATTTGTATGAAGCTCTCCATAACAGTATGTGAAGATTATTTTTTTCCCGCCGCCGCCATACTTTTGCCAAATATTTGAATTTGATATGGTATTACAGGCAAACATTAACCCATTCACTCATTTTTCAAACTTATTTCAAGAGAAACAACATCGAAAATAACTTTTCTAACATTAAAAATTTGCTCTCTACTCTTGGTTTTGTGTTAAAATGATGAAAATTGTAGGCTGGAAGTGTATCACTCAACATAACATAAGGATTCGAATTTGTTTTTAATGTAAATTTTATGGGAATTGGCAAAACTATGGCTGAATTCGACCGAGCTAATCAATCAAAAGTGTGACATGCAATGTCCACACTGTTACTATACACTCTCTGTAATCAAGGGCATAGCCAGGGGGAGGGGGGTGGTAAAGGGCTTCAGCACAACCCGAAATTGACATTGGTTGTAATTTTGTCTCTTGTTCGCTTTTTTTCCCCATGAGATTATTACATACTTATAACTTTCCTGCCTATTTCAGCACCCCCCAAAATAAAATCCTAGCTACGCCCTTGTCTGTAATTGAGTATAATAAATATAGAGACTGTATGTGGCCATTTGATGTCACACTTTTGATAGGTTTGCTTGGACAAATCCACCATACTTTTGCCAATTCCCACAAGACTGAGCTTTGAAATGAAACGAAAATCATAATATAATATTGATTGATATTACCTACTACCACTTCTTACCTACTACCTACAATTTGCCAATAGCAACGTATAGCAGCAATAGAAACGTGTTATCATAGAGAAAGCAAACGCAAGTTTGCTCATCAGATAGGGACGGCTGTTCACATTTTTATTGTACGGCGAAAATAGTTTGTCAGGCGAGTTCTGAGGTCTCCCACTTGATTAACTTATGAAGTTCTCTTGAGTCCCCAGAGATATCGCCACCATTACGTCGTCGCTTTACTGTTGTTCACCATTTGACATAGGGATAAATCATCTACTTGTGTATGCTTTCTCTATGGTGTGATTAACAAGGCATGTACGATGTTGAGAATGTTTTGAAAAATCGAAATCGGTTATTTACTGTCCCTTTTCCTCGAAAACCAAGCCCTTTGCCAATCTCGAAAACTGACCACTCTCTTCTGCTAAAAACACTTGACTTGGTCACAAAAGCGCTCTGTCACATTTTGTCAAACCCCCCCCCCATCGGTCCAACCCCCCCACGACCGATACTATTCATAGCTACTTTCCTGGAGCAGCGGTTCTCGGAACACTATTGTTGTTATTATTCTTCCAGTCTTTTGTGCAGTCTTGTGCATTGTGCTAAACCACTTTGAAAACCATCAAGTGTTTCATTATTTCACCCATACTCACACATACACACCAACACATGTGTTTACCGCATGTTGACTGAAAACCCACAGAGTTTGTGAACGACACGTAGATGGCCAAACTGTGCTATTACTAGATATATTAATACAGAGACTGTATATTCACATTGTGGCCATTGGATGTCATACTCTTGTTTGGTTAGCTCGAACAAATCCACCATACTTTTGCCAATTCCCATAAGATTTGCATTGCATGGTACGCAAAGCGTATGTCATGTTAAGTGATTCACTTCTTACCTGCAATATTTGTTTTTGCCAGTGTTGGTTTATTAACATTTTAAGTTGTTGAAGCAATACCAAGAGTAGAGAGACTATCTGTATACAGTCTCTGTAGTGAATACTGTAGTATAGTAAAATAGTAGAGTTTTAATTTAAGTAAAAATACATTGAAAGTATTGAATGTATACATATAACCAAAAACTATTAGAAACTGGGAAAAATAGTTTAGTTCTAGACTAATATTGATTAGGTATATATCAGTTATGTCATAGAATGTGGTCAATTATTATTTGATGACCAAGACTATCCAAACTTAGTGCAGAGCTCAGCAGTTATGTCATAAGCTTTCATGCAGATCAGCAAAATTCATTCATGACAGAGCAAAAGTCATTGAATTATTAGGTAACTATGATGATACTGTCATAGACATCGCACTATCTTCATGTTGTTGTCATAGGATTTGAAAAAGGAGATTCTCCTGAATTTTGTGACTCAAGTTTTATGAAATAGGCCACGCAGAGCCCTGTTTCATAAAACTTATTGAGAAACAGAAACAGAGTACATTACATATCAAAAAAACATACAGTTTTGAACATATTGAAACCATTGCTTATAATTAATGATATGAGATCATAATTATGATCACTTATAAATCACGTGACTTCACAAAACTAACACTTGTGATTTTACTTGTTTAAAATTTCTGTTTAAAATAGCTTCTCACACGTAAAAACGGAATTACAGGATTGAACCGCACAATCACAAATTGTAAGTTATAACTAAATCAGATATGAAGTATCATGATGGGCAAGTGAATATTTTTAGAACTTGATTAGCTACTAGTTCATGATTCACGAACTTATATGTTGATGTTACGGATTAATGTTCTATTAAGTTAATGTTATATTTATGTTTTATGCAAATGTAAACGAATTTATTTATCACAAGCTGAAGAGATTGAAATGAACCTAGAGTTATACATGATGAATTTCTGTACCTAAGAATTCACAAGAATTTGTAGAATTGTAGTTAATGCTAAGCATTCATGAAATAGCCTACAATCCAAGTGATGAAGTTTATTCAAATTGTGATATGAATTTATAGTGAACTTGTTTGGCAAGTTTAGTTATCGAACTGATAGAAATGCCACCTGTAATGGTTTAGTTTTAGACATAGGCCTATATGTATGCAACTGCCATTTATTATTAGTTGTTCAGATAAAACCGGCTCTGACTAACTGAGGTATAAATAATGAGAAATGTTTCAGGACTGTTGCTAACAGGCGTTTGAGGCTAGACTTGATTTGTCAATGAACTTGTCCCTGGCAGAAACTTTTATAGTTCCTGTTTCAAGTTACGGAAGAAAAGGCGCAAAGCTGAAAATGTGCGAAGAACAAGTCTAGAAAGGGAATGGAATAATTATGTGGAAGGGATAGGATTATAAAAATGGGAATGAAAATGGAAAAATAAATTTAAATAAAATGAATTTATTGGGTTGAATATAGCGTTTTCTAGCATTAAGGTCAAGAAGGAGAAGAAAGAGGAGGAAGAAGAAGGAGAAATAGAAGAAGAAGAAGAATGAGAAGAGAATCTTTACTCGTAGAATTTATACTCGTGACCGAGCGCTGTGATTGGCAGTTGAATGGCCTATCAAGGTAAATGACTGCCATTGGCCTAGATAAGCTCCTCCCACAATGGGCGGTTTCTACAAACATCACAGCAATGGCGGTTCAAACAACAAACATAGTAAAGAAAGGTAATTGAAATTTACAAAAACAGATGAAATAAATAGGAATGCTTGAAGAGAACAATGTGGAATAGAAATAACAAGAAAATTCAATGACAAATAAACTTAGACTTATGATAAAACTGGATTTGTGGTATTGTACTGGTTGAAATGAATGGTCTTTTAAACTGTAATTGGGATCATTCCTAGTCACTCTGGTTATTTCCAGAGCCTCTATAATGTTCAATTGTCTACCTTTGCTATTCAAATGCAGAAATTCAACATTCTCCTCAGCCACTTATCACTTATGATGTTCGTGATTAAATCTCGATTTTTTATTAAATATGTGGTTTTGACAACATCAAGTCTTCTTATTCAGTATGGATAACTACCACAACATCACCTTCACTACTACACAGAAAGTTAAAGTTATTTCTGATGTTGTTTCTATCAAAATATGTTTGAAAAATGAGTGAATTGGTTAATGTTTGCCTGTAATCCTTATAAAATTGAAAAAAAATGGCAATAGTATGGCGGTGGCGGGAATAAAAAATGTTCGGATACATTGGTGTGTATTGACCCATTCACACCAATGACCAGTTTTCCTTGCATTTTCAATGCGTTTTTGCAGATTTTTCAACAACGTCAGAGCTAAAAACGTTTAAACCTCATACACACTTACACAGGTTCAGCTAATGTATAAGAAGAATCTAATTGGAGTATTTAAAAATCATCCTCAAATTACACCTGATAGTGACGTTTTTCCAGTTATCCTGTACGTTTTTGAGGCGTTTTTCCATGTGTTAGAAGAACGAATGAACTAAAAAAAGTTCGAGCTTGTTGTGGATGATTATAAAATAAATAATAAATAAAATAAATGAATAATTTATTTCCACTTTGGCAATACACTGGACAAAAAAACAATAAAAAAAAATTTGAATGAAAAATGATGTTTTAGACCTGTTGGTATTATTGTTGGATGATTCTGCCAGGGGTCCAGGGGGGCGGAGCCCCCTGGCTAGTATTTTATAAATAAGTCAATCATCTTCTTCTTTTTCACATTCTTCGTCATACTCGAAACAGCTGTTTGTTGAAAGGTAGTTATTGCAGTGCAATAATAACTCGATAACAATCAGTCAGCCAGTTAGTTATTCCAGGAAGAAGCAGTGACTGGTGCCAAATAGTCGCTCGTTACAAAATCAACAGCTCTTTATTATCGGGCGTGCAAGAGTGGCGTGGTCCAAATTTAATAACAGTAGCAGTGGTAGCAGTTTTGTTGTTCAAAATCAACATAATTTTCTAACGGCCAGACTATTCGAGTATAGCAGGATTATTTTAAATTGTCAGAAAACAGCTGATTGATGTACGCTCGTTTACTGACGTTAAATCAGCTGTTTTCTGACAAGTTAAAATGATCCTGCTATACTCAGTTTTGAAAATGAAACAGCTGTACAACTGAAAATTAACTGACATAAACTGCTGTACAAGTGAAGGTATAGCCCGATCCTTTTAACTTGTCAGAAAACATATGATCGACGAGCATATGATCACAATACTTAACCTACAAATGCTGAATCTCGCAGATTATTGAAAAGGTCTTTTAAAAAGTTATTTTTTGAAAGGTCTTCTTAGAAAGGTATTTTAAAGACTTTAAAGGTCTTCAAGACTTTTAAAAGCCTTTTGATTATTGTGTCGAAGTCACTGTTTAATTATCACCAAAACAGCTGATTTCTGACAAGTTAAATAGATCGTGCTATACGTTTCCATTACTACAAATCACATGTTCCCGACATGTGCCCGGCACAATTCTTCTAATTTGTAGTAATGGCAAACATTATGAAAATACTACATATTAGAAGAATTGTGTTGGGCACATGTGATTTGTAGTAATGGAAACATAACCTAACTGCATCAGACGACTCATAATCTTTAGGCTAGGCTTACACCGGTTAGTCAAAACAAGACAAGACGAGATTAGACACGTTTAAACACAGTAATTCACATAGTTGCTTATGAAGCAGCACACACAGATGCAATGACTAATCGGTGTGTGTTGCTTCATAAGCAACTATGTGAATTATTGTGACTAAACGTGTCTAATCTCGTCTTGTTTTGTCTTGACTAACCGGTGTACGCCTACCCTTAATATGGAATAGGCGACCATGTTTTTTTTTGTTTTCAGAACTCCTCCGTGGTTTCTCAATAGATTTTGTTTGTTCACGTTTCATTTGAAAGATCTCATTGTTTGATAAGTTTATATTTTGAGAAAGTTATTATGGTGATCAGGAATGACGAATTAAAGTTTATATTTTTGCCAATGCTTAAAAGCATAGGGAAAGGTATAGGCGAGCTGACAATCACCACATTCCAACTTATGATTTGACGATCAGCTGTTTTGAAATAAAAAATTTATTTTTCATTGTTCAAAGTTCATTGCACCGGAGAGGGCGGGAATTCGTGCAGAGAGAGTAAAAGAAAAAGATAGAGATTGAGTACGAGAAGAAGAACGAGAAGAAGAAGGAGCAGGAGTTGCAAAAGAAGAAGAAGAAAAAAGAGGAGAATAAGGAGAGGGAGAAGAAGGTGTTGGAGAAGAAGGAAGAGAACAAGATGGAAATTAGGGAGAAGGAGAAGAATTAGGATGAGGAGGAGGAGGAGGAGGAGTGGTAGGAGGGGGAGGTTTAGGAAAACGAGGAGAAGAAAAAGAAGAGAAAGATAAAAGAAGAAGAAGACTTCTTTATTTTTCTGACGAGCGAAGTTTGGACAATAATGTCCACTCTACCACTCAACCACGTATAATACAGAGTGTAATATCAGTAAAGATAATGTACTGAAGGAGTGAAAATTAATAAAGAAGGAGCTTTCTGTTCATCACTGCTAAAAGCTGATTGCATTAGAGGATTTAAGGAATTAGAAATCAGGAAATAAGGTATCCTTAATATTCCTTATTAAGGAAATAAGAATTCGAAAAATTCCATCTTAGAAGGTTAACGTCCTGACTCCTTCAGAACAGAAGTCAAATCAAGATAATTTGACCTCAAGACAAATGAATCAGTCAGACATCAATATAACTGTTTACAATAGGCTGAACAGATTGGGAACAACATTAACAAAAGACTAACAGGGGCACAATCGATATTACTTTTCGAGAGTCATCCAGATGACATCTTGATTGAGAAGTAAGATTTGACCCTTGATTAAGATTTGACTGTTGATTGAGACGTGAGAGTGTGGCCTATTCTAATCAAATTTGACACTGCTAATCAAATTATTTGTTAGTGCTCCTTTATTGACTGGCTACAGTATTGTATGGCTGTAGATTGAACAATGTAATGGGAAAAGAATACTGTACAGGTGCCCAAATAGTTTTTCAGATGATAATGAGTCAGCGAAATTGTGCCGAATAGAAAGAGAGAGTTTCAGCAATCTTTCTTCTTTCTTTTCTATTTTTCTCCTTGCACCTTCTCCTTCTTCTTCTTCTTCTTCTTCTTCTTCTTCTTCTTCTTCTTCTTCTTCTTCTTCTTCTTCTTCTTCTTCTTCTTCTTCTTCGTCTTCTCCTTCTTCCTCTTCTTCATCTTCTACTCCTCCACCTCCTTCTTTCTTTTCTTTTTCTTTCTCATATATGACTTGACTTTCATCTTCATCCTTCCCATTATCTACGCATAGAGCTTATGTGGGCATCATCCCCAGCAAAAAAGAATGGATTTTTCGCAACGGGCCGACAATACAGAGAGTGTATAGTAACAGGGTGGCCATTTGTGTGAAGCACTCCATAACAGTATGTGGAGATCAATATTTTTCCCGCCGGCGCCATACTTTTGCCAAATTTTTGAATTTTGATATGGGATTACATTCAATCATTTGTCAAACTTATTTTAATAGAAACAACATAAAAAAACTCTTCTAACATTAAAAATAGTCTCTCTACTCTTGGTATTGCTTTGAAAGCATAAATGATGAAAAATAACTTTGGCAAAGACTTAGGTCCGGTTTATGAGCTCAAGATTTAGCCAAGTCCTAGACTAAAACGGGTGGCCACCGTAGCATCGACAAACGTTAGCCTCGACACTATGTACTAAGGGCTCTCTATGCTACTAACCCACTAACCTGTCGATGCTACGGTAGCCACCCGTTTTAGTCTAGGACTTTGCTGAATCCCGAGCTCGTGAACCGGCCCTAAATGTAGGTTAGAGATAAATCACTTATCATAACACATGATCCGATTTTCATTACAATGCAAATCTCATGGGAATTGGCAAAAGTATGGCGGTTTTGTCGGAGCTAACCAATCAAAGATTTGATATGCAATGTCCACACTGTGACTATAATATACTCTCTGTAGCCGACAGTATTTGTAGATTTTGTCGTCTTATAAGATTGCTTGTCTGAAACGTGAAGTTTGCCGACGGTGACTAGCCCTTATCAAGATGGGTGGGATCTCACTCTCTCACTCTCGCTCACTCTCTCTCTCTCTTTCTGGCCGTCTTTATCTTTTCACACGCTTTAAATAATGTTTGGACAGCGTGACGAAGAGAGCTGGTGGTTCGCCAGAATCTGGAATAAATAGACGTTTAATAGCGACAAGGGTAAAAAAGGAGGGGGCGGAGTAGGAGGAGGAGGAGGAGGAGGAGGAGGAATTGGAGGAGGAGAAGGAGGAGGAGGAGGAGGAGGAGGAGGAGGAGGAAAAGTCTGAGGTCATCTGTGACTGCTACTAAAGTCTAGACATTTGTGTTTTGCTTTGCTCTGCGGCTGTGAACGACCCACAAATTTATTATTCGTTTATTTTTCACTCGTTTACACCATATTGTCGGCATGCTTCTTGAGAATACAAATTACAGTATATAATACAGCAATTGAGATTGAGAGTGAACAGATTGGAAGAGTGAAGAGTTTGTGGAGATGGAGGAGGAGGAGGGGGAGGAGGAGGAGGAGGAGGAGGAGGAGAAGGGAGGAGGAAGGAGGAGGAAGAAGAGAGGTGGTTGTGCAGAAGGTGGAGAAGATGGAGAAGAAGAAGAAGAAGGTAAGAAAAGAAGAAGAAGAAGATAGAGAGGAAGAACAAGAAGAGTAAGGAGAAGAAGAAGAAGATATGAAGAAGAAGAAGAAGGGGGAGAAGGAGGAGAAGAAGGAGGAGAAGGAAGAGAAGCAGGAGAAGAAGAAGAAGGAAGGAATCATAGAAAAAAGAAAGAAGAAGATGGAGATGAAGAAGAAAAGAAGAAGAAGAAGGAGAAGAAGAAGAAGGAGGGAAGAAGAAGAAGAAGAAGAAGAAGAGGAAGCGGATGAAAAAAAGAAATATTAAAAAAAGCTAATCCACGAAAGAAGAATAGGAAGAAAGAGGTTAAGATGAAGGTAAAGAAGAAGAAGAGGAGAAAGAAGATGAAGAAGAAGGGTCAGAAGAAGAAAAAGAGGAAAAAGGAGAAGAAGGATGCAGATGAAAGAGGAAAGATTAAAATAATAAAATACAGAACGATATGAGATGGCAAACACGGAAAATACGGAGAGAGATACATAAATAGCTCTTTGCATGCTGTCTGGAACAGTTTCATTCTCGTTGTTAAACTCTTGAACATTTTTATTCGATTTTTTCCTCTACGAAACTGTCATTAAGAACTTCAGATTGAATTAAGAATTTGTAAATTGGTTGAGAAATTAGAATTGAGAGTGAATTAATGTGACAGACACAGTGAGTAAAATAGAGGAGGTGGTGAAATGAAAATAATATATGGGATGAAAACGAAGGTGAACTAATTTCCTAATAGTTGGCAGATCGAGTGCAGGGAGACGAAGACGAAGAAGGAGAAAAGGAAGGAAAAGAAGAAGAGGGAGAAGAAGTAGAAGGATGAGAAGTAGAAGGAGAAGAAAAGAAGGAAGACAAGGAGAAGAACATTGGAAAGAAGGAGATGAAGGAGAGGAACAAGAAGAAGGAGAAAATAATAAAAAGAGGTATTCCACTTCAGAAGAATTGGAAGAGCGAATAGAAGGAGGAGGAGAAGAAGAATAAAGATAACGAGAAGACGATGGAAAGGTAGAAGAAGAAGGTGAAGAGGAAGAAGAATAAGAAGAAGAAGGGGAGGAAGAAGAGGAAAAGAGGATGCAGAAGAAGAAAGAGAGGTGAAAAGAGGAAGAAGAAGAGGAAGATGGAGAGAAAATAAAGGAGGAAGAAGAAGACGGACATAAAGAAAGAAGAATTTGAGAAGGAGGAGAAAAGAAGTAGGAGAAAAGAGAAGAAGAGAAGGAGAAAATTGAAAAGAAGGAGAAGAACAACAACAAGAAGAAGGAGAAAATAATAGAAAGAGCTAATCCACAAAAGAAGAATAGTTAGAAGAAGAAGGAGGTAGAGAAGAAGAAGGAGAACGAAAGAGAATTGAAAAGAATGAGATGAAGAAGAATGAGGAGAAGAAAAAGAAGACGAAGAAGAAGAAGAAGAAGAAGAAGAAGAAGAAGAAGAAGTAGAAGGAGAAGAATGAGAAGAATAAGAAAAGTTAGACGCCTATGAAGAACATGGAGAAGATTAAGAAAATTCAGAAGATATAGAAGATTCAAAAGAAGAGAAAGAAGAATAAGAAGACAAAGAAGAAGAAGATGCAGAAGAGGAATGAGAAGAAGAAAAATGAGAAAATAAAAAAAGAACTAATTCAAATGTGGGTGGGCCGCGGTTGATATGTGGAGTGTAAATGTTTGTATAGCACAGAAAATATTGTCATTTTCCCCCGGTTTTTTTCTTAGTACCCCTGTCCAATTTTATTTAAGATGCTGAATTATCTTCTAAATTGAGCGCGGAGAATGAGGTCGCTTTATTAAACGATTAATGGCTTTTGCTCAAGATACTAATGACATTTTCAAGTTACTCACGCCTACATTACTTGCAATATTTATTTCGGTTGAAAAGTTTCATTGAATGCTCTGATTCAGTGGTCTCCACACGAAATGTTTTTAAATAATTCCCATGTAGAAGTACTTACGGCCTGTTGCAGAGACATCTGTTAAATGAGTTGGTTGAATAAGGGCCATAATATTGAGGCGACAAGTCATTGAAATAGTAAGCTAGATAAGTATAAAAATGTAGTATCCAATAAGCATGAGCTTCACGTTTTGAACATTTTAAATTTGGTTAACAAATTAAGTTTTTGGCCATAAATAAGATTGTATGATTCAAATAAATTATAAATGATAATTGCGTAAACAATATAGCCTACATTGTTCAATATAACCACTATATTTTATTTAAACACTTTTTATTAGCTTTTTTTCTGCATAGTTTCTCAGTTGTTCAATAAACTATTGAATCAATTTTTTTATTTATTGAACGATTGAGAAACAGGGCATATTATGTTTGTCAATGATCTTTTACAAAACATTTGATAGTTTACGGGCCTGAAGGGCGTACACCGGTTAGTCAAGACAAAACAAGACGAGATTAGTCACGTTGAGTCACAGTAATTCACATAGTTGCTTATGAAGCAGCACACACCGATGCAATGACTAATCGTTGTGTGTTGCTACTATGTGAACTACTGTGACTAAACGTGTCTAATCTCGTCTTGCCTTGTCTTGACTAACCGGTGTACGCCTAGCCTAAGGAAAGTTATTTCAGATGTTATTTCTCAAATAAGTTTGAAAAATGAGTGAATCGGTTCATGTTTGCCTGTAGCCTACTCTCATACAAGAATTAAAATAAATTTGGCAAAAGTATGGTGACGGCGCGGGGAAATTGAAAATGTTCCAATACACTGTTATGGACCTGTTCACACCAATGACCACACTGTAATTATACAGTCTCTGTACTATGAACCGTTTTTGAAGAGGTTTTTTCGGTATGAATAGCAGCACTGTTGTAGAATCTTTGAATTAACTCTCACGTCTCATGAGAAAGTCCACATGCCTTCAATTACTTGGAAAAGATGACCGTTTAACGAAAAACGTGTAGTGAGGAAAAGTATAAACAAAACAGACCACTTGATATTAGAAGATTTGTAAGCCACGTCTTTCCAGTATTGATCCTGAAACTGTCATTGGGTATAGACAGTACTTATTGGAACCTGTTCGTGAGATCTCATAGTTTGCCCTAATACACTTCTATCTCTTCATTTCTTTCTTCCATCTTTCTTTCTTTCATCTATTTCATTCTTCTTCGCCTCATTTTTGAATTTTATCTCTGGCTTATTCCCCTTTCCTACTATTAACCCCATCTTTCTTTAATTTGTAATCTTCCTATGAAATCTACTGTTTTTTCTCATCTATCTTCTTCATACTCTTCTTCTTACACTCTGCTTCCTCTCCTAGGATTACACCTTGACATTCTTCTTCTTCTTCTTCTTCCTCTTCTTCTTCTTCTTCTAGTAATTCTTGATATTCTTTTACTTCTTGCTCTTGTTCTTATTATTCTTATTGTTCTTGTTCTTCTTCATTCTTCTTCTTCTCATTCTTTCTTCTTCTCTTCTCTCCTTCTTCTTTCTTCATTCTTCTTCTTCTAGTTTCTTCTTATCCTCATTCTTCTCCTTCTTACTATTATTCTTCTTCTCCTTCTTCTCAATTTTCTCCTCTTTCTCACTTTTTCCCTCACTCTCTTCTTCTGCATCTTTTTCTTCATCTTCTTCTCCTTCTTTCTCTTCTTCCTCTTCTTCTTCTTCTTCTCCTTCTTCCTCTCTTTCTTCTTCTGCATCCTCTTCTTCTTCTTCTTCTTTCTCTTCTTCTTCTTCTTCTTCTACTTCTTTCTCTTCTTCTTCTTCCTCTCCACTACCACCAGTCTGTGATCTTACCTTAATGTTTCTTCTTTTCTGCTTTTCTCTTCTCTTTCACTTATCACTGGTCACTAGTGCTCTTTCTCTCCCAATCCTCCTCCTCCTCCACCTCCTTCTCTTCCACCTCCTTATCCTTTTCATCCTCCTCCTCCCCCTCCTTCACCGCCGCCACCTCCATCTAGAAGTGAGAACGGTTTCAGTGAGGTACCGAAAATTGATTTATTTTCATCCATAAGTCGGTAAATATCCAAAGTTCGAAGTAAATACTGTGAGAATGTGATGGCTAGGCCTATTAACGCATCTCTCACTTGGATGAATAAATTTACACTCAAAACAAAACCAGTTCTTCAATCCCTCCTCTCCCTCACTCGTTCACTCTCTCTCTCTCTTGGTCCGTTTTGTCGGTCGTGTATCTACATCTAATCTCTTGTCATCTTGTGTGATCAGGCTCTCCAAATTTTGATGAGAATTTCATAGTTCATGAGAACCTGATGAGAAAAAGTTTTTTCTCCTTCTTTTTCTTCTTCCTCTTCTTCTTCTTCTCCTTCTTCTTCTTCTTCTTCTTCTTCTTCTTCTTCTTCTTCTTCTTCTTCTTCTTCTTCTTCTTCATGAGTAGTAGGCTATTAGTAGTATTTTTTCAATTTGTCGGGTTTATCAGCTGACTAGCCAGCAGGCTAGCCAGTGGGCTCCGCCCCCTGGACCCCTGGCAGCCATTGACATAGTGAGCGTTTCGCTTTCAACATTTTCTGCCAATTAGTTCTCGAAAAAGCTGAGAAAACGCACAAAATCGCTAGAAAAACGCGAATATCTTTGGGATGTTTTCAAAATCCGTTCTTAGTGCGCGTGTAAAGCTCCAACTGAACATGCATGCCAAATTTGAACGCATTTGGTTCAGTAGATTTTTAGTTCTGCTGATGAATGAGTGAGTGCCATTTCGCTTTTATATAATTATATGGATTACAAGAGGGAAACAAGCGAATATAGAATGTATTTCAGATGCAGTATCTGTTTTCAGTATGTAGTATTATGCAATCCTACGTGTTTACACCGGTGTTAATAGGCTAACAAAAGTTTTTAACAAAAGTTATTAGAGGCCGTGTGCCCACGGAGCAACTGCTATCTGAAAGAAACATTTTCCACCAGCAAAAGTATCATCATTCCTGACGAATGATGTAATAATGTGATGTCTAATCAGAGATATGATAAAGTGGGTGAAGGTGGTTTGGCGCCAGCTAAAAGGTAGGTCAGGTTAGTTTTGTGGGCTAGACTGAAACTGAAAAATTTGATTGATGATCCAGTGCTGTTTGGAGGTTAGAAACCATTTAGTATCGGCACAAACCTTTGACAGCTGCTTAAAGCGCAAAGTGATTCGACACACATAATAAATTATATAATATACATAGTATCTACAGATATACATAATTATGGCAGTTACATCCAGAATGGTTGAGAAATACATCGACAGATATAGATCACTCAAAATAGGTTTGTGCTCTAGAACTGTTTATAGTATGATTGATTGCAAGCCCTTCAGACAAAATAAATCTTCTAGGATATCTTCCGTGTAGGTAACCATGTCAATTTGTCTATCTGTCTCATTTTATTCTCAAAACTTATCGTGTATAGAGTCTTCTCTCTTACTGATTTTCTCTCTTTATTCAACATAGACCCTACTTCTTGTTATATTAACGTTTAAGACCCCTGGGGCCCGTTTCACGAAAGTCACCAGTTACAATTTCACCAATGAATTTTAACCAATCTGGAACTATTCAAGACAAGACAAGACGAGATTAGTCACGTTTAGTCACAGTACTTCACATAGTTGCTTATGAAGCAACACACACCGATTAGTCATTGCATCTGTGTGTGCTGCTTCATAAGAAACTATGTGAATTACTGTGACTAAACGTGACTAATCTCGTCTTGTCTTGTCTTGACTAACCGGTGTACGCCTAGCCTAATAATGCGAAGTCTCGTTTCTCCAGTTCACCAAGTTAAGCCGGTTTGCCAAATCTTTTTGCATGCCCTGGGCTATTGAACATTTGATTTATTTCAGGAAGCCGATGATAAATTTTATCAATAATTTTTCGAAGTGGCTCGAAGCAAGTTGTCTAATCCATTATTTATTCAACAGAGGTGTGAATTAATGATAAATAATAGGGAATTAATTTAGTTTTTAGCTACTGTTCGTAAGAAGGAAAGAGAATTTTAGAAGGAGAATGCGGATAACAGAGAAAGAAGAAAGAGAAGAGTTGGGAATAGTGACAGGAGAAAGAGAAGCGTGGTGAAGAGGAGTAGGGGGAGGTGGGGGAGAGGAAGAGAAGGAGGAGGAAGTGATGGAGGAGGTGGAGAAGTGGGAGGAAGAGAAGTAAGATGAAGAGAAGAGGAGGAGGATGAGTAGGAGAAGGATGAGGAGGAGCAAGAGAAGGGGGAGAAGAAGGAGGAGGAGGAAGAAAATGGAGAGGAGAGGAAGAGAGGAAGAGAAAGTTGAGAACGAGAGGAAGAAGAGGAGGAGAGACAAAGGAGAGGAGGAGGAGGAGGAGGAGGGAATAATTGGATATGATAAGTGAAGATTGAAGAGATGAAGAAAACAAGGGGAAAGAGAAGGAAGAAGAAGAAGGGGAAAAAGAAAAAAGAGAACCATGAATATGGAAAACTAAGGGTACAAAAGAACTGAGAATTCTGCCTTTTTTATTCACATAATCTTAGTTTTTCCTTACACGTCATAAAAAAGTTCAGTGCTGACATTTCTTGACATTTTGCAAAACGCGAAAAAGGAAAAAAGTAGAAAGAGAAGAATGAGAAGAAGCAAATGAGGAGGAAGGAGAAAGAGGAGAAAAAATAAGATGAAGAAGAAAAAAGAGGAAGAAGCAGAAGAGGAGGGAGAATAAGAGTAAGAAGAAGAAGAATAAGAGAGGACGAAAAAGGATACTCCCTGACATTCAATTCTGCAAATAGGACAATACACAGAATAGGATACACACAAAAGACTGATTTTTTCTCGGAATGACATTTGTTTTTGAAAGCATTCTAGCCTATTGAAAGTTAGCGCTTTTTCGCAAATTCTTTCTATTCTTCAACTGAATAAGAAGACTTGATGTTGTCAAAACCACATATTTAATAAAACAACGAGATACTGCAGTTTCGATTGTTACACCATTATCAATCTCTGGTAACTAAAACTGAAGTACAGTTTAGCAGAATTAATACTCGTGACCGAGCGCTGTGATTGTCAGTTGAATGGCCTAACAAGGTGAACGACTGCCATTGGCCTAGATAAGCTCCTCCCACAATGGGTGGAGCCCAAGCGGTTTCTACAAGTAGAAACCGCCCATTGTGGGAGGAGCTTATCTAGGCCAATGGCAGTCGTTCACCATGTTAGGCCATTCAACTGCCAATCACAGCGGTCGGTCACGAGTATAAATACTGCTATACTGTTCTTTAGTTTTAGTTCGTCAGAGATTGATAATGGTGTAACAACCGAAACTGCAGTATTTCGTTGTTTTATTAAATATGTGGTTTTGACAACATCAAGTCTTCTTATTCAGTATGGATAACTACTACAACATCACCTTCACTACTACACAGAAAGTTATTCTTCAACTGTTATTCTCGCTCGTCCCTTTTTTCAATTGTTCATGTTTTTCATGTGTCTATTTTGTCCGTTTCTGATATTTAGTTATTTTTTGAAATTATTTTCGTTCAAATAAAGGCATCATGGATACTACAATTGAGGTCATTCCTTTGTTGTTTTTCAAAACATTGAATAATAGCAATCAATTAATTGAAAAATTTACTCAGAAAGTAATACTGAATGATACTGCAATTGAGACCAAGATTATTGAATTCCTGTATTGTTCTTCAAAACATTGGAACCAACAATCACTTGAATGGAAAATATTGAGTAAAATTCGTATAGAAAGTAGTACTGAAAGATACTGCAATTGTGCAATGAGGCGAGGTGGAACCTACCCGTAAGGGTCTCCCCACCAATAAAAGCCATACGATAAAAAAAAACTGCAATTGAGACTAAGATTATTGAATTCCTGTATTGTTCTTCAAAACATTGTAACATAGCAATCACTTGAATGAAAAATTTTGAGAAAAATTTACACAGAAAGTAATGTCTCCTGAACCCGCTGTAACACATTTCCAAATTTGTTCTGGAGACAGTTCTCGGAGCTTCACAGGACATGAAGCTGTTGAGATGGTAGGTGGAGATTTCTTTTATGGTGTTTACTGAATGTGTGGTCCCTGTTTGATGTCCCTGATTGGTCAGACAGAATAATTCTATAATTATTATTATTTGTCCCAGTAGTCGACTCCCAACCCAACAACCCGTTCACCAAATCGACTGGTTTGACTTCCAAATTTATTATTCGGTAGCTGTGGTCAGGTTCCAGATGCTGATGCAGATATCGACTGCTAGGAATCTGGATTTGTCGAGATATCGAAAGGTGGTAAAGATCGAAATCTCAACGTGAGAATCAAAAACATTGTGAGACCGAAAAACGAGAAGAGAAGGTGGTAATGATCGATATCTTAGGGCCGGTTCATGAGCTCGGGATTTAGCCAAGTCCTAGACTAAAACAGGTGGCTACCGTAGCATCGACAAACGTTTGTCTCGACAGGTTAGTGGGTTAGCAGCATAGAGAGCCCTTAGTACATAGAGTCGTGGCTAACGTTTGTCGATGCTACGGTGGCCACCCGTTTTAGTCTAGGACTTGGCTAAATCCCGAGCTCATGAACCGGCCCTTAGTGTTGAGGATCAGGCGTGAGAGACCAAAAACGTGAATGATAAGGCTAGGCGTACACCGGTTAGTCAAGACAAGACAAGACGAGATTAGTCACGTTTAGTCACAGTAATTCACATAGTTGCTTATGAAGTAGCACACACCGATGCAATGACTAATCACATAGTTGCTTATGAAGCAGCACACACCGATGCAATGACTAATCGGTGTGTGTTGCTTCATAAGCAACTATGTGCAGTACTGTGACTAAACGTGACTAATCTCGTCTTGTCTTGTCTTGACTAACCGGTGTACGCCTAGCCTTAAATTATCACCTGTGTTTTTCGGACTGATTAGGTTGTTTAGTCTGGAACAAAACATTCGGCAACACTGGAATCTGGATTTACGCGATTTATGTCCTCAGTGAACCCACGATTTCCTCTCATAAAATTCCATGGCACAATCCTTCAAAACGCCGACAATAAAAAAAGATCAATACAAAAAACCTTGGAACTTGTTTCTGGGTCGAGAGCTGTTCTATACCTTATCCATTGATGGTTTTTGTTGTGGTGGGGGGGGGAGGGTTTTACAGGGGCGCCACCCCTAATAGGCCCACCCAAAGTTTTTGAAAAGCAATAGAGCGATTGGACCCAAGATAAACGTGGACAAAACACTGTAGACAATAACCTAAATTCTCTCCATGGGTCTTGGAACACTGTTTTTTCAGTGTTTATCTGTTGGTTTGTACAATATATTACTATATTCATGCATGTAGCCTATATTAACCTATATATGACAGAAGAGAAACTGCTTTCCTCAAAAGCCTCTACTGATACTATATATATTTTTCTGTAAAGTTGGGACTATATTTTTTCAGTAAAGTTTTGTTTGAATTGTCGTTGGGTGTTAAACTTGTGGACAAATACGGAGGTTTAAGAACTCCATATTTGTCCAGAAATTGTAGGAACTCTGGTTTATGAGCTCGGAGAATATAACTGTTAAAATATCACATGTTTGAAAAAGATGAGCTCCGAAGAATTTCATTTCTGACAAGTATTTCATTGGTTGTGTGCTTCAATAGTAGCCTATTGCTCTCTATCAGGTAATCGTTTACAATTTTTTTCGAGTTTTTTTTTGTAATATTACATTTATTGAGGACCCATCAGGGCTAAATAGCGATCCTTCTTGTGTTCTTATGTCTTTCTGTATATCTTAAACATTGTTTGTTTGTTTGTCAATGGCTCAACAGCCCTATGTGGGCTTAGGCCTACCAGCTGGTTGCCAGTTTCACATTCACTTGACTGAATCAGCAGCGGTGAATGATCATTAACCAGAAAAGATGTAACGTGTGGTTAGCACATTGACATCTCAACCATAAGCTCTTGGCAACCCAGTGATGGGAACAAAGCAGTAGCTATATAGTGCAATGCAACAATTTAATGTATCTTAAACATTAGTAGTTCAATTAAAAGCTTCCATAGCTTAAATTAGTTTCCATAGTACAAGCAGCAAGCTTTGTTCAATCGAATAGTGTTATTACTTTTAATTTAACTATAATAATTTAGAACTTACCCCGGCCGTACACCGGAGCAATAAGCAATAGGCAACTAGCAACATATGGATCATATGATTGTGTACTCTATACAAACCAATAGTTCAATGCACACCGAAACAGCTGCTTTAGGTGTGCATTGGACTATTTGTTTCTATAGAGTAGACGATCATATGATCCAAATGTTGCTTGTTGCCTATTGCTTATTGCTCCGGTGTACGAGCTGCCTTAATCTGTACAGAACTGGAACTTTTTTTCTAATTCCATTGTCAAGAAACCGCTCTCAAGGTTTGTCGGTCTATTCTAGAAACACCCTGTATATTAGACGACTAAGTAATCTCATTTGGTAATTACATGAATGAAGTGGGTAATCTTGTACAATCTCTCTCTCTTTCTATCTCTCAATCACTCTTTCTCCGGCAACTTCTTTCTCACTACCACATTTTCTTGTCCAGCTCATTTCCCTTATCTTGAACTATAAATCAATCAAACTTTGATGTCTTCATCCTGAACAGCTGTCAATCTTCTAAACACTCTTCTCTTATAATCTCTCTCTCAAACATCCTCTCTCTCTCTCTCACTCTCACCCCCTCACACACACACACACACCCCCTCTCTCTAACACACACACTCTCTCGCTTACACAGCTTTTATCAGCTTCTTTTAATTCCAATCTATAAATCCTGAGCCGTCCAAACCCACCAATAAAACATCGTCTGATCTGTTGGCCAGTCCAGTTGCATAATAATTACTTACTTCAAGGCGTAATCACACGGGACCGGTTTAATTTTATTTATTCATTCCATTTTTTTGGCCAAGAAAAACTGCACACGAGAAATCTCTATTGCCTGTCAATATGTCGTCTTCAATTTATTTATTGCAATAACTCGATTGTAAGTTAGTTTTTTTTAGAGAAAAAATTGTCTTGTGTCAAATTATGATAGGAATTAAATTCTCACGCTTATGTTGCTATTTGCAGTCTAAAAGCTAGTTGTAAGTTCCATTGAATTTAACTACTGTAGAATAGCGCGCCAGACGCACATAGTTGCTTATGAATCAGTACACACCGATGCAATGACTAATCGGTGTGTGCTGCTTCATAAGCAACTATGTGAAGTACCGTGTCTAAACGTGACTAATCTCGTCTTGTCTTGACTAACCGGTGTACGCCTAGCCTAAGAGTGTGGCCATTTGATGTCACACTTTTGATTGGTTATCTCGGACAAATTGGCTTCGTGGTAGTGCCGTTGTCTAATCACAAGATTAGATAAGAGACTTGCACCTGTTATTCCCATAGTAAGGGTGACCACTTCCGGCCTTTCTCCCCTAAATGTGGTTCGGAGCCCACCTAAAGCTGTAGTTCCACTCATCTCTCATCATCATCCTCCCCATTACCCACGCACAAGATGAAAGCTTATGTGGGCATCACCACAGACAAAATACTTATAAAAAATACATCCACTCATACTTTTGCCAATTCTCATATGATAAGGATAGGCGTACACCGGTTAGTCAAGACAAAACAAGACGAGATAAGGCACGTTTAGTCACAGTAATTCACATAGTTGCTTATGAAGCAGCACACACTGATGCAATGACTAATCGGTGTGTGTTGCTTCATATGCAACTATGTGAATTACTGTGACTAAACGTGACTAATCTTGTCTTGTTTTGTCTTGACTAACCGGTGTACGCCTAGCCTTATCATATTAATGTAAATCTTATGGGAATTGGCAAAAGTATGAGTGGATGTATTTTTTATAAGTATTTATTTATTTTTTTTTTTTTTTTCACACCTCATATTGCAATCTAGTCTAAGAAGACTAATGAGCAATTTTTTTCTAATCTACTATTATTCAAATTGATAAGTTTAGCAGCTCTCACTAGGACTACTACTTTTAAATTCTAACAAATAACATAGATTGATAATCATAATTACAAAACATAGTCATAATAATAAAGATTAATAATCATAATAACATAACATAAATAATAAACTATTTGTGCACTAAGATCACATTGGGATTCACACTATAAACACTGCTCTGCTTTTGACACTCTCACACCACAACATCACACAATTCGAAGGGTTTCGTCCGCTTCAACCTGCGCAGCTGGGTGTTGTCGAGTAGCTGGATAACTTCTTCGTTATGATGCTGTTGGATCTTCTCAGCATGCTTGCGAGCAAAGCGCCCGATTTCACTGGTGACAAACTCCACCTTCAAGTCTCTGTGGATATCTGCATTTCGGATGTATCTTGGTGCATTGACGATGTTCCTCAAGACCTTGTTCTGGAAGCGTTGGATTGTATCTACATTGCTCTTGCTGGCACAACCCCAGAGTTGGATTCCATACATCCATATGGGTTTCAGGATTTGCTTGTAGATGAGAATCTTGTTGTAGAAGGAAAGTGTTGAATTTCTTCCTATCAACCAGTATATTTTGCTGTATCTTATACCTAGTTCTTCTCTTTTTCTTCACATGTGCCTTCCAGCGCAATCTTGTATCCAGAGTCATCCCCAGGTATTTAGCCTCATTAGCATATGGGACCGGTTTTCCATTGATGATTAAGGGAATTTGGTCAAATTTGCGGTTGGTGAAGTTCACTTGTACAGATTTTGTCTCGTTGATCTTGATCCTCCATAGCCTAGACCAATTGGAAATTTCATCAGCAGCATCTTGTAGTTTCTTCATTGATTCCTGACAGTTATTGCCTAAAGTTAATACAGCTGTGTCATCTGCAAAAGTAGCCACAGTTTGATTCTCCATCATGGGTAGGTCACTGGTGAATAACAAATACAAAATTGGACCAAGAACACTTCCTTGAGGAACTCCTGCTTTAATCTCTTTGAGTTCAGAGTATGCATCATTTTGCTTGATTCTGAAATATCGACCCATTAAGTATGACTCAAGAATTTGTGTATATTCAACTGGAAGCATGGTTCTTAATTTACTTAGAAGTCCTTTGTGCCACACTTTGTCAAAGGCTTGTGCTACATCTAGGAAGACTGCACTACAGATTTTCTTCTCTTCAAGAGCCATTTCAATTACATTAGTGATCCGGTGGACTTGTTCAATAGTTGTGTGTTTCTCTCTGAATCCAAATTGATGTTTTGGGATCAGTTCCTTCGACTCTATAATTGGTTTCAACCTTTTCAAGAGAAGTTTTTCAAACAGTTTTGATATTACTGGTAGAAGAGATATTGGTCTATAGGATGTGACTTCATGTGGTGTTTTTCCTGGTTTGGGGATCATGATGACTTCGGCAATTTTCCAGTAGTCAGGTACGTATTTCAGTCTGAACACTGCATTTATTAGAAATGTGATCTTCACAAGAGCCTTCCTTGGTAACTGTTTTAATATATCTCCAGTAATGAGATCAAATCCTGGTGCCTTTCTGGTATTGATGCTGTTCTTGATTGTATTTTCCACTTCACGTACAGTAACAGGTGGGATTCTCATCGATTCTTGCACAGTATGTGGTAGTTGATTATCCTCATCTAAGCTTTCATTGGACCTGAAGATGTTTTCAAGATGATTTGTGAATGTGACTGATTTCTGGTTGTTGTCTCTAGCCCATGTCCCATCCAGGTTTCTGATAGGTGCATTCTGATTTTGAGGCCTTCTTATGCACTTTGTAGCTTTCCAGAGAGAATATTCAGTACTCTTATCATTGGTTAATTCATTGAGATATCTCGTGAATGATTCATTTTTGAGCTTTTTTATTTCCCTACTAAGTTGCTGAGATAGATTATTCATCTGAGTCTTGTGTCTGGGGTCTCTTGTGCTCTGCCATTTCCTTCTAGCTCTCCTTTTTTCTAACAGTAGGTTTCTGATTTCTGCTGGATAATTGCTGCCCTGAGTCTTCCGTCTTATGTCTGGAGTACATGCCCAAGCTGCTTGTTGGATATCAGTTACTAATTTCTCAATTTCTTTGTCAAGCTGGTCTCCACTTCTGAGTGGTACACTCAAGTTGATCTTTCCTTCTAGAAGAAATCTGAATTGTTCCCAGTCTGTATATTTATTGCTGAGAAATGGAGTTGGTTCTCGTTCAATTACAGTTTCACTTAAAGTTAGTAAAATTGGTGAATGATCGGATGACAAATCATAACTATCTTCAATTTTATGTAGTTTGTGGAAATATCCTTGATGATAAAAAGTCTATCAGATCTGGTATTTTTCCTAGGTCAGTGGGCCAGTAAGTTGGTTACCACTAGATAATGTTTCACATTTGTATTCCTGTATTGCACTGTACAGTTCTCGACCTTTGTAGTGGTTAATCTGGAGCCCCAAAGTGTGTTTTAGCATTGAAGTCTCCTCCTATTATAAACCTTTTTCCAAGATGTTTGAAAAATTCCATGTAGTCGTTGCACTTGATAGCATGCCTTGGAGGACTATACAATGCTGCTATAGGTACAGTACATCCTCTTAATTTCAGTGATATAATTGTGGCTTGTATTTCTTCCGTTTTGTATTTAATTCTCTCATTGTTCTGAATTGATTCTCTAATAATCACTGCACTACCTCCCTTTGCTGAATTACTTGGATGTATTGTGTGATAAGTTCTGAAGCCTCTGATTCTAAGAAAAGATTGATTTGTCATGTGTGTTTCTGATAGAAGGCAAATATCTATTCTTTCACTATGGAGTACAAGTTCTAATTCCTGCTGCTTTTGAAGTATTCCATTGGCATTCCATGCCATAATTCTCAGAGATTTCGCCATTATTGAATTCTTCTACTCCCTGCCAGGATGGTGCTGCTCTCTAGTTTCTGTAGCCTTTCTTCAAACGATGAAAGTAGTGTTTCTTGCCTATCCAGCTTGCCCAATATCACCTGTAGAATCTGTAGCACTCCATCTTCTTTTTGTTCATCACCTCTGAATGTGCTACTTAATCCTTTTGTTGCAGTTGCATAAGTAACATGTTTGTTTACTGGTACATATTTACTTCCATTACCTCTGGATGTGGCGGTTAGTGGTTCATTATGTATGTTTGATTGCTCCGGTAATTTCTTAGAAGTGCTTGTAGAAGGTTTTATGCTCTTACTTCTGATCCTCTGCAGTTCAACTGCAACACTGCACCCACGATAACTGGCTGGATGTGATTCGCCACAGTGAATACATTTTGGCTTTTCATCGGCTGACTTAACACAGTCTTTAGAGTTGTGTTTTCCTGCACACTTGACACATCGAAATTCTTTGTAGCAATACTTTTGGGTGTGCCCATAAGCTTGACATCTCTTACATTGGGCAATTAGTTTAGATTTCTTAATTGCCTCTATTTCAACTTTACAGCCCATTATATTTGTGATTTTATAGATTTTGTCAATCTCTTCTTCTGCGTCAAACTCAAGCATGAACATATCTAGTGGCTCCTTAGTTTTCCATTTCAACTTGATACTTGCATTGAGAATTTTGAATCCTTTGTCTTTAAGATCTTCTATCACACTTTCAGCATCACATGATCTATGTAGTTTTTTAGCCATAACTCTAATCGGCCGTGATTGCTTGTTCTCATAAGAGTGCCAAGTGTATTTGTCCTTGTTCAACTCCTTAGTGAGCAATCTATAATCATCATCATTAATCAAATTGATTTTAAAACTGTCTTCTCCTAGTAATTTCACTTTGTATTCCTGTTTAGGTAGTAATTTTACTAGCTTTTCATGAAATGTCTTGTATGATTTAATTCCATCCACGATTATTGGCGGTAATGGGGGATTCTTCTTTATTTTTTGTGGTGTAGGATCGGTTTTCTTGTGCGTTGAAACTTCTTCCATCGGAGGGGATAATGAAATATTAAGCTTCCTTTTCTTGTACCTACTCTTAGCTCTCACCCACTCTGTCTCCTTTGCGAGTAGATCATCATCCGTGCAATAACCTGCTTCATTATTATTTTTATTTGTTGAATTTCCTTTACCGGGGGTCGATTTGTCACTATCTTTTAGCACTCTCGAATTTTCACCATCATTATTTTCACTTTTAGATTTATTTTCTAAAGCCAATAGTCTCGACTGGAGTAAATCCAATTTATCTTTCAACTCAGAATTGTTTCTATCAGCCAGTTTCAATTTATTATTCGCATCTTTCCAGGCTCTTAATAAAATTTTTTCGGCCTCCGTAGAAAGCTGATCTTCGTTTAGCTTGTAGCTGACCGATTCATTTTTATCAGTCAGCGTAATAATTGTTCCGTCACCTGACATAGTTACGATTCACTAATCAAATAAAAATGATTGTTCAACACTAACCGGACGGAGTTGAACGCGAAAACGCACATAGCTGACAACGAGGTCACTCACTCACAGTTTTGGCACTACCGATTCACTTGACTCAGCAATACGATATAGCCCACTTTCCGAAACAATAGCATGTAAGAAAACACGTCCGCTCGGTTCGGCGTTCAAACGCTGACTGATAAGTATTTATGAATCGTATGTTATGTTGAGTTTTAACCTACAATTTGCCTTTGCCAGTGTTAATTTTCATCATTTCTAGTTTTTAAAGCAATACCAAGAGTAGAGAGACTGTTTTCAATGTTAGAAGAGTTATTTTCGATGTTGTTTCTCTTAAAATAAGTGAATGTGTTCATGCTTGCCTGTAATCTGTATCAAAATTCAAATATTTGCCAAAAGTATGGCGGTGGCGGGAAAAAGTGTTCCAAACACACTGTTATGGATCTTTTCACGCATAAATAACCACAATGCTATAGTTCAGTCTTTGTAAATAACACTATTATTGATAACTCAAATTGAATTTGAAATCTCGACAAACTGATTCGCGAAAAAATCACCAATAAAAATTTAAAACTTTTTCTCCTCCACAATTTAATCTCCAAGTTTAAATTCCTGTTAAATTTACCTTATTTATAGTAGTATGCAAATTAGCACAAGACTGTTTTATCTTCACACTTCTACACTCTCAGTCTCCTTAGGTCTCAGACTTCACTGTCTCACTCGGTACAGTCTCACAGTTTAATCTGAGAATATAAAACTAAAGTGCACATATTTTAGTGGAAAAGTCTACAGTCTTATCTTGTATCAGACGTGTTGAATCCATGTATTAGCGTTTCAGTACAAGATGGACAAGCTTAATTAATTCACAATATTCTCGGTATCTATTCACACGCGCTCTGGCGCTGGTGTGCTGAACTAAACTTGTTCTTCAGTTTGCTGTTTGTATTATTTGCTGGGAACTTGCACGGTAGTGTTGAACCTCCCACGCGATTGAAATTAATCAAGTGTTTCTGTAATTAATGGTAATTGGTCTGATCTTGTTCTAGGTTTGCGAATAAATTATTGTACCTTTAATTTATGGTGTATCGCTAGCTATTTGGGGAGTAACGTTCTAAGAAGCATCTCGAGAATTTTGAAATAATTTCTTGTTAGGTATTGGAAGTGATGCATTGGGTGATTGAACGCTTGAGTTACAGATTTGATGTTTTGGAAATAAAAGAATAAGAAGAAGGAGAAAAGGAGAAGGAGAAGGCGAGGTGGAACCTACCCGTAAGGGTCTCCCCACCGATAAAAAGTCATACGATAAAAAAATCAATCAGATCTTACAAATTAGATGTGAACGAACAAAATCAGTTGAGAAACTAAGGAGATATGAAAATTACTGAGAATTTTTTGAATTCTTCCATAATCTGTAGATATCTCTAAAAGCTAGTCATTTATAAACAACACGTCCCAGATATCCTGAAAGTAAACTGATGAGAAAATGTCAATCCAATTCTAGAGTTTAACAAAAATGATTCTTCCTCCACGAATATGTCTCTTCTCCGTTCATCTCTTATTCATACCTTTTCTTTCTTTCCCCCTCTTTCCTGCCCTTCTCTTTATCTCACATTCTTGTCGTCTCTCTTCAACTCGAGAAAGTTCCAAATATGGCTGGCAATAAAATTTCGAAATTTCCCATCATCAGATTATTATGTGAACGGACGCCAAATAACGATAAAAATTCTGATCCTCTCAGGACTGATGAACTGACAAGCACAAAATCCCCTGACAAATTCCATTTTAAAACTGTGTTTTGGCTGCAGTATCGTCTGTTGATTGGATAAATTCATTAATTTATGACCAGGTGGTTCTACTTTCTTCATATTTGTCTACTTCTTTCTCTTTTTCTCATTCTCCTTCTAGTTCTTCTTATTTTTCTCCTTGTTCTATTCCATCATGTCATTCTATAGTCTATACTATAGTTAGTAACATGTCCCTCTCCCTATACTTTACGTGTTAAATTACCAGAAAAAAATGCATATTATTATCCGACAGAGAGCAACACCGTGGATTCGCTCACGGCGAATAGTAGAATACAATCTATAAGTATTACATTTTCAAAGTTTTTATAAGTATTAAATTTAATTTGATTGAAGTACTTGAAATTGTCTTTGGTATAACTGTGGCCTTGCTCTTCTTTCACTCTATACCTTAATCCGAATCCGCTCTTTCTCTGTCTCTCTCTCTATAATCAGCAGGTTGAAATAGAGGCAGTCATTCTATTCTATTCTCTCTCTCACACACTCTATCTCCCTTACTCTCTTTTCTCTAAGGTATTCTACAACCGGTATTCTTCAAATGACTCAACTATGAAAGTAAATGATTTGATGAAATTTATTGATCAGGTCAACGCGAAGACGGAAGAGATAAAACACAGAAGAGAGACAGATAAGGAGATGAAGAGAGAGAGAGGCCGAAGGAGAAGAGGAGAGAGTAGAAGGAAGTTCTGATTAAATTTCTCCAATATGCAGATTAGTCAATAAACAGAACCTATTTATTATGCGGTCATTACGCGGGTGCTTTCTGTCGGCAATTTCTTTGATAAAAGAAGAGGAAGAAAAGAAGAAGAAGAAGAAGAAGAAGAAGAAGAAGAAGAAGAAGAAGAAGAAGAAGAAGAAGAAGAGGAAGAAGAAGAAGAAGAAGAAGGAGAAGAAGAAGAAGAAGTAGAAGAAGAAGGAAGAGAAGAAGAAGAAGGGAAAGAAGAAGAAGGAGAAGAAGAAGAAGAAGGAGAAGGAGAAGAAGTAGGAGAAGGAAGAAAAGAATTAGAAGGACAAGAAATAGGGGAGGTGGAGCAGGGATAAACGCAGAAGAATGTGAAGAATAAGAATTGAGAGGGGGGAAGGAGGAGAAGAAGTAGATTCACATAGTACCCCACATATTTGACTGTGATAAATCACATCAGAAAAATACTTGGATAAAATAAAGCTAAAGTGAAGAAATTTGATTATTGGAAATATGATTATAGAAAATACAAAAGTGATTAAATTTTGTAGTGAATAGAAAATACGCGAATAGAAAACATTTAGTATTGGTTCCTCTTCCACTCTGTTGCCAGCCTCCTATTTATTTCCGTCCTTCTTCATTCCATCTTCTTAACAGATTCTTATTCACTTTCTCTTCTTCTCATCCGATTATTGCCATCTATCTTCTTATGTAGGTACTCAAGTCCCTTAATCAATTTTATAAGTAATCATGAGACAAGGAGCTTATTCAGTCAAAACTAGAAATGCATAAAAGTATACAGACGATTTATCGGACATAAGGTATCATAAGACAAGGCCCCACCAATGAAACCCATAGATACGAAAGTCCCAATAGTTAAGAAACAAAGAGAAGGCCTTGAAAATGATTGAGCAAAGCTGAAGTGATAAAAACCAGAATAGAAAACTATTTGGGAATAATCACTGCTGATTTATTACGTATAGAATGCCGTCACAAATAAAAGAACTGATGAGAGGAGAAGTTTAGTGCACAGAGAAGAATTGGAAAATGAGAGAATATGGAATGAAGATAGAAGAAAAAGAAAGGGAGGAAGCAAATGATGAAGAAGAAGAAGAAGAAGAAGAAGAAAAAGAAATAGTAGGGGAGGCTGATTTGATTTACTTTAAATCAGTTATTATCTCAAAAACGGTTTGACATATTGATGTGCGATTTTCGCCATTAACTTTGCCTTAAAATTCCGTATTGGAATCATGTAGCGCATTTATTACCACTTCATCATTCGAAAAATTATGGAAAATCGAAGATGGCGGACTAAATTTGTAAAAGTCACTGTAAAGTAGTATTCTTGATTTGAGTAGGATCATCAATCTCCCCTTCCATCAAATTACCTTTGAATTATGATATATCAAGCCGTTCTCATAGGCTAGGCGTACACCGGTTAGTCAAGACAAGACAAGACGAAATTAGTCACGTTTGGTCACAGTAATTCACATAGCTGCTTATGAAGCAGCACACACCGATGCAATGACTAATCGGTGTGTGCTGCTTCATAAGCAGCTATGTGAATTATTGTAACTAAACGTGACTAATTTCGTCTTGTCTTGTCTTGACTAACCGGTGTACGCCTAGCCATACTTTTCATCCACTCTGACTATGTAAATATGTCTGATTAATAGTTTAAATATCTTGAAAACGGTTTGACATATCGATGTGCGGTTTTCGCCATTCATTTTCTCTTGAAATTCTGTATCGAAATCATGTATAACATGACCACCTTCCAATTTGAAAAAATTAAGATAGATTCAATATGACGGATACAAGACTGCGGACCAGTTTTTCAGTCACAGTAAGCCCCTGCGCCCACTAAGCAACTGCTATCTGATTTCAGTCAGCAACCCAGTGTTGTCAGATGACTTTGGCTGATAGAGATTACCCGATTACCCGAAAAACAGCCACATGTCATCTGGCAACATTGGGTTCCTGACTGAAATCAGATAGCAGTTGCTTAGTGGGCGCAGGGGCTAAAGTGGTATTTTCAATTTCAGTACGATCCCCAATGTCACCTACTGTCAAATTACCTTGGTATAAGAAATATTGAGCCGTTTCCAAACTTTTCACCAATCATGTACATAATTCAAAACAATTTATTAATTACAACGTCTAATAATTTTCCCCTTTTTAATAATATTCATCTGATTTCCAACTAATACAATAAAATAAATGATAAATCTTGTTTAGTCTTCAATAAAGTGGAATTGACAGTCTCAACAAGATTCATCAATAATTATGGAGAGATTTCAAATCATCATCTGATCATCGTCAGAATTGTAGTTATATTGGTAAAATAAAAATTTATTTATTTATCAATATTTGTACCACAAATTTTATTTATACATGATATCGTTACAATTGGATTTGGCACAATACTTTCAACACTCAACCTAATCAGACAATTTAGAGAATGGAATGTTTGTAGGAACATATAGCGATATATCCGTATAGAGCGATATATCGAAAAAATATAACGATATATAGCGGTGTATCGACAACATATAAAGTCGATAATAGCGGTACCAATCGAATTTATTTTGTAGATAAAAAATCCGGCATTGCGTGTTTCAAGTCGATAAAATCCGATCCGACGATTTTTAATTCTTGTGAGACACCAAACCAAAGCAATAACGAGCGCACAATGACAGCCAAACATGTATGTCAGCATATCACGATACATGTGTTCTAACATGTTCAAAGTCGACATGTTGTTTATCGACTTGTTGCCAAATCTTCAAGTCTGAATCAATGAGTCTTGTGAAAAAGTGGAGATAGACCAAAGTGTCAATTATTAGAATTGACATTCATTGTAATAATAATCCATTATAATTGAGATTGAAGGTAATGAGACATTGCAACTATACAGTTGTTGTTAAATCATAATAATTAATTGAACGAAATTCCTTACTAGCTATTAATCTGTTGTCAATATTTGCAGTAGCAGAAGTCTTCAGAATATTATATGGAATTGAATTTCGTTCAATTAATTATTATAATTGAGATTCATTAATAATCTGATTGATAAGTGTTTTATGCTTTTTATATACCGGGTGTTTCATAAGTCATAAGTCTTACACCGTTAGGCTAGGCGTACACCGGTTAGTCAAGACAAGACAAGATTAGTCTCGTTTAGTCACAGTAATTCACATAGTTGCTTATGAAGCAGCACACACTGATGCAATGACCCTAATCGGTGTGACTAACTAATCTTGTCTTGTCTTGACTAACCGGTGTACGCCTAGCCTAACTTCAATGCCTTCTATACCGCGTTTTTTCAATTATACACCCAGTATAATTCAATTCTGTTTTTATTTGTATTTCTTGTTATTAATAATTGTTTTCTTTTTGATTTGCAGGTGAGTCCATTTATATGAACGTAATCTGTCTTCCAGAATACTTACTGCAGTGAGTAAGAATAGATTTATATATATACAAGCTGTCCCGGCGAACTTCGTATCGCACTCTTCCCCCCCCCCCATATGTCCCCCCTCTTCTCCCCACAAATGTCCCCCCTTCATGCCACCCCCAAATAAATGTCATCCCACAAATCCCCCCTTCATTCCCCCCCCCAAATGTCACCCCCACATATCCCTCTTCCTGTCAACCCCCTCTTTCCCATCAAATGTCACCCCCCTCCTCCATCCAATTATTTTTTTTATATTTATTTATTTAATTCTTTCTTTTCAATTTTTTTTAATTTAGCCTATATTTTTTCAATTTTATTCCTGTTCTTCAATTTTTATCAGTCCTATTCTAATTAAAAGAATTTTTTCATATTTATTAATTTATTTAAAATTTTTTCATTTTAATTGATTTTATCATTTTTATTTTTTTTTCCGTTCTTCAATTTTTATCAGTCCTATTCTAATTAAAAGATTTTTTTTCATATTTATTTCTTTCTTTTAAATTTTTTTATTTTAATTTATTTTATTTATTTTTTAATTTTATTTCCGTTCTTCAATTTTATTATTAGAAACAATAAAACATGCATGATACGAACGATAACTCATTCTTAATTGATGATTGTAACGTAAAAAATAATTAAGAGTAGAAAACCTAGAGCAAAAAAAAACGGTCCAGAGCGGGGTTTGAACCTGCAACCTCTAGATTATTAAGCAGAGACTCTTGCACTGAGCCACGGGGACTTAGAATAGGTTTGCTAATTTATCTGATCTTGAATTGCGATCATCTTTCCGTTGTAGGTACACGTTCGTGCCGGCAAGTTTGAACGTAGCTGTGTGAAATATTTGATAGGTTATGTCATTAATGTAATAACTATTTATTAATTATAAAGAGATTTTCTTATATTTTAATACATATTATGTTAACCAGTGCTTTAAAAATTCAAACGAATCCAAAATCATCTAAATCGGTTCAGCCGTTCTCCAGTTATAAGCGAGCGTACAGACACCAACTCTCTTTTTATTAATATATATATATATATATATATATATATATATATATATATATATATATATATATATATATATATAGTGTGATGCATGTTCCAATGCACACCTAAAGCAGCTGTTTCGGTGTGCATTGAACTATTGGTTTGTATAGAGTAGACAATCATATGATCCATGTGTTGCTAGTTGCCTATTGCTTATTGCTCCGGTGTACGACCGGGGTAAAAGTTTTATGAAACTGATTACAGGATCCAGTTTACTGTACTGCAGTTTCGAATTCTGTATTAACTGATTTAATTAGATGTCACTTACAATAATAATAATTTCTTATTACTATAAATAACCTGCAGCTGTAAAGACAACGATAATAATAAATACAATAATAAATAATACAGCATCAGGTACAATTGAGTCTTTTTTGCATACTGCTAAGTAAAATGAATTGTGCAGTAACTTCTCGTTCGGCACTTTTAAACAAACAAAAACTTTAATAAACCATTAAAAAAGCAAAGAAAATAATTGGAGCCACCAACGCAAAATATTACATCGACTGTAAGATACAGTTATCGATACACAAAGACAATCGATATTTTATGTTTGGTGAATATATTTATATAGAAGAAAAAATTGGCAATTTTTTTGAGGCCAGGGCTAAATTGCAAACCAATCAAAACAGGTAACCGTGAATTACAGGATTGGTTGAGTTGACTAATGGTCCACTCGGATTAGTTACAACTATGTCAAGAACAAATTATATAATGCGAATTATGTGTGTTCCGTTCATTAGGTGGTAGATACATTCGATTCGCAAGGTGCTAAAATATACATATAGGCATGAGGCAACTACATGTATTTGCTGACAGTTCACTCACGATACATAGAATAAATGTTAGGTATCATGTTTCATAATATGAAACATGATTCCTAACATTTATATTATATGGTGAGGCACCCTTATGTAATTGGTAAGGTATCATAATTATGTAGAATTTATTTTTGTGTGTATTCTCTTGATATATTCGTTTGATTTTATATGCAACTACATATTTCTTCTAGATGTTTCACAGTTTGGAATCAGCTACCAGATTAAAAAGAAACTGTTTTGGGTTACATTTAATTTTGTACTAGAAGGTCAACCGTGCTTATATATATAGCAGGATCCTTTCAACTTGTCAGAAAACATATGTTTTACTCGGCCACCAGTACAATACTTAACCTACAAATGCTGAATCTCGCAGATTACTGAAAAGGTCTTTTAAAAAGTTATTCTTTGAAAGGTCTTCTTTAAAAGGGTCTTTTAAAGACTTTAAAGGTCTTTAAGACTTCAAAGCCTTTTGATTATTGTGTTGAAGTCACTGTTTAATTATTACCGAACAGCTGATTTCTGACAAGTTAAATGGATCCTGCTATATTGTGATATTGCTCTTTGAAACATATGTTTTCTGACAAGTTAAAGAAGCTGCTTATAACATTAGTTGGAGTTATTTTATTAGATGAAAATTTGTTCGTGTATAATAAAATTTAACCGATTCTCTATTTTTTGGACAAACAGCAGGCAGTTGCAAACAAAACATTGAAAAAATGCAACTGAACAAAAATAGTAGGCGCTACACACTACTCTACAGTAAGCGGTATCTAGTCGCCCAATATAAAAGAGCCGATAGTAATATTTACGAGTATTTAATTTTATTATTATTGTCTTCTCAATTTCCTAGCCGTCTCGCTATTAAAGGGGGCGGGCAGCAAAGATTACTATCTGCTGACTGTATTTACGGCCTCATACATACAACCTGTAAATACAAACTGTATTTTAGGAAGGAGAAGGAACAGATTGGTGAGAGAAAAAGAAGAGATAACTGGATAGAAAGAGAAGAAAAAGGTGAAGCAGAAGTATAAGACAATAAGAGAGTAAGGCTAGGCGTACACCGGTTAGTCAAGACAAGACAAGACGAGATTAGTCACGTTTAGTCACAGTACTTCACATAGTTGGTTATGAAGCAGCACACACCGATTAGTCATTGCATCGTTGTGTGCTGCTTCATAAGCAGCTATGTGAATTACTGTGACTAAACTCGTCTTGTCATGTCTTGACTAACCGGTGTACGCCTAGCCTTATATTTGAAATAAATTTTGTGTCCGACTTTGGAAAGTTCGTGGAGAAGATTGAGTGGACCGATTTTGATGCGGTTTGCGCCAAAAGATGCATAAAAAATCGAAGTTTTGAAGGCTCTATTTGTTTTTCAAGAATAATCATTTTAAATAGAAGAGCTTTGATAAAAACCTCAAATAGTTTTCTGTGTCACTATCTGTTGGCAGAAAATGTACTAAGTTATTAAATGTATTGAGTTTAGTTTGTTAAATTCCCCATAGATAGAGCTTAGAACGTTTTTTCTATACATATTACAATTACCAGTAATCATTGTACAAGGTAGGATTTTATTGGTATGAGGAAAACTGTACTTTCATACATTAGTCTACTCAATAAAATTCTAATGGCCGGTTCATGAGCTCGGGATTTAGCAAAGTCCTAGACTAAAACGGGTGGCTAGCGTAGCATTGACAAACGTTTGTCTCGACTGGTTAGTGGGTTAGGAGCATAGAGAGCCCTCAGTACATAGTGTCGAGGCTAACGTTTGTCGATGATACGGTTGCCACCCGTTTTAGTCTAGGACTTAGCTAAATCCCGAGCTCATGAACCGGCCCTTAGAAATCATTTTGAGTAGGCCTAGACAGATACAATCAAGTACCACCAGATATTTATATGATTTAGCAGATCTCAGAATTTTCTCTACAAGATGTTGGGGTGGCACGTGCCCCCCTGTGCCCCCCTGGCGTGACACCTATGATTACAAGTCTTGTACCACAGATAAAGTATAATCAGATTTACATTATCTGTGCTTCTACTATTACTGTTTCGCCTATCTGACTCTTTCCCGCTAATAAACTTTGAGAAGAGGATTTTTGGAACCGAATAATAAAAAAGAGGACACCCGTTTATTGTTTTAGGCCTAGGACACTGGCAGCTATTATTAGCAGCTATAAGATTCAGTTTCTAAACTGGTATTGGCATTCGTGTTCAATCCTCATTAGGGGGTTTCTAGTTTTCTTGCTTCATAGTATTTCTGTTGGAATTGGTTTCGCCACGTTTTGTCTCAGGTCGTTTTTGTCAATGAGGTTGATGACCTCAAAATCATTTCAGAATGTTGATAGAATTTCTACACAGAAATATAAAGAATATTTATACAAAAGGGTATAATACAGAAGAGTGTTATATTAATTGAAATAAATAAATAAATAAAATATCTTAAATATGTGAATATTAAGTTATATTAATTAAATATTAAGTGAATATCAATGTAAATATCTTTTATTTTATTCAATGATGCTAACATTGAATCAAATGGTCAGATGTTCGTACATCGGACTTTCTGACAAAAACGTTTCTAGTGAGTGGTTCTTGAGCACCAGGCCAAGGGACAACTAGTTTTATTCGAACTATAGAATACAAGGTAGTGTTCACGCGCATCTGTCTACAGATACGTTGAACTTGTCTCGATGGAGCAACACACACCGATGCAATGACTAGGTGGTGTGTGTCGCTTCATAGCAAACTATGTGAAGTACTGTGACTAAACGTGACTAATCTTGTCCTGTCTTGTCTTGACTAACCGGTGTACGCCTAGCCTAATACTCTTGGGAGACACAGAGCAATTATATGAGTTTCTCACTCCTTGAGGGAAAATAAAAATAATCAGTACACGAAATTTACATTTTTAGCAATTCATTCTCACGCTCTCCAACATTTTATGACTAGAGAAGTATCTTGTTTTACATTACTTCTATCATACTTCTATATACATGGAAGGCTTTCTTGAGGAAAACTCCTCAAATAGAATGCCGACAAAAGATCCGAATTTACACATTGAATGAGTGTGATACATCTCTTTTAAAAATAATCTTGTTTGAGATTGAATTGGCCGCAGAGCAATCTGTTGATGGATTTGTGAACTACGAGTGTTATATCTATTATGCAAATTTGATGTCAGTTCTAGATGTAACTGGCACAATGGTGGGTTATTACCGATGGCAGAGCTCTGTCATCACCTTGCATCGCTCAAAGCAGCGTGATGAAAGATTTCGTCAAGTAGAATAAGAACAAGGAGAAGAAGAAGAAGAAGAAGAAGAAGAAGGAGAAGAAGGAGGAGAAGAGAGAGAGAAAAAGAAGGAAGAGGAAGAAAGAATAGAAGAAGAAGGAGGGGAGAAAGGGAAGAAGAAGAAGCAGAAGAAGAAGGAAAAGAGGAAGGAAAGAAGAAGAAGGAGAAGCAGAGGGGAAGAGGAAAAGAAGTAGAGGAAGAGGAGGAGAAGGAGAAGAAGGAGGAGAAGAAGAAGGAGAAGATGAGGGGTAGAAGAAAAAGAAGTAGAAGAAGAAGGAGGAGGGGGGGAAGGAAAGAAGAAGCAGAGGAGGAGAAGGTTGAAGAAGGAGAGGAAGAAGAGGAAGAAGAAAAGAAGAAGAAGCAGAGGGAGAAGGGAGAAAAAGAAGAAGAGGAAGAGGAAGGAGAAGAAGAAGCGAGAAGAGGAAGGAGAAGAAGAAGCTAGAAAAAGAAGAAGAAGTAAAAGGAGGAGGAGTTGGTGGAGAAGACGAAATAGAAAAAGAAGAAGTAGAAGAAGAAATAAGTGAAGAGGAAAGATGAGAAGCAGTAGAAGAAGGAGGAGGAGAGGGGGAAGAAAAGAAGAAGGAGAAAAAGAAAGAGTAGAGTAAGAGATAGAAGGAGAAAATGAAGGACTTGATGGGGGAAGAAGGCGGGAGAGAAGAAGAAATAATGAGGAGAAGCAGGAGAAGAAGAATAAGATTCAGCAGAAGAGGAGGACAAAAAGAATAAGATAGCAATGAAAGAGTAGAAAGCGCAAGTAGAATAAAAATGTAAAAAGGATAATTTTCTTTGGATGTAGAGGCAAGTGTTGAGATGGGTGTAAAGAAGGAGACGTAGAGGAAAGAAGAATAAGGAGAATAAGAAGAGGAGGAAGAATAATAAGAAAAAAAAGGAGAAGAAGATGAAGCAGAAGAAAAAAAGGAGAAGAAAATTCATTTTACTCAACTTGAAAGACATGCCATGACACGACCGACCAAAATTTATTATTTCATCAAAAAGCTCAATGAAAAAACAAGTTTTGTTAGCCATTCATAATTTTTTCAGAATACTGTTCTCGCAAAGATTCACTCACTGCTCATTTTGCGACGGGTGGTGATATCGGAAGATGAAAGAAAAGAGAGGGAAACGTAAAAGAGAGAAAGCTTTGGAAGGAGGAGAAAGAGAAGAGGAGAAGAGAAAGGAGAAAAGGGAATGTAGACGGAGATTCATTGTGGAGGAGAAGAGGAAGAAGAAGAAGAATATAAAGAGGAAGAAGACTAGTAGAACTTCAATAACAAGTGATAAAAATCAGGAAGTGAGAGAGAGAGAGAACGTTCAATGAAGGAGAAAAGAGAAAGAATGTTAGGGAAGAGAGAAGGAGAGAAGAGAGGAGTGAAAACGGTAAAAGAGAGAAAGAGTGATAGTGAAAGTTGAGAGAGACAGAGCGGGAGTAACAGAGAGAGATAGAGACAAAAAAAGTTGAGAAAGAGAGAGGTTTAGTGGGCAAGACAATTTTATTTCTGTTGGTGTTGATTGGAAAAATAAAAATAAAAAATATAAACCGCACACATAAATCGAGTGACCACACGTTGAGTTTTCTTTCTCAATTTTTTATTCTATTTTGGTCACTTTTTCGTGCTTTTTTATTCCTTTTCAACGTAATTGATTCTGATTCCATGCTGTGCTTTGATATTTAAGTGTCGATTCTTTATATTCCTCAAATATTTTTACAGTTTTATTTTAGCGTAATTTATTATTGGAGATTTCGTATTTTTCGGCTTTCTTTCAAAATTCACAATAAATTGATCATCTGCTTGTAGTTTATTCTTAAGAGTAAGGCTAGGCGTACACCGGTTAGTCGAGACAAGACAAGACGAGATTAGTCACGTTTAGTCACAGTAATTCACATAGTTGCTTATGAAGCAACTCACCAATTATTCATTGCATCGGTGTGTGCTGCTTCATGTGAAATACTGTGACTAAACGTGTCTAATGTCGTCTTGTCTTGTCTTGACTAACCGGTGTAAGCCTAGCCTTACATTGAATTTTACGATACATTTCTGTTCTTTAGTTGTATTTTTTTCACACATTTAAAAGTAAGCATACTATGAACATATTTATGAGAAAAACTATTTATTCGATCAAAATTCAATTTCAATTGAAAGAAAAAACAATTAAATATGGATACAAAGTATTATTTTCAAGTAATATCCTTGATCAAGCCTGGACCTACCGCACAACACGAAAACAAACCGTTCATAAATTAATCGATATAGTCTCCATCGATTCTGTTTCTCAACAGTGACTTGACACAAGTCCGGCAAATACTTCATAAATATATTTCCTACATAAATATGAGTATTATATAAATATATTTCCTACATGAATATGTAGTTCGCCTTGGTGCCACCGCGGCGCTAACAAACGAACATTTAGCGGTTGTCTTTTGAAAGATCGTAATCTTTGATGTTGGAAGTGAGTTATGTACGCTTAGAGCAAGGCTGTTGTAACACTCTTGCTCATGTTGTCATGTACTACAGTCGCCATTTCTGTTTTTATTTTCATGAAACATGTTACATTTACCTTATAACAGAGCCTGTATTCATTAGACTCTCCATATCAATGGCAAGGCTGATCGCGTTTGATCGTAAATTAGTTCAAATATTCATAACCAGATAGAAGCAGGTTTACTGGAGGAGAGGAAATATAAGATACACATTATGGGTGTTATGTAAGGCTAGGCGTACACCGGTTAGTCAAAACAAGACAAGACGAGATTAGTCACGTTTAGTCACAGTGATTCACATAGTTGCTTATGGAGCAGCACACTACGATTAGTCATTACATCGGTGTGTGCTGCTTTATAAACAACTATGTGAATTACTGCTTTATAAACAACTATATGAATTACTGGGACCGAAAACTTAATCGCATTCTTTTTCAGCTTGAACATTTTTATTGATGGATAACGAAAAGTGAGGCTAGAAATATATCAACTTTGGCTGTTATTTTTGAAAATTATCGAAACTCGATACCTAATTATCGATCCTTTTCTTCCAATACCATAGCCTCCTCTAATAGCCTCCTCTGTATTAGAGGAGGCTATGCCAATACCCAAGTAGTATCGACACCTCTGTTCCGATAGGCTACGATACCAAGTACCTGGTATCGATACTTTTGTGTGTGGTATCGGAACAACCCTAAGGCTAGGCGTACACCGGTTAGTCAAGACAAGACGTTTAGTCATAGTAATTCACATAGTTGCTTATGAAGCAGCACACCGATGCAATGACTAATCGGTGTGTGCTGCTTCATAAGCAACTATGTGAATTACTGTGACTAAACGTGACTAATCTCGTCTTGTCTTGTCTTGACTAACCGGTGTACGCCTAGCCTAAACATGCTTCGCTTGAGAAATACAGACCGGCTTCGTAACTAAAGCATGCAACTGTTAACCTGAACAGCGAAGCTAATGGTGTACCTGTGGACCTATTTCAAAGGAATATCGTTTGATAGGGGTCAGAACCAGAGAAAGCAATTGACTAGTTCATTTCAATAGCAACGCCTTCTTAACAACTCAATCGATCGATTCGAATTTGGGTCCCAGACGGGTTTTTTTGGGGGAGGGAAAGGGGGTTTCAATCGCCCAAGGTGTTATCATTATTAGTTGGGGTGGGTCCAAGGCAGCTGGCTAGCTTTACGGTAAAATATACACAGTTGAAAGAGTAGGCTATTATGCAGAACGCTTCTAACTAGCCACTTAGCGGGTACCTTGTTTTGGGCAGGTGAACGAGAATACAAACCGTGTGAGCACAAAAATCGGGAATTGTAAAAAATTATTATAATAGTAGAATTGACCACCCGACGCTGAGAGGCAGAAGGGTACGATGAAGAAGAAGAAGAAGAAGAAGAAGAAGAAGAAGAAGAAGAAGAAGAAAAAGAAAAAGAGGAGGAAGCAGAAGAAGAAGAAGAAGGAGAAGAAGAAGAAGAAGAAGAAGAAGAAGAAGAAGAAAAGGAAGAAGGAGAACAAGAAGAAGAAGAAGGAGAAGAAGAAAAGAAGAAGAATAAAGAGAATGAGGAGGAATAATAATAAGAAGGAAGAGGTGAAGAAGAAGAAGAAGAAGAAGAAGAAGAAGAAGAAGAAGAAGAAGAAGAAGAATTTTCAACCGATTGTAGAGTGCATTGTAGATTGTACTGGAAAATCATTTTATTTTATTCTCTCATGCTCACGTTTTAGATCAAGTATAGTATGGGAAAGTTGTCCAAAATGGGGACGCTTGTTTATTTTTCATCATAGAATGGTAACCAAGGTAACCCTTTGGCATTGAATACATTAAATACATTGTATATCCTTAAAGGATTTATATTCAATGCCCTTTGGTTACCAACGGTAACCCTTTACCAACTACCAATGGTAACCCTTCGCAATCAGGGTTTCCATATTTCCAGTTGAGTTGAGTTCTTGTTTAAAAAGGCTATTATTATTTTCTAATGACATTCTCATTATTCTTCAAATATAAACATAAACATTGAAAAATGTCAAAGTCCTCGTTTTGAACAACTGGTTGGGTAAAATGGGGTCATCATAAGAATCAATGGAAAATTTTAAATTAATTTTTTCCTTTATTTTGTATTTGATATGCCAATTGTCAAAATAAAGTCAAAAGTCGTCAAAATATCATCATATTGAATTTTGAGATATTATATATAAATTTGATATCATATTATGAGATAAACTATTTAATGATCATGAAATAAAATCATGATAATCCGTGGCGAAGCGTGGTATACTTATTTGGTATACTTACCACAGGGTATATTTCTTATAGGAAATATACCAAATAAGTACACCACGCTTCGCCACTAATGATAATCAATAAGCATATTACCACTTCTTTCACAAAGTTTTTTCTACAATTCATTAATAAAAGATCAATTTTATCTCCTGTGTGATTTGAAATGCATGAATAAAAAGTATCTCAAACTGCTCAAATATTGTTTTGGATGGCATATGCCCACGAAATTTTCACGGGGGAAAACGCCCGTACCCCTTTTTCTATAACATAGATTAATATAACATAATACTGTATAATATAATTAAACTATTTTATATCTTAATACGCTGATTTGAAGAAACTTACATTGCAGCTATGACCGTTATACGCCTCGATTCTCAATCTCATATCTTCTATGATTCTATTATCATGGATGAGGTTTTGTATGAACTGAGCCTGGCCTTTTCAACACACCTAGTTGAGAATACAAACACATTGGCCTGCTGTACACAGCCTGTAATCAAGTTGTTACTACCTCCTCACTCCTCACAGTTAAACACATCTTCCTCTTTTTCCCTCTTCACTCACACTCTCTCTCTCTCTCTTTCATTCTTGTTGCTGTACTACTTCTTTTTCTTCTTCTTCTTCTTCTTCTTCTTCTTCTTCTTCTTCTTCTTCTTCTTCTTCTTCTTCTTCTTCTTCTTCTTCTTATTCTTCTTCTATTTCTACTCATCCTCCCCCTTCTTCTCCTCCCCCTCTCCACACCTCTCTATTTCTTCCTTATCTCTTCTCAAAAGTACCAAAGCTCTACCACTATTATTAATATTATACTTTTCCCTTTTATCGAACACCCATGATTTTGTTTGATATGTCTATCAACAGCTTGTGAGAGATCGGCACTTCGATAGTATTTTTGATATACCGCCAAAATATGGACCTTCCGGCATTCTGTACAAACCGGTGTTTCACCTGTCGATTGTCGAATAGAATAATATATTCAGAATATCATAGAGGGTTCGTAAAGTAACAAACATTCAAGACCGCTCTCGGATGGGTGACCGACACAAAAAAAATTGTGCAATTAGGCGTGGTGGTACCTACCCGTAAGGGTCTCCCCACCGATAAAAAAGCCATACGATAAAAAAATGGCAGAAGAACAAGAAGAATACCAGATATTAGCAAGGTAAATAGAATATAGAATTTATTCCAATACATATTCGCTGTGTGCACGTAGGTGGTGGGGATAGTAAAATCGACCCCTGCGCTCACGCGGAATTTTTGTGAACGAAAGCGAGTATTTTAAGATGAGAAAGGATAGGGAATAAGCATTTACAATGCATTTAAAGTATTATCGGATTCCTAATTATTGTATAAATACCGTTCACAATAGTAATTGCGTTTTCTATTCCTTCCATATTTCCAAACGTAAATTGATTCAACAAAGAAATCGGATATCAGTTTTGAATTAATCGAGTGAAAAATCCAGTTCAAAAGCATATGATTGATTTGAAGTCTCGCGCCCATAATCCATTTCGAAATAATAACCAATGGGAATGAACTCAGCTGTGGATAAACTACTTTGTCTGCTCAGTCTGCTTGTAACATAACCTTCAAAGTTGATTTTAAAACTTGAATTGAAGATTATAATAATGATTAAGAACATGCGATATGTTCATTTTATCATTCTAAATATAATTCCACAATCGATAAGTAGGAAAAATAGCAACAGGGAATTATATTTCAATTATAAACTAACTTTTACGTACATAAGCCTATCCTTCCCCATGTTAATCTTCTCGGAGATATTCATACGATTATCCGCCAGAGCGCAACACCGTAGATGCTCACAGCGAATAGAATGTATTCTAATTATCATGGATAAATAATTATTCCTAGCTACTTTAAACTTTCTGAAATCAGTGAATTTTACCAGTGAAAGAAAGAATGGGATACGCAACACAAATATCACTTCTGAGGTAGCGACTTCTTGAGTGGCATGTTGATAAGACTTGAAAAGTGTAAAGATCTTGCGCATATTTCAGTGACTGATGCATTCACTGACCTCCGATGGACAAACAGAGTGGGCTGAAAGCAAACAATACATAAGCCAGACTACAATAGCATCACACATACATGCAGTTTGCTCAGTTTATCACTCAAGATGCATTTAGACACACACTCACGACCTTGTAAGAATAGTTCGTCAAACCAAAAGGTGGGACATTGTATTTATTTTTATAGCCTTTTTAATATTCTTGCCATAATGTAATGCTCGTTTACTTTGTTAAGGCATATTAACTGACGATATGCATAAAAGACGAAAATATATTTAATTGATTAATCTCTCAAAACATGCTTTATTTTTATTAGGCTAGGCGTACACCGGTTAGTCAAGACAAGACAAGACGAGATTACTCACGTTTAGTCACAGTACTTCACATAGTTGCTTATGAAGCAACACACACCGATTAGTCATTGCATCAGTGTGTGCTGCTTCATGAGCAACTATGTGAATTACTGTGACTGAAAGTGACTAATCTTGTCTTGTCTTGTCTTGACTAACCGGTGTACGCCTAGCCTAAGAATAGTTCGTCAAACCAGTAAATGAAAAGGTGGGACATTGTATTTATTTTTATAGCCTTTTTTATATTCTTGCCATAATGTAATGCTCGTTTACTTTGTTAAGGCATATTAACTGACGATATGCATTAAAGACGAAAATATTAATTGATAGATCTCTCAAAACATGCTTTATTTTTATTAGACTAGGCGTACACCGGTTAGTCAAGACATTACAAGACGAGATTAGTCACGTTTAGTCACAGTAATTCACATAGTTGCTTATGAACCAACACACACCGATTAGTCATTGCATCAGTGTGTGCTGCTTCATAAGCAACTATGTGAATTACTGTGACTAAAAGTGACTAATCTTGTCTTGTCTTGTCTTGACTAACCGGTGTACGCCTAGCCTAAGAATAGTTCGTCAAACCAGTAAATGAAAAGGTGGGACATTGTATTTATTTTTTTAGCGTTTTTTTATATTCTTGTCATAATGTAATGCTCGTTTACTTTGTTAAGGCATATCAACTGACGATATTCATAAAAGACGAAAATATATATAATTGATAGATCTCTCAAAACATGTTTTGCTTTGTTTTTATTAGGCTAGGCGTACACCAGTTAGTCAAGACAAGACGAGATTAGTCACGTTTAGTCACAGTAATTCACATAGTTGCTTATGAACCAACACACACCGATTAGTCATTGCATCAGTGTGTGCTGCTTCATAAGCAACTATGTGGATTACTGTGACTAAACGTGACTAATCTTGTCTTGTCTTGTCTTGACTAACCGGTGTACGCCTAGCCTAAGAATAGTTCGTCAAACCAGTAAATGAAAAGGTGGGACATTGTATTTATTTTTTTAGCGTTTTTTTTATATTCTTGTCATAATGTAATGTTCGTTTACTTTGTTAAGGCATATGGACTGACGATATGCATAAAAGACGAAAATATTTATAATTGATTAATCTCTCAAAACATGCTTTATTTTTATTGGTGAAGAAATCGTTGCTGGAAATCTATTCAATTCTACATTCTATCGTTGCTGGTGAAGTATTCACTCTTATATTTGTACATCACGAAATTTTATTAGTGTTTAAATTTTAAAGTGGGAGTTACTATTCTGCGATTGGTCGAAATGCTTGTTTCTGATTGGCTCAAATATTCCCAGTAAAGTACACGAAATGGCGGATACTATGAGGCTTCACAAAATGGCAGGTCTCTTATTGCAGAAAATGGCTGACTTCATTGGAAGGCTTTCTGTCCGATCAAATTTCTTTCCAAGTATTTAGCCAATTTTAGACTACATTATTGATAGAAATTTGGAGAGAAATAGTGTAGGCTGAGTCTGTTTCTTTCTTTTTTTTCTGCTAGGGATGATGCCCACATAAGCTCTAAGCTTGTGCGTGGGTAATGGGAAGGATGATGATGAGAGATGAATTTTAGGACTTTATCTTCCAAATCATTACAATGTTTGTATGAATACAATAAAGAAGAAAGAATTTAGTACTGTATTAAACTTCTTTTTACTGAAGAATTATTCAAGTAACAAAAATTTTGTCAGATCAATTTGTTTCACATTGTTGAAATTGTTGATCAATAGTTGAAATTAGTACAGTAGTCCAATTGTGACATAATAAATAAGGCAAAATATCTTGAAATCCTTTCTTATTCCGCATCTGTTAGGTATGAAGAATATTTGTGCATAATGTCATAGACTAAGGCTAGGCGTACACCGGTTAGTCAAGACAAGACAAGATTAGTCACTTTCAGTCACAGTAATTCACATAGTTGCTCATGAAGCAGCACACACCGATGCAATGACTAATCGGTGTGTGTTGCTTCATAAGCATCTATGTGAAGTACTGTGACTAAACGTGACTAATCTTGTCTTTGCTTGGTCTCGACTAACCAGTGTACGCCTAGCCTAACTCTGTATAGTTAGTCTATGATAATGTCAAGTTTGTAGGTCAAGTAGTTTGGGCTGTAGTGTGATTTCCGTGATCAGATTTATCCTTTTATAGATATAGATGTGTCGGGATGCCCCTATGTTTCTTTTATCCAAGTTTCAAAGCATGCTAAATTTATTAATTAAAAATACAAAAATAATGCTACTACTTGTGTGGACAAAATGTCTTCTCAAAAACTTCTTTCAGCGGAAATGATGTACTGGAGGAGAAGTTTAGGATTAACGTTACTGGATCGAATTAGGAATGAAATTATAAGAGAGAGAATGAGCGCAAAAAGCACTATAATGGATGTCATTGGAGAGAAGCAATTAAAATGGTATGGACATCTGCGCAGAATGGATGAAGAGAGAATACCTTTGAAGGTCTGGAATTGGATACCGGCGAACAGGAATAGGCGTGGAAGGAAAAGAAATGGATCTCCAACGTCCACATCCAAATGGAAAGTAAAGGTCTTTTGAAGGAGACTGGATAAATAAGGAAAGATGGCAATTGGGATGCGAGAAGCGACAAAACTGAAGTTGCAAACTCGCTATATATATATATATATATATATATATATATATATATATATATATATATATATGCTACTACTTAGTACCTACAGTTGGTTTATTTTGCTAAGGCACTTGTATAAAAATGAATAACCTCATTACAACTTTATTAAAAGTTTCAAATGTATAAGAATTCACACTACACATTGTAAACATAACTACATCAAATTGGATGAATTCTTATACACTTGGAACAATGTAAAACGTTTTAATGAGGTAATTCATTGGAGCCTTAGTGAATACGAAATACCATGAACTAAAGAATGCAAAACTAATTGGCAACTTCTCTTTAAATAATTTTATCTACAACTAACAACATTATAATCATTGGAAATTGTGCAAGCTTATAAAATCAGACCATAAACAAACTTACAGTGATTATAAATACGTAGAGTAGATAAGTAGGCTACAAGGATAGTATATAAGTACATAAGTATATAAGTAGAGGAATCGATTATACATGAATAGTTAATGTATAAACAATTTAAAAAAATCATTTTGAACAAGCAAATTGAGTTTAGTCACAATTCCACTGACTTCTAAATAGTTTATGCGAGAAAATTAACTTGGACAGTAAATATAGTTGAGTTGGTGACAGATTTAAAGTGTTTACAGTGTTTATACAGTATTAGTATTTGTATTTATTATTGTATTCCTATCAACAGTGGTGCACAGAAGGAATTTAAGTTGATGTTTAGTTAATTAAGTTAACTGGGGTGACAGTTTCATTGACTTGGCAAGTAATTAACTTGTTAAGTTTGTTGGAGAGCAATAAATTACAAGTTCTCCAGAACTCAAGTATCGGTTCGATTCCTATTGGTTACAAGTAATTGTGAACTTAACTATGTAAAATCAATACGGAAATGGAGTGTAATTGGGTAATAAATAGAAGTAGGCTATTGATCAGGATATTTACAACTAAAACAATTACAATTGACACTAAGTAATTATTGTGGCTGAAGTACAGTTCAATTGTTGGCTTGAGTCAGGTAATTTTTTGTAAAAGTTTACTTGATTTTTTTCTTATTGTTCATTGTTATTGCAACAGTTAGCCCCTGCGCCCACCAAGCAACTGCTATCTGATTTCAGTCAGCAACCCAGCGTTGCCAGATGACTTTGGCTGATTTACTTTGGCAATTAACCGAAAAACAGCCAAATGTCATCTGGCAACATTGGGTTGCTGACTGAAATCAGATGGCAGTTGCGAAGTGGGCGCAGGGGCTTATGGTGGGGGAAGCAAGGGGAGCAAAACTTACAACATGAACTTAAACTTAAACTTGAACTTATTAATAGTAGGGTTCCTTATGTACTTTTGATTGCCGTCTCGTTTTAAGAAAGCAACAAACCCCAATATTCTGTTTCTAGGGTATCTAGGGATATCCAAACCACTTGATGATACTTTGGGAAGTGATACAGCCTTGATTTTAGAATTATTGTATTTCGGATGAATATCTTTCAAATAATTATGCTGACATGCTTTTTTGCAATTGATTCGATGATAACCTAGCTTCAATGCGGATCCGATTCTTCCTTTAAATTAAGTAAATCAAACCTAAACTGAATCAAAATTAAATAAATTTTAACATAAATAATACATATTAAATAAAGTAATAGAAATAGATTCTTTGAGCTTAGTATCGTTCTAAATAGCACAATTCATTTGCAAACTAGCTTTCAAATAGATGACAAATTTAGAAATTGAACCTTCAACAAATTGTATTTGGAAATTCTTCCTGAAAAGTGTTAATAAAATCAGGAGAATCTGTTCTCTTTCCTTAAAATGTTACTACTACACTATCTACGTAACAAAATAGATGAGTACCCAGTACCTACTGCCATCTACCGGCAAAATTCAGAGATTCGAATCCTGCTTTCTTGAAAACGTGGGCGGAGCTTATAGTTGTAGAACTAGAGGCGTGGTTTCAATCTGCAACTCGAACGTGATTGGTCCGTCGTTCTCGTCATTGATTTTACTTTTTGGCCAGGTACTAAAGATTGGAACAAACCTCAGATACTGTATAATAACAGTGTGGCCATTTGATGTCACAATTTTTATTGGTTAGCTCGGACAAATCAGCAATACTTTTGCCAATTCCCATATAAGATTTACATTGAAATAAATACGCAAATCATATTTTATACTAAGTGATTCGCTTCTTATGCTTCTAAAACAATACCAAGAGTAGAGAGACTATTTTTAATGTTAGAAAAGTTATTTCCGATGGTTTTCTCCTAAAATAAATTTGGAAAATGAGTTCATGGGCATAAGATTTACATTGAAATAAATACGCAAATCATATTTTATATTGAGTGATTCACTTCTTACCTACACTTTGTCTTTGCTTTTATGCTTTTAAAACAATACCAAGAGTAGAGAGACTATTTTTAATGTAAGAAAAGTTATTTCCGATGTTGTTCTCTTAAAATAAATTTGAAAAATGAGTTCATGGGTTCATGTTTTATTGGTTGATGTTTATGCTTTCATGTTTTATGTTTTTCATGTTCATGTTCCATGGGTTCATGTTTGCCTGTAATCCCATATCAGAATTTGAAAATTTAGCAGAAGTATGGCGGTGGCGGGAATAAAAACGTTCCAACACACTCTTATGGACCTTTTCACACCAATGACCACACTGTGATTATACAGTCTCTGCAACTATCTAACTATCTAATTCTTGTAGTCTGTACATTTCTACATTGTACAAATTTGTGCTAAAAATAGACAACCATAACAAAACTCGACTAGATGTAGAATACATTACTAACGTACAATAATTACTTGAAGCCCGGAGCACACTAGCTATTACAATAATTATGAAAATCATAATGATTGGAGAGTTAGGTCTAAATATTGATTGGAACACGAACTAGTAATTTAGAGCTAGTTTTTCATGTTAAATAAACACCAGGCGCCATATTGGTTAAGTGGTACAGTCCCTTTAATAATTGCAATTATCGTTGTCTCAGAAGTGGTTGATAATGTTATTAAATTTTAACTGAAATTTTATGGTGATACAAAACATGATAACGTTACGATAATGTTCCTTGCTTGTTTTCCTTTCTTGAAGTAACTCTACTGGTTTCGTAATACTGTAGTATTAATATTAGCATGGATTCAATAAAATAGTAGACATAGGAATATAAAATTTATATTTTTTAAGTTGGGTTATAAAATGATGTCAAGTTATTATGGATATGTGGAGTTGCAACATCTTTCTCTGGTCATACTATAGTATGTTTTTGTTGAGGTGATGCCCACATGAGCTCTTGTCTTGTGCGTGGGTATAATGGGAAGAATGATGAGAGATGAATGGACCTACAGCTCCTTCTTCTTCTTCTTCTTCTTCTTCTTCTTTTCTTCGTCTTCTTCTTCTTCTTCTTCTTCTTCTTCTTCTTCTTCTTCTTCTTCTTCTTCTTCTTCTTCTTCTTCTTCTTCTTCTTCTTCTTCTTCTTCTTCTTCTTCCTCCTCCTCTTCTTCTTCTTCTACTCATCCTCCTTCTCCTCCTCCTCCTCCTCCTCATTCTCCTTCTTGTCCCTCCCTTTTCCAACGTATTTATTCTTCTTCTTGTACATTCTAATAGCATCCAAATCAAACTCGTCGAATGATTTCATCAGCTACAAAATTCGCAACAGAAGTATGCTAATGAATCGACAGTTGAAGACAAAAAATGCATCCCAGAAATACAACGATGATGATATAATAATTACAGGGGGGTAATAATAATTTATGGGAAATACGATAATCCAGGCAAATAAATATTGAAATAGTTGTTATTATTATTATAATTGCAGCAGTCGTACTCGTATTACCGACTTTCATAAGTTTAATTGAATCGTATAAATCATTACACGTCAACCAATTTGTTATAGCCTAATGGCAGGCCTAAGGCTGTAGTCTTCTATATATAGTTTAGAAGTGAATTGTCATTGGAAATCATTTGCATACCTTAATGGAAACGAAAATCTATATACTAAGTACTGAATAATACATGTATCTCAAGCGGTCGAGACGGTAATAGCTATATATATTTGAGTACCACGTTGTTATAAATAAATTAGATTTATTCTACACGTCGATAATTAATTTGAAATCGGAATTCAAGCATTTTTTATCTTTCCTCTTTGGTCGTGTCCTGTTTTTGTTTTGTATTTGTTTTGTGTTCTGGTTCTGTATAATGTGGGGAAATAGTAGTATGGCTCCAGAGTTATCTTAACGTCATTTTCAATCATGTGTTTACTTAGTTCTTTTTGTTTTAATTTCACTTTTATTTTATCTCTGGCGCCAGCGGTTTCATTCATTGGGGAAAAACAACTTGAAAATAAGTAGTGGAATTTTTTCATTTGCAATCTTTTCTCTCACTCTAAAGCGAGGTATGCAAAGTGTCTTGGTTTGAGTGTTTGGATAGTTCAATTTTATGTTTGAATTTGATATTAAATAAATAAATAAATAAATACTTTATTGTCGTAGAACACAGTTTCACAAGTGTTAATGACAACGTCAAGGGTTGTTACAAAACATTAGTTGTTACATTAAACATTACAATACATAAAAACTGTACATACACTACAAGTAAATAACAGATATAGTCAGGAACTGGAGACAATCAGGTACATAACATAAAAATATCAACAGTTTTAAAAGAGGATGCACTCATTTTTAGACATAAAGTTTCCAATCTATATCAAAATATTCACTCACTTGGTAAATTGCCTCATTTATTAGAATATCCTTTATCCTTGCTTTTAGAAGGGTAATCGGTAATTCCCTTAGTTCAACTGGTATTAATACTTCATAAAAAAAATTTTATGTTTAGACTATCTATGTATAATATAAAATCCGTATTTCTGACAATTTTCTGAAAGAAGATATTTTCGTTGCTGTTTCATACTCGATTCTTTTCAAAAGTAACAACATAGAAGTAAGAAAGAAAAACGTTTTTGTCTATTCCACATTAATATATTTGAAAACAAACACAAGTTTCAATGCTCATGGCATCATCTTCAGTTTTGGTTGAGCTTAAAGCCTAAACTCAAGTTAGATTCTCAAACTATTTAATTAGCCCCGTGGGCTGAAGAACTCGCTTGCGAAATTCCAATTTGGAAGTCAAGACAAGACAAGTCGAGATTAGTCACGTTTAGTCACAGTAATTCACATAGTTGCTTATGAAGCAACACTCACCGATTAGTCATTGCATCGGAGTATGCTGCTTCATAAGCAGCTATGTGAATTACTGTGACTAAACGTGACTAATGTCGTCTTGTCTTGTCTTGACTAACCGGTGTACGCCTAGCCTAAGAAGTAAAAGCTGAAAGCCCCAAACTGACTGCCCGTATGTTCGTTTGTCAGTTGTGTATAAGGTTCCAAGAATATGTGTTTGAATTTAAAGTTGATTGATAAAGGCGTTCGAAAGTTATTGACGAACATACATACATACAAACAAATAGACTGACAACTCCTCGATCTTCAAGTCAAAAGGAAGAACTCACTTCGCTCGTTCAACAAACTTGAAAATACAGTAATAGCAAGACTGTTCTGAAAAATAGAAATAGCTTCCAAGAAAAATGAAAAAGCAATTCTGGCGTGGATAAAGTAGAAAAAATGAACACATGAGTAAAAGAGAGACTTGATTAAAAATTAGCCACACAATCACGAAGTGAAGAGCCGAAAAAAATCTGGGGAACGTTTAGAATGTGTGTCAAATTAAAAGACTCCAATAAAAGTGGTGGACAGGAGAAAAGTGTCGAAGAAGAGAAGAGATAAAGGTTAAGTATAGGAAGAAGGAGAGAAGAAGAAGAAGAAAAAGAAGAAGGAGAACGTGTTACATGGGGCGATTTGAATGTAAATGAAGTGTACTTTTTATACGAAACGTTTTAATTAGACTGATTGAAATAACTGGAATTCTTGGTTTCAACTTTGTGATAAGATAGTGATAATCATCTATAAAATACGACTGAGTCCGAATTGTTTGGACTGATTTATTTTGAGGTTAGTTTTTTTTCAAGAATTAATTCGATCTCAAGAGAGAGCGTATCAGGTTTCTATTTCTATTGGTTTCGATTTAGGTGAATGACTATAAGAACTTTATTTTTCTTCTATCTCCTATTCTTCTACTTCTCCTATTACCTCCTTCTCCTTCTTTTTCTTCTTTCTCTTCTTCTTTCTTCTTCTTCTTCTTCTTCTTCTTCTTCTTCTTCTTCTCCTTCTTCCCCTCCTTCTTCTTCTTCTTCTTCTCTCTCTCACCTTCCTTCTTCTCCTCCCTCCTCCTCCTTCTTCTTCTTCTTCTTCTACTTCTTCTTCTTCTTCTACTTTTTCATCATCTTCTTCTCCTCCTCCTTTTGCTTCTTCTGCAAAAGTCTCTCTTCTTGTTCTCCTTTTTCTAATCCTTCTTCTTGTTCTCTTTCTCTTTCTTCCTTCCCCTCCTCGTCTTCTATTTCATTTTCACTCTATCCTCATTGATTCTTCCTTTTCTTCTTCATCATCTTCGATATTTCTCCTAAGTTCTTGTTTTTCTTCTACTTTTTCTCCCTACACTGCTTCTCTCCTCCATTTTCTCTTCTATTCTCTCCTTCTTCATTTTCTCCCTTCTGTATCTCTGCCCCTTTCACCATACATTTTCTTCCTTTTGTTCATTTCACCTGCTAATTATGTATGCATCAGGTGTCCTATCTCTTACTTAGCTTACATGTAACCGGATATGAGGTAGAAATACACTTTACTTCAAAGTAAATTGATAGAACATAGTGAAGGCCTTATTTGATAAAATAAGCATACTAATTATGCTGGACCTTAATATTATCTACATCTAGATTTTAAATGTATCGTTAAACTGATATGTTTATTACAAAATAAATTCCTGAAAGCTAAAATTCCATTCAACTCTTTATAAATAATGTTGATACAATTTACTTACAAGATACTGTAAGTATAAAAAGTGTAATTTTGCTACAAAGTGAGGTTGAAAAATGAACGAATTTGTTTTATTTTTTACATTCCATTTAGAATAAAAAAAATCCAAAAAATTCATAGAATGCAGAAAGTGACCCTCAAATAAATACTACTCACGCTTGATAGAGACTGTATAATCACAGTGTGGTCATTGGTGTGAAATGATCCGTAACAGTGTGTTGGGCCATTTTTATTCACACCACCGCCATACTTTTTCTAAGTTTTTGAATTTTGATATGGGATTACAGGCAAACATTAACCCATCCATTCATTTGTCAAGCTTATTTTAAAAGAAAAACAACATAGAAAATTACTCTTCTAACAAGTATAGTCTCTATAAATAGTCCATACAACTATACAGCTATAGTCTCTTCAAGTATGGTGGATTTATAAGCCAGACTGTGATTTATAGTCTTTATATTGCGCTTCAAGCGTAAAGATAACGCAAGAGGTTGATGTAAATCGTAGGGTGAAAGTGTTCTAAAAGAAATAGTAGAGGATCTCACGAACGCTAGCATATTTTACATATATGAAGAAATGAAGCATGGATTTAGTAATGAGTGAAAATGGAGTATTTTACATGACAATTTCATCAAGTTATGGAGCACCAGGAGAAAACCTCCGAGATGTCACCTCTAGAAGGTTGATTGAAAAACATGGTGTTTAGCACATTTAGGTGATCTTGTTACTCGGTACAAGTAATTATTAATTATTACTATGCAAAATACTTGTACGAGTTTTCATCGGCTCCATATTTCCAATCATACAGACCAATAAAAATCAACCTTATCATCGATATAGTTTGCCTTTAAAGGAAGAAAACTAATCACGTTTATATTTATGTTTGCATCTTGTACCAAGGCTGATTTCAACACACCATAAATGCGCCATCATGATTGTAATCTTTGATGCAATTAATTGCTACAAGTGTTATTTCATAGGGGCAGTATTTAGTGTAAGAAAGCATGTCTGCTACACTGCACCGTGATGGTATCTGATTGTATGATCGCATCATCAATCAATATACGCTGCTTGGCTTATTAGGGGCGATCCACTTATCGACTGAATCAATCTCTTTTTGAAATCAATTCGTAGTAGAAAGAGAAGAAGGGTTGAGGTGGAGAAGGAGGAGGGAGAGGAGGAGGAGGTACAGGGAGGAGGAGGAGGAAAGGAGGGAGAGAAGGAGGAGGAGGAGAGGGAGGAGGAGGAGAAGGAGGAGGAGGGAGGAGGAGAGGGGAGGAGGGATGAAGGAAGGGAGGAGAGGAGGAAGGGGAGGGGAGGAAGAGGTGGAGGAGGAGAAGGAGGAGGAGGAGGAGAGGAGGAGGAGAAGGAGGAGGAGGAGGAGGAGGAGGAGGAGGAGGAGGAGAGAAGGAGGAGGAGGAAGAAGGAGGAAGGAAGAGGAGGAGGAGGGAGGAGGAGGAGGAGGAGGAGAAGGGAGGAGAAGGAGGAGAAGAGGAGGAGAAGGAGGAGGAAGAGGAGGAGGAGGAAGGAGGAGGAGGAGAATGAGAAGGGAGATAGAAGAGAGGAAGGAGGAAGAGGAGGAGAAGGAGGAGGAGGAAGAGGTGGAGGAGGAAGAAGAAGAAGAAGGAGGAGAAGGGGACGAGGGAGGAACAGGTGGAGGTGGAGAGAAGAGAAGAAGAAGAAGAAGGTGGAGAAGGGGGAGGAACAGGTGGAGGTGGGGAAGAAGAAGAAGAAGAAGGTGGAGAAGAAGGGACGCGGAGGAACAGAAGAAGAAGAAGGGGAAGAAGAAGAAGAGAAGAAGGTGGAGAAGAGGAAGAAGAAGAAGAAGATGAAGAAGAAGAAGAAGAAGAAGAAGAAGAAGAAGAAGAAGAATGAGGAGATGAAGAAAAGTAAAAGGAGAAGAAGAAGAAGAAAAATAAGAATGAGGAGAGAAAAAGAATAAGAAGAGGAAGAACACGAAGAACAAGAACAAGAAGAAGTGGAAGAAGAACAAGAAGAATAATAAGAAGAACAAGAAGAGGGAGAATAATCACCATAAAGAAAGAGGACATATTTAGAAGTGCATCTCTCTTGTATTCACTCCCACTCTCTCTCCCTCTCACACTCACTCTCTCTGTTACTCCTCTCAAGCAAGATTTCTGAATGATCAACTAGTTAATAATTTGTAATCTCAGAATTGGCGCCAAATTTGAATCAGCTTTGACGCCGACCGTTAAAAATCAAATAATAATTAATAAAACAAGGATCGCAATAAATAACTGACTTCTAGTCTTGTTACTACTCAGATGGACTGGAAGATATAGCGCGAATAGACATTTCATTACATGCTACCTGAATACATTAATACATTTAAACGACAATGTATTCAGAGAAAGCTGTTAAGCCAACTTTGTCGATTTTCAGGTCTCTCTGACGTCACTTAGCTATTCCTACATGAGATATCTATATCCTTGTATTATCCTTAGGCCCTCGTGTTTCGGAGGACACGCTAAGCTGTCGGTCCCAGCTGCCTAAAACAGTCGTTCAGTTCAGAGACCCTGAACTGATCAGGAGTGACCTGAAAACTCTGACACCAGACCTGAGCCAGCCAGGTTACACGGAATAATAATAATAATCCCAATTCACACAGATTCATACAATCGTCTACTCCAAAGCAACTGTTTTGGTGTGCATTGGACTATTTGTTTGTTCAGTGATATTCATTTGCTTTGACGCTTGGCATTAGATAGATAGATAGAAGTTATGTTTACATGTCATCGTTTGTTCATGACCATTTTTGATGTTCAATTATTCAGGTGTGACTCCCCCCCCCCCCCCTCTAGAACGCATGGCGCACTAACCCCCCACCCCGAACGATTTCCTCACCCCACCAGCAATACCCCTCACCCTCCCCTGCAAACCAAAACATGGAAGCAGTGATGAGTTAACTAAATTTGTATGGAAGTCCTATACCAGTTTGCTAACTGATAATCAAACTACTATACTCAATGGGCCAATTTCTTATAATTGGATAAGAATTTCCCCCAAAACTTCCTGTTTTAGTAGCTTACGTGTTGAAAATGAAAATAAACATAAAAAACATAAGAAGTCAGCATTGCTTAGAAGGGAGTTTGCTATCCTTGTTCAGCACAAGGCAGTTGCTGATGTCTCTATCCTATTCGCACTGTGCATTGTTGTCGAACACAGTCCCAACAAACACGTTTGGTGCAGTTTTCTCTTTCTCTCTCAATGAAACTTAGCATCAATGCTCCTCATATAAACAATACTGACTTCTCCAATCTATATGAATATAAATCTAAATTATATGATATAATTTTTCCAATCCCAATGAAGTGTTAATATCATAAATTTATGTTTTCTCCATTTTACTTATTATGTAAATTCAAGAAGCCGCCTCATAAAGTATGTTGTCACCATGTGTGACGTTTCAAGTTTTTCTTTTCCTCTATGTTGGAAGCCAATTTGTAGTACCTACATGCATTATCATATATAGAATAATATCACGTTGCGAAACACATCATTGAACTCCCTACTTGTTATGCATATTACTTGCAGCACCAACTACAGATATATTATGTGTGCAATGTATTTCATATTGCCATCAGATTTGTGAAATACGATAGGCTGTAAAAAGAGCAGTACACTTCATACAGTGGTCGTTTAGACATGGTCATATTTCAGCATGCATCCTGTGAATAAATTATCGGCATCTCTTGAAGTACAGTACTTGTCAGAATTAAACTACAATTGTTGTTGGATAAGGATGGTAATAAATGTTTGAGTTTCAATGGGAACCAACCTCCAGCGGTCACTTGCGGCTAAAGTCTGCCACAACAGTCTCCGTTTGCTTTGCATGTTATTTTTAATCGATTTTAGATTATTTTGTGTGAATTTTGAAGACAGTAAAAAGGAGTGCAACCAACCTCCAGCGGTCACCTATCCACTAAAGCTGCCATATCTCAGTTAATATCCGTCCTATCTTGAAAAATAAGGTCTCAATCGATTTGTAATAAAATTTACTAAAAACAGTTATACTTGTAAAATTTCTGAAATATCAACGGTTTTGGAGTTATTTAACAAACAAAATTTAGAATAGCCGCTATTTTGTTTTATGAATTTGAAAAATTGTCATAATTTTTTGTGACAAAAAATTTATATTGAATAATAGCTTATTAAGAAGAATAAAAAAATTGGATAATAGCTTTGTCGAGTTGTCATGAATGTTGTTGCAAAGTTTCAATTCCATTATTAAGAAAATAATAATAAGTGAAAAAACAAAATGGCGTATTACAGGAAAGCTAAGGAGAATTCGGCATTATGCCAATGTCATTTTCTGTTTGTCTTGGCTTGTAGAATACCGTGTTAGTACTGGAGTCACTATTTTTGGGGACACTCTGTATTTGAACGAGTTTCTGCAATACAATCATAAAAATGTCTTTTTAATTGTATTTGAAATGGTATTTTTTTAATTCTACAGGAGGATTATGGAGGGATTCTGAACTTTACATGGGACTGTACTTTTATTCGACGAAGGTGAGTGATGGAATAAATCGATAAAATACAAATTAAATAGCTCATAAAGTGATAAATAAGTAGCATGAAATGACCGAATTGTTATTTAGAAAATAGTTCAACCAATATTAAAATATGTGAAAATGTTTAACCAAAATAGTGAAAATAGTTCAACCAAAGTATTAGTATATTGAATAAGAAGACTTGATGTTGTCAAAACAACATAATTATTTATTAAAACAACGAGATACTGCAGTTTCGGTTGTTACACCATTATCAATCTCTATTAAACTGAAATCAAAGTACAGTATAGCAGAATTTATACTCGTGACCGAGCGCTGTGATTGGCAGTTGAATGGCCTATCAAGGTAAACGACTGCCATTGGCCTAGATAAGCTCCTCCCACAATGGGCGGTTTCTACAAACATCACAGCAATGGCGGTTCAAACAACTAACATAGTAAAGAAAGATTAGTATAGATTTGAATCCATCATCACTTGAGTCAGACGTTACCCACAGAGTGGCATCAAGTGTTTTGGATATCCCTAGATACCCTAGAAACGGAATAATTGGGTCTCTGGCTTTTTTTCTACAAACCTAAACACAAAATTGCAGGAGATCCCTACTAGACTGGGTAACCCATTTTCAGCCAATCTAATTTCAAAATCAAAGCAACTTCACGAGCATTTGGGCATTTGAGGTGAATTTAAAATGATAAAATCGAAATGTGTATAAATGTCATATATGAAAAAAATTTTGTATCCGATTTTGAAAAGTTCGTGGAGAATACATTATTGGAAAACATGATTATCAATTCTAGATTCCGAATGAAGTTCTTACTAACTATATTGACTTGTACAATAATAAATATAAAAGCTTCACTTTATTGAGTGGTCGATGTTCCTTAGAATAAAATAAATAAATCTGAAAGCTTTTATGTCTGTTTCTGAGCTTGATAATCGTCGATAAGACACGACTGAGCATTCCTTCATTTATCGTCAGACATACTTGTATGAGAAAATAAAATAATTACCGGATAAACAAAAAAATATATAAGTGTCGGTGAGACTCGAACCTAGACCTTTCACGTTTCCAACGTTCTTAGCCAGTTTGTTCTTGTAGTTTCAAGATTTACGAACTGGTTCTATGGCGCTTACTTACTATGAATAGTAAATTATTCTACTAGAGTGGATCGTCTCTTAATGTTAATTCTACATGGTTAGATCAGGTCTAACAGTGTATTAAAGATGTAGTTGAGCACCGTATTAGTGGAAAGCCATGTAAAAATATCATCTCCAACTTCACAATGTTGTTTACTATGTATGAGTTTGTATAGTAGAAGTTTTCCAACTAGGATATCCCAGTTCGCAAAAAACTGTGACTATTGAAATACATGAAATAGTTTCCAATCTTCTTCTTCTTTTTCTTCTTCTTCTTCTTCTTCTTCTTCTTCTTCTTCTTCTTCTTCTTCTTCTTCTTCTTCTTCTTCTTCTTCTTCTTCTTCTTCTTCTTCTTCTTCTCCTTCTCCTCTTCTTCTTCTTCTTCCTTCTTCTTCTTCTTCTTCCTCTTCCTCTTCTCCTTCTTCTCCTCCTCCTCCTCCTTCCTCCTCCTCTTCCTCCTCCTCCTCCTCTTCCTCCTCTCCTCCTCCTTCTTCTCCTCCTCCTTCTCCTTCCTCCTCCTCCTCCTCCTCCTCCTCCTCCTCCTCCTCCTCCTCCTCCTCCTCCTCTCCTCCTCCTCCTCCTCTCCTCCTCCTCCTCCTCCTCCTCCTCCTCCTCCTCCTCCTCCTCTCCTCCTCCTCCTCCTCCTCCTCCTCCTCTCCTCCTCCTTCCTCCTCCTCCTCCTCCTCCTCCTCCTCCTCCTCCTCCTCTCCTCCTCCTCCTCCTCCTCCTCTCCTCTCCTCCTCTCCTCCTCCTCTCCTCTCCTCTCTCCTTCTTCCTTCCTCCTCTTCTTCTTCTCTCCTCTCTTCTTCTCTCCTTCTTCTTCTTCTTCTTCTTCTTCTTCTCTTCTTCTTCTTCTTCTTCTTCTTCTTCTTCTTCTTCTTCTTCATTATCTTCAATATCTTTCATTTTCCAAATCGACCACGTTTACTGGATACTGGATAATGATGGTATAATTTAAAAGGATGTTTGTGCAACTGGACGCTCAAGTTTTACTAGCTTAGGCTAGGTATACACCGGATGGTCAAGACAAGACAAGACGAGATTAGTCGCGTTTAGTCACGGTAATCCACATAGTTGCTTATGAAGCAGCACACACTGATGCAATGACTAATTGGTGTGTGTTGCTTCATAAGCACCATAGGCGTCATTCGGGGGTGGCAAGGGGTGGCAGTTGCCACCCCAGAATTCCCAAATCCATTTTTTTCCACCCCAAAAATCGTATTATCAGAAGTAATCAAGCAGTAATAATTTCAGTTATTTGCAAACAAGTGATAAATTAAAGTTTAAAGAGGCGTGTCTATTGGAAACCATTTTAAACAACAATAATAAAATCACCCAGTAACTGCTGCCACCTACCGGCGGATTTTAGAATTGGATACGCTTTCAACTATCGACCAATCAGAAGAGAGAGTAGTCGTAGCAAAGAGGCGTGTCTATTGGAAACCATTTTAAACAACAATAATAACATCACCCAGTAACTGCCGCCACCTACCGGCGGAATTTAGAATCAGATACACTTTGAACCGTCGACCTATCAAAAATGAATATTCGTACCTCTCACTCAATATCACTATGAAAACCTTCAAACCGGTAATCAACAAATCCAATATACTATTTGATGGGTATTTTAGATTTCCTTTTTTTATAGCTGAAAAAATAACATGAGAAAGGTTTAAGAGCGTAATTGTTGTCAAAGTATAAGAAAAATAATTCATTCTTCACATTCTACACCCTTTAGCAGTTTATGACTTATATAGCCTATATAAGTCAGACCACTGTTTATGAACATTCAAATTCAAAATTTGAAATCCACATCCCTGGCAGAGCTTGCCACCCCAGTTTAGAAGCTGAAATGACGCTCATGATAAGCACCTATGTGAAGTACTGTGACTAAACGTGACTAATCTCGTCTTGTCTTGTCTTGACTAACCGGTGTACGCCTAGCCTAAAAGTCTATTTGAGAGTTGAAGAGTTCAGGGAGATTTCTAGGTTTATTGTTTTAGGGTTTATTACATTCTTTACCGTTAAAATATACGCTCTTCCTCGGCATATACTAGACACTTGTAGTTATAAAAAATGCCTATAAAGTTCACAGTATCAGTAGCCATGTAAACGCGAAACATTTTCGAATAAATTACGTCTGCTCGGGCCAGGATACAAGAGTTGAAAACTTACAAGACTCAAGGTTGAAGACATCTGTTGCAGAGGAATTTATCGCCGAAATTCGCTCCTAAAAACCTAACAAGCCTCTGTTACCAAAAATGGCAGTGCTGCTTTTCTAGTTGTAAACTATAAACAGAAACGACGTTTGTGTTGAACACTGCGTCGCTACCGAAATGCCTTACAACGTGGTGACAGCTTCGATTATCGAATAGATTAATGTTAATTTGCTAATGTGACATCAAAGGCTTGGAAAGCTGTTTTTTATCAGGAGTCGAGATAATGTTGACCAAATTGATACGAGTATAAGGCTAGATGAGACTGCGTTATTGAAATAACTGATTTATTTATTTATTTAGCGTATGGCAGCATATATACAAGTTAAGTAATTCGTAACAAATTTAAACAAAAACAAGCAAATTAAACAAATGGGGTTTCGGCACCAGTTAAGTAATTCGTCTCGTTGTGGTTTCGAAACTAAACTGTTTATTTTATAAATCAAATCAACAAGCTATATTGATAGGGATAGTGAAGCTGATGAACAGCTGGGTTTACTAACTTACACAACACATTTATAATCACAAAATTCGTAAAAAATAGAAAACAATAGAAAATTCATCGATAAAACGAATAAAAATATCTTAGTCACTTGTAGTGTTGTGTTTGGTCAGGAGAACTAAAGTTTGTCTGACCGCCAGTAAGTGCTAGTCCACTGATTATTGATTTGAATTGAAATTAAATTTGAAGTGAATGATATTTGAGTTTGAATAGATTCAAGATTTTTTGCCATAAATAAAAACAGGTTTAAAATAGGCATTGTCAGTTTAAATACAGAATTTAGTTTTCACATATAGGTCAATTTCTCATACTTACAAAGTCATTACATAATATTTATAAAATACTTATTTGTTGAGCCTTCAGCCACACAGCAACAGATCTTTTAAAAAGGATCACCGCCATCAGTCTGACAGATAGAGGCAACTTGTTGAACAGTTTAAGGCTAGGCGTACACCGGTTAGTCAAGACAAGACAAGACGAGAGTAGTCACGTTTGGTCACAGTTATTGACATAGTTGCTTATGAAGCAACACACACCGATTAGTCATTGCATCGGTGTGTGCTGCTTCATAAGCAACTATGTGAATTACTGTGACTAAACGTGACTAATTTCGTCTTGTCTTGTCTTGACTAACCGGTGTAAGCCTAGCCTAAGATTGTTCTGATAGCTCATTTTTTCCCATGAATTTTTTTTCAGCACTGGAATTTCCCCAGAGACGTTCACCATAACACAGATGAATATGGAAAAGCCCAAAATATGTAGTGATCAATACCTCATGATTTACACATTTTCTTGGTTTACTTAAAATGAAAATTGCTATGAAATAATAAATAGTCAGTTATTCCTTGGATAGAGCGATCTCACTTGAAGACTCATGTGATCACGAATTCTTAAGACAAAGCTTGTAAAAATATTCCATTCAAAATCCACAATTGTTTAGTGAAAGTTTGTGTTCAGTACATCTATTTATAGTTGCAGTAGTACCGCCTGGAGACATATGATCGGAATGTACAATAGCCTTATAATTCGGAATTCCTGTGGAAATATTCAAACACTCCGAACAAAGTGTCTATTTTGGTATTCAAATTGCTAATAATCCAAGGAAATAACTGATTGTTATTATTGAAGTAATGCTGGTCAATATTGACTTCCATATTGGTTGTGTTGTTCGAATTTAGTCATATTATTTATTCCATAATTGACAATACACACACCATGGGTGGGGAGAAAAAATAGACATTCGCCCAAAACTATTTCAATCTTTCTGTGTAGTAGTGAAGGTGATGTTGTGGTAGTTATCCATACTGAATAAGAAGACTTGATGTTGTCAAAACCACATATTTAATAAAACAACGAGATACTGCAGTTTCGGTTGTTACACCATTATCAATCTCTGGTAAACTTCAACTAGAGTACAGCAGAATTTATACTCGTGACCGAGCGCTGTGATTGGCAGTTGCGAGTTGCATGGCCTATCAAGGTGAACGACTGCCATTGGCCTAGATAAGCTCCTCCCACAATGGCCGGTTTCTACAAACATCACAGCAATGGCGGTTCAAACAACTTGGGCTAAGATTAGACACGTTTATTCACAGTAATTTAGTCTTCAAAATACATTTTTAAAGAAGACCTTTCAAAGAATAATATTTTAAAAGACCTTTTCAATAATCTGCGAGATTCAGCAGAATTTTTAATGTCGGTTAAGTATTGTGATATTGCTCGTCGAAACATATGTTTTCTGACAAGTTAAAATGATCCTGCTATAATACTTCTTCTATTACTGCTTGCTGTTCTTCCATTATGGTACGATACCGATCAGAAATTTGCAGTATTCATTTTTTATTTTAGTAGCCTGCTTATGTCAGGGGTCTGAGAGACCCCTGTGATGGTAGATTGTGGGGGGATACAGGTGGGGGGGGGAGGTCTTACAGACCACCCACCGGTCTTTGGACACCCCGTGTTGTCGTAGAGGCTACTTTGCGTGTTCCAGAGACTGAGGCGCGCGCTTCACTTTGATGCCAGAAACTTCGCTCAATGGACTTCACTTGAATGTTGGCTGGGAGCCGGTTCGCTCTTCATATTATAATAACGGCTGTTCTCTTTGACATGTCGTCGCCTTTCTATCATAATAAATTCTCATTTTTATCAACTTCTTTCTTTTAGTGTGCGTGTACTTATAATTTAGTGCGCTATACGGCTGGTTTGACCCGAAAAAATAGTTTTTTATTGCTCCTTGGTATATCCGACCTTTTGGCCGTTCCGACCCAAGGTTATTAGAGAGAAGGTTGAACCATCGCTGGTGTAAGGCGCAAAGTGGAGGGGGAAGTCTAATTTTTTTATTCATATAACGTCACACTCGCGGTCCGCCAATTATCAGTCAATTATCAACAGCTGATATTATCGAAATAAATTATGAAAATGACGTCAGCCGAATCAGTCCCCCACTCAAACAGCTTTTGGATTCAAAAAGCATTAGGAATGGTTCAACCTTATATCTAATAACCTAGGTTCTGACCACGGCCTGGTCCCGACAAGGTCGGATATCGGGGGTATATGGAAGTAAGATTCAATATACTAACGTCAATAAATATGATGGTTCTTTATCTAAATAGAACCGCGGAGTTTGAACGTATAAATGTCCATTCTTAGAGAAGGATATGCAAGGACATCCTTCCCCATCAACACTAAACTGTGAAATTATTTTGATATTTTAACTAAACACTTAGGCTAGGCGTACACCGGTTAGTCAAGACAAGACAAGACGAGATTAGTCACGTTTTGTCCCAGTAATTCACATAGTTGCTTATGAAGCAGCACAGCACACACTGATGCAATGACTAATCGGTGTGTGTTGCTTCATAAGCAACTATGTGAAGTACTGTGGCTAATCTCGTCTTGTCTTGTCTTGACTAACCGGTGTACGCCTAGCCTAAAACTTGAACTCTAAAATCTAAAACATCAATTCTATAGAAAGTTAAATACTGGAGTTGAATTATAATGTTGAATGAGAGAAAGAGAGAGATAGAGAAAAGAGGGCAAGTAGCAGAGACAAGATGTTAAAATATTGAGTGGGAGACAACAGAGAGATAAATTGGCTACAGTTGTAGACTAAATCCCCCGTTTAGTTGTTGGTCGATGTTTCGAACAATACACTCTGAGATAAATTCAGTGTTTTAAGACTTTCCTCCATATTTTCCTTCTTCTTTTTCTTATTCTGCTTCTTCTTCTTCTCTTCTTCTTCTTCTCCTCCTTCTTCTTCTTCTTCTTCTTCTTCTTCTTCTTCTTCTTCTTCTTCTTCTTCTTCTTCTTCTTCTTCTTCTTCTTCTTCTTCTTCTTCTTCTTCTTCTTCTTCTTCTACTTCTTCTTCTTCTTCTTCTACTTCTACTCCTTCTTTTAGAACAGACCACGCCACACAACTGGTGGATCAGTAGACGCTGATAAACTAACTGGATGGCTGCTACTCGAAAGAAATAGGAAATTGAGACATGGAAGAGAGAGAAGAGGATGGGAAGAGAGAGTGGGGGTGAGAAGACGAGATAGATAGAGTAGGAACAAGAAGAGTCGAAATAGATTGAGAGAGAGAGAGAGGGAGAAATCAAGAAGAAGGAGAAAATAAAGGAGAGGGAGGAGGAAAAGTGAGGGAATGAGAAGAAGAAGAAGAAGAAAAAGAAGCTGAACGAGAAGAAGAATAATAAGAAGGAGAACGAGAAAAAAAAGAAAAAGATCAAGAAGAAAAAGAAGGAAAAGGAGGAGGAGAAGAAGAGTGCATTTTTTTTATCGTATGGCTTTTATTGGTCGGGAGACCCTCACGGGTAGGTTCCACCTCACCTCATTGTACAATTTCTTGTGTCTTTTTTGTGTCGGTCACCCATCCGAGAGCGGTCTAGAATGTTTGTTACTTAACTACATGATTAATTAGAGTAAATATATAATATTAATAAGAGTGAATATAATCATTATTATGGGAAAGCGACAAGTTATATGAGATTCAGAAGATTTGTAAGGAAAAAAAGAAGAGAAGGAGTCAACAAGAAGCTGAATAAAAACGAAGAAGGAAAATAGTAGAGCGAAAACAGATTTGGAGAGAAGCTAGAAAAGAAAGCAAAAAAGCAAAGGATCAATTTATGTAACGGTAAGTGATACGCAAATCAATTGATTTGTTCGAGTTCGATCCCAGATTCAGATTATGACTCAAATGTTTAAAGTTGACAATGACAACATACGTAGGCTACTGTAATGTGCTAAAATCCGATTGAAATGTATCAATAAACTATGTTTATCTATCTGTTCTACCCACATGCCCGTTCATTTCCACGTAACTCTTGTAGTATCTACACTAGTTGTATAGTTCCAAATAGACTTGGACATCATAACTCTAGTATCTAATCTGCAAAATGTCTCACATCTACAATAGCTTCGTCTGGATTTACCCATCAATTACCTCGTAATAAGCTGTATTGTTTGAATGTTGAACTGGGAATGTCCTGTTCATATGTTCATATGCTGAATCTCGCAGATTGTTTAAAAGGTCTTTCAAAAAGGTATTCTTTGAAAGGTCTTCTTTAAAAATGTCTTTTAGAGATTTTAAAGGTCTTTAAGACTTTTAAGCCTTTGGATTATTGTGTCAAAGCTCCGTGAAATCACTGTTTACTGATTTCCAAAACAGCTGTTTTCTGACTAGTTGAATCAATCCTGGTATAGAATATTTGTCTTTGATGGAACACTTTGTTCTTTACGAACAAATTATTTATTTTTAAAATAAAATCGGCATTCTTCGAAATGATTATTTTTAAAACTAGATGATTTCAAGGCCGGTACAGAACAATACTATTATAAATCCCATTAGTGGATACGTATTAAGCTGCTGACTAGAGTCTGATGACAAAACGTAATTAAATTGATATTGGTTTATCAAGTGATAAAGTTCCATTAATTGATTTTCAAATGCGCTTAATTACCTTCAACATAATTATCAACTTATAGGCTCTGTGAGTGAGTCTTGAAAATAGGTTCATCAGAAGACTTGGAAAGGCTGTGTTAATTTTTTAAACCCTTTTCAATTTCAAAATCCATCCGTTATCCGGATAAACCTCCTTCCCCTGCTCCTCCACCTCATCCTCCTTCTCTACCACAACTTCCACCATCTTCTCCCCCACCACCTCTTCCTCCTCCTCCTTCTCTACCACCCCCTCCGCCATCTTCCCCCCCACCACCTCCTCCTCCTCCAACCATTTCCCTTTTCCTTCTCATCCTTATCACAGCATCCGCGCTCTAACAAGACACATTTTAATCCTACAGCGTCTTGCTAATAAATAATTCAGCTGTTAATGTTGCATTACACACAACTCTGTATTAGTTAGCGAAAAAAATTGCAATAATCCAATTGTAAGTCGCAGCTCTGACATGGGTAATCCATCAAGATTAAGTCGACTGTTGGGATTATTTTACATAAATATGTATCAGCTTATATATGATGAATACATGCGCTCTCTAAGCCTTGCATCCATATAAATAAATTATCCAGTTGAAAATGAATTTGCAAGCGTCACATGCATGTTTGACAGTTGGCCTGGTTCTATTATTGAAAAAAATCAAGGATTTGAACTAACTGTTCTTTTTGTTTTTCCCTACTTCTTTCCTTCTTCTTCTTCTTCTTCTCCTTCTGCGTCTTCTCCTTCTTCTTCTCCTCCTTCTTCTCCTTCTCCTTATTCGCCTTCTTCTTTTCCTCCTTCTTCTCCTACTTCTTCTTCTTCTTCTTCTTCTTCTTCTTCTTCTTCTTCTTCTTCTTCTTCTTCTTCTTCTTCTTCTCTCCTTCTTCTTCTTCTTCCTCTTCTTCTTCTTCCTCTTCTTCTTCTTCTTCTTCTTCTTCTTCTTCTTCTTCTTCTTCTTCTTCTTCTTCTTCTTCTTCTTCTTCTTCTCTTCTTCTTCTTCTCCTCCTCCCTCCTTCTTCTCATTTGTTGTTCATCTCCTTCCTCTTTTTCTTCTTCTCCTTCTTCCCTTCTCCTTCTTCTTCTTCCTTCTCCTCTTCTCCTTCTTCTTCTTTCTTCTTCTTATTGTTCTTCTTCTTCTTCTCCTTATTCGTATTCTCCTTCTTAATGTTCTTCTTCTTCTTCTCCATCTTTTTCTCCTCCTCCTTCTTCTTGTTTTTCTCCTTCATCTCTCTTCATCTCTCTCCATCTATCATTATCATCTTCTTATTTTTTAAATGCCAGCCTCTTCACTATATTGTAGTGGAATAATTGATGTTTCTCATGCAATTATTCACAAGATCGCGATTTTTTTCCTATTTTATCCTATTTCAAAATCTCTTCTATTTCCTCCCTTCTCTTCCTTCTCCCCCTCCTCCTCCTCCTTCGCCCCCCCCTCCTCCTCCTCCTCCACCTATTTCTACTGGCCCCCCTTCTCAATTTCCCAACTTTTTTCGAGAAACCAAAAAATCCGGAGAAGCAGGCCTATAAGCTGCTCATAAGCAGAAAAAGAAGACCAAAAATGGGCAAAAACCCTGCGACTAAAATAGGAATTGACTAATAAGACACGTATGCTAGTAATGAAGATTGAAGAGCTCAAAATTTATTAGCTGTTTGGTACAAGCTACAATAAATCACCGTTAAAAGCACTCAGCTAAACCAACCAAACCAAACACTTTGAAGTCTCGTTTACTGCTTACTTAAAACTCCAGAGCAACGCACAATTTCGCGAGCTTTACGATGCACAGAACACTTATTTTACGATTGGCAAAACACACCTTTCCTTCACTCATTTCACTTTACTTTTTTCAGTTTTTATTTCGCAAAAGATCTTCATCTCACACCTAGTTCCTGTTTGAAACGCCCGGTAATAATCAACGGTTTACAAATAAACAAAATCGGTTTTTTTGCTCTCTTAATGGCGTTTTAAACAAGCAATCTGTCATCAATGGAAGCTCATCAGCGATTTGATTTATTTACAACTCTTTCAAAGGTATTTAACTTGAGACTTATAGAAGTTTGTTCTTTGGTATATCTTAACCTTGAAATGCATTAATTGATTAATTATAATGCAAAAGTGAATAATTTTACAAAATGAATGAATTAAAACGTGAACAGTAGTATTTAACAAGAAAAAAAGAAATTATCCTACAGACTCAAAACCTAGTTCAGCTCTCACTATAATCATAGAGTAACTATAAAATTAGCTGTAGATTATAGAAATGAATTATAGAATTATAGATTTATAAAGTTATAGAGTATTATAGTTTTATATATTATATAGTAATATTTTTTATAATTATAGAATTAGAGAACATATATTATCCATTGCTATTCTGTGCTATAATATGAATACGTTCATAATAATAATAATAAAGATAAATACCTTTTTATCTACGACCGTGTTATAATGCAGGATGAAGAAAAAGGAGATTTAGATTTAGATTTATCACTTTATTCATGTAGATTACAATGTCAGCTTAAATTCTAGACTATATAGTTTAGCAATGAATCTCGTCAAAAATGAAAGTACATTAATTACAATCCTCAATAATTCACTTAACAGAGCTTATACTATGGAAGCTAATAAAATAATATTAATAAGAGCTTCACTTCTAGATAATTTCATACAGCTATTTTCGGGGAGAGAGAGAGAGAAAGAAGCAGTATAAGGAGATGGGAATAAAAAATAGAAGTTATAAGTCAGTTCGGGACAGAGCAGGGAAGAATGTGTTATGACATGGCTGACAGAATACCAGTCGAGCTGGACAAATTGAAAAGCATTACTTCACGAAATCAACATAACATAACACTGAACAAACAGTGTGATACGCGAAGGAAGAGGGAGTAGAAGAAGGAGGAGGAGAAGAGGAAGAAGAAGAAGGCGAAGAAGAAGAAGAAGTGTAAGAAGAAGTAGAAGATGAAGGAGGAGAAAAGCAGATGAAGAGGGGAAGAAGAAGAAGAAGAAGAAGAAGAAGAAGGAGAAGAAGAAGCTGAAGAAGCTGAAGAAGAAGGAGAGGAAGAAGAGGAAGAAGAAGAAGAAGAAGAAGAAGAAGAAGAAGAAGAAGAAGAAGAAGAAGAAGAAGGAGGAAGAAGAAGGAGGAGAAGGAGGAGAAGAAGAAGAAGAGGAAGAAGAAGAAGAAGAAGAAGAAGAAGAAAAGAAGAAGGAGGAGAAGAAGGAGGAGAAGGAGGAGAAGAAGAAGAAGGAGGAGAAGAACGAGAAGAGGAGAAGAAGAAGAAGAAGAAGAAGAAGAAGAAGAAGCAGAAAAAGAAGAAAAGAAAAAAGAGGAGGAAGCAGAAGAAGAAGAAGAAGAAGGAGAAGAAGAAGAAGAGGAAGAAGGAGAAGAAGAAGGAGAAGAAGAAGGAGAAGAAGAAAAAGAAGAAGAATAAAGAGAATGAGGAGGAGAAGAAGAAGAAAAAAAAGAATAATAATAAGAAGGAAGAGGTGAAGATGTGTCGTCAATTTGTCCAGAACTGTCAAAAACGGTACAGGAATAGAACCTGCATAAGAGAGAAAGGTAAGGGATGAGAAGGAGGAGGAGAAGTAGGAGGAGGAGGCGGAGGAGGCGGAGGAGACGGAGGAGGAGGAGGAGGGAAAAACAACAATTTTTGGTAGCCGCTAACATAACAAGTATAGCCTACCATGTTTGGACTGCGGTGTCATACCTCAAACACTGAACATCAAACAGAGAAAGGCGTTTAACGGATTAGGTAGTTCAGTTCAACTTCTGTTCCATTTTTTATTTTTTATTTTGGGCTTTCTGAAACACAAACATTGTGTGCAACGTGAACGAAATAATACGATAATTTATAAATTCTGAATGTTTTATTCAGTAGGAGTTACTGGATTCATAGTGTTTATTTATTCATTTACTGAAAATTAAATCGATCAAGCCTAATTCTTCCCTTTTATTTTGAGATTTCTGAAACAGAAAATTGAATAGATCATGGAACACAAAAGAAATAATACGGTAATGAATAAAATCTCAAGACTCTCTCGTTCTGTGGAATTGATATGGTAGAAGCATCAAATTGAGTATATAGAATAGGAACTTTATCTGCCATAAAAACAAAAACAAATATACAATTTGTAATAAAAATGCATTATAAATAATATCACAAGAAAAAAATTATAAGAATAAACAACATTATTATGGCAAATTTACTGGGCGCAAAGAAAGTAATTTCCGTCATTGTCTCCTTTCTCTTAAAATGACTAATGAAGAGAACCACCATAGATTTTAATAGTAGTTTATGCAATGGTTGCATTATGAGAGCCTTTAAACGACGAGTGAGATACCGAGGTTAAATTACGAGTGACAACGCCTTCATAACGCATTCAGTAAAAATGTAGCCAGCTAGTAAACTAGTAAACTAGAATTTTCTGTATAGTGGTGATGGTTGATGTTGTGGTAGTTATCCATGAAATTGTCAAAACCACATGTTTAATAAAACAATGAGATAATGCAGTTTCGCTTATTACATCAATCATCATCAATCTCTGGTGAACAGTGCAGCAGAATGTATAGGCTACTCGTGACCGAGCGCTGTGATTGGCAGTTGAATGGCTCATCAGGTGAACGACTGCCATTGGCCTAGATAAGCTCCTCCCACAATGGGCGGTTCTACAAACATCACAGCAATGGCGGTTCAAACAACAAACATAGTAAAGAAAGGTTAATGATATTTACAAATCAGATGAAATAAATAGGAATGCTTGAAGAGAACAATGTGAAATAAAAATAGTAAGAGAATTCACTCATTCAGTGATAAACAAACTTAGACTTATGATAAAACTGGATTTGTGGTATTGTACTGGTTAAAATGAATCTAGTCATTTACACGGTAATTTAGATCATCCCTAGTTACCCTGGTTATTTTCAGAGCCTCTAGAATGTTCAATTGTCTACTTTTGTTAATCAAATGGAGAAACTTGAATCATTCTCCTCAGCCTTGAACTTATTATTCTATGTGATTAAATGCTAAGCAAAATTAGAATCCCCATTCTGTTTATTCCAATCTCTAATAATAATATGTTCTTTTACCCTACTTTTGAAACTTCTACCTGTCCATTCTAAATAACAAGCATTAGGCTACAATCACCTACATTACTGGTAATTCTCGTTTCATTGGTGGATTAAAGGGGGGCGGGCTTGGGGGGTCTAAGCCCCTCGAAATAATTGTAGCTATTGTAGCAAATGTTATAAGATTTATAACATATTTAAAAAATTTATAGTTTAGATTGTAGTTACATAATAGCATAGACTAACTATACATAGACGGACGAACTCTGTACAATTCGCTATTAACGGCTGCTTCAAGTAGTACCATAGACTAACTATACAGTGTGTTGTCTGTGATAATAGTTTAAAGCAAATATATGTCAGAAGCCCCCCAGGTAGCCCCCCCCCCCACCAGTAAATATCCTCTAACTCCGACCATGTCTCGTTCTCAATACGATAAGTAAGTTAACTTCTCCTCATCTCAATACGCCAAGTTATAGGAATCCTACTGCGCCCTGATCCATCAACTGATAAATGTTTATGTTTGTTACTTTCGGTTTGGTTTCCAAAGTATAGTAGGACTATTGCATTAAATTTTCTTAGCAATGATATACGAGTAAGATAGGATTGAAGATATGCGAATGATCAGTATCAATGTAATAAAACTGAAACATACAGAGACTGTACGATCCCAGTGTGGCCTTTTTAAGTCAGCATAGGCATAGGGTGAGCCATGAAGTGGTGGGGGGGGGGGGTAAGATGAGCCGCAAAACATACTAGAAAACGGTACTTTTATAATAATGGTCTGTCTACTCAATGAACTGCTCAGAAACATTGAATATATATCCTTTATATATTGAAAGGATATATATATATAATTATATATTCAATGTCGGAAATCACTTTATTTAGGCCTGAACACGAACAATTAAGTACTGTAACATCAGATATTCATTTATTTGTGTTCTTTAACAGCAGGATTCTTTTAACTTGTCAGAAAACAGCTGACTTAACGTTAGTAAACGAGCGTACATCAATCAGCTGTTTCTGACAATTTAAAAGAATCCTGCTATACATTCCAAATCCTTTGTATTACAAGTTTCTTGAGCTAGCACCCAAATTTCTCAATTAAATAAAACATTTCTCAGCACAATATCACGTTACATACCGTACACATTGTGGGGGCGTTGCACAAAAGACAATTAAAATAATTTAGCACCGTGTTTTTAATTAGCGCTGACTGGCGATGGATACTGTAACTAAATATCCAATAATAGTACCTACCGCCAATGGATATTAATACTTCATAGTGTGGTATACTACCGTATAATACTGTATATTAATACGTCAGTGGTTATTAATACACTGGTTCGGGTTCGAATTGCAGTTCAACTATAAACAATACCCAGTTAATAGACACACGTTTGGGTGGGTGTAAACTGTCTAGTATAGTTTTTTTCTACTACAATTGTTAAGATTCCTTCTTCTTCTAGTTTGTCCTACTCTTCATCTATATCTTTCCTTTCACCTTCTTTTTCTTCTTCTTCTTCTTATTCTTCTTCTTCTCCTCCTCCTTCTTCTTCATCCTCTTCTTCATCCTTTCACCTCTTCTTATTATTCTCTTCCTCTTACTGCTTTGTCGTCTTCCTCTTCTTTCCCTTCACCTTCTTCTTCTCCTTCTATGTTTACCTCTTTTTCTCCTCCTTCTTCTCCTCGTTTTCCTTCTCTTCTACTTCTTTTCTTCCTTCTTCTCATTCTACTACTTCTCTTTCGTTTTTCACCATATTTTTCTTTTCCTTCTTCACCTTCCTTATCTTTTCCTCCTTCTCCTCCATCTTTTTCTTTTTTTTTACTTATTCTTCATTTCCTTCTTTCTCTTCTCCTTCTCCTCCTTCCTCGTCTCCGTCTTCTTCTCCTCATTTTCTCCTTCTTTTTTCTTTTCTATTTTTTTCATGTTTTTTTCGAAAGGCGCTGGGCTTTACCTCCTTCTTATTTCCAATTTCTTCCTGTTGTCTTCCTTTTTCTTTTCCTTCTCCTTCTTCTCCTTCCCACCCTCCTCGTTTTTCTTCTTTTTTTTCCTCTACTCCTTCATCTTATTCTCGTTCTTCTTCTTCTTCTTCATCTAATTTTTCCTTTTCTCCCCTTCTTTTCTTTCTCCTTTCTTGTCTTATTCCTCTTCCTCTCTTTCTTCTTACACTTTCTCCTTCTTCTTATGAATCTTATGAATCTTCCCTGTATTGAAAAATGCTATCCTGTTTTGCATCATGTCACAAAATAAGTAGCACTTTATTCAGTGTTGTAATTAATTGCTGAGTATTTTAAGCTTCATTGAACTGGATATGTTATAAATCATGACAGCTTTCCGTGTTGCAACAACAGTAATTACAGGCGCCTATTAAGTGACTCTTTAAACCGTCAGGTGACTGATAATAATTGTTTGTAGTGGGCCGCTGGTCTCGAAATAACTGGTTAAAGATGAGTTGGTTAACGTCATATTGTTGTACAGTAAGTTGGGTGGCTACCCGTTTGACCGTCCTGTCATTTAGTCGTATTGACCATTTCCAGTGGTTCCTAATGCAGAGACTGTATTCGCTGTATGTTGTACAGTGTACACTGTATACTGTATTCGCTGATGCACACCACGTAGGTGGTGTTTATCGAAATTCAACCCAGCGCTCATGGTGGATATTTTGTGCGAGAAATTCTGTACATTTAACATGGAAAAGGAAAGAGCATAATGCTAGGCGTACACCGGTTAGTCAAGACAAGACAAGACGAAATTAGTCACGTTTAGTCACAGTAATTCACATAGCTGCTTATCAAGCAGCACACACCGATGCAATGACTGATCGGTGTGTGTTGCTTCATAAGCAACTATGTGAAGTACTGTGACTAAACGTGACTAATCTCGTCTTGTCTTGTCTTGACTAACCGGTGTACGCCTAGCCTTACTATCTTCAATCTAATGTAGTCTTTTCTGAAGAACAAATTATTTTGGCACTTTTCTACTGTGTCTCATTTTTAAACTCAGAAATTTTTTCTCCAGTACCTGTCATTTTAGCTAGTCACGTACTACAGATGTAAGGTGACAGCAGAAACCAGAGCGCTGTAGAGTTGCATGTTTATTTCCAGCATCTTATCCCTAGTATAGCGGATACGTGCTTTGAATACTTGTACGATGAAATTATTCAAAGCTCACACTGAAAGCATTCAAGTATACCTGTTACCCCACCCATTCCATTTATTTATTTATAACAAATTATAATCCACTGGTAATTTCGTTCTACAGAGCTGATATATTTATTTATTTATCAGGTTACATCATAGAGAAGCGATCTAGCGAACTCTCTAGTATCGTCTTTATTACTATTAGGCTAGGCGTACACCGATTAGTCAAGACAAGACAAGACGTGATTAGTCACTATTAATCACAGTAATTCACATAGTTTCTTATAAAGCAGCACAAACCGATTAGTCTTCATATGAGTAGTCTTCATATGATTATATTAGTTATTGAGTTCACTCAGTTTCTGGACACATTCTGAATCTAGAATTCTCTAAATTGTAAGTTTTTAAAGGAGCTTCTGGATTTAACTTGTTGTACAGTCTATTATTGTCTGTTACAGGAGTAAAGCTCCCTCATTCACACCATCAATATATTGTACCATAAAACCGTGTTTACAGCCTGTCCCCGTATTATTGGTTACCATAAAACGTCGCGCTCATAATACTTAAACAAATATGGTGACAGATGTAGAGCTCTCTCTATCAAAACTACTTAAAGCTATTCGGTTACCGGAAATATATCAAGGAATAAATCGGAAGGGAAGATGCAGAGAATGACGTGGAAAGAGGAAAGGACTGGAGAAGAAAAGCAGAGAGAGAATAAGAGGAAAAATAAAAGGAAGAAGTTGTAGAAAAACGTAGAATGAGATGAAACGAAAAAAAAAAGGTGAGGAGGGGAACAGTAGGAGGGAAATCAAGAAGAAGAAGAAGAAGAAGAAAGAAGAAGAAGAGAAGAAGAAGAAGGGAGAAGAAGAAGAAGAAGAAGAAGAAGAAGAAGAAGAAGAAGAAGAAGAAGAAGAAGGAGAAGAAGAAGAAGAAGAAGAAGAAGAAGAAGAAGAAGAAGAAGAAGAAGGAGAAGTAGAAAAAGATCATTAACGAGTACAAGAACAAGAAAATGATGTTGTAGAAAAACTTCGAAGGAGATTGGGAAGAAGACAGAAGAGGGGGGGAGGAATAGGAGGAGGGAAAGCAAGAATAAGGAGGACGAGGAGGAGGAAGAAAAGAAATTCAAAGCAAGGAAAGAAGATGGGTAAGAAAGCAAGAAAAATTAAGAGCTAAATAGAAAGAAGAAAAAGGAGGAGGAGGAGGAAGAAAGTCGAAGTAAGGAAAGAAAATGGGGAAGAAGTGAAGGAAACAATAGAAAAGGGAGGAAAGAAGAGAAGATAAGGAGATAGAGAATAGTGAGAAGAAGGAAAAAATTGAAGGATAAGAATAAGATAAACTAAAAATATTGAGGAAGTGGAGGAGAAAGCAGCAAGAGAAGTGGAATGAGAATAAGGAGCAGAATGAGTAAATGAAGATGAAAATGGTAGAAAAGGAGGAGAAGAAGAAAGACAAAGAAGAAGAAAAAGAACAAAATAAGAAGCAAAATAAGAAGCAAAAAACCGATAGAAGAAGATAAATGAAAGAAGAGAGAAGAGGAAGATTAACATAAAGAACAACATAAGAAGCAGAAAAACCGAAAGAAGAAGATAAATGAAAGAAGAGAGAAGAAGAAGATTAACATAAAAGAGAAGGGGGATATGAAATAGCAGAAAAATACGATAGATCAGTTAAGAATTTATTTTTAGTCAACTAACCACTAAAGAACCAGCCTATTGTGAAGTTTATTGATACATTTTATGTCGCTAGGACTCCACAGAATTCCAAAAGAAATCCACCCCTGAGTTTGAAGGATTCTTCTTTCATCTCCTTCTCCAAATTCCTCTTAATCTGTGTCTATTTTGGTTCTATTCTCACTGTTTCCTCAGTTTTTAGAGCCACAATAACTCCCTTCTAGTATTAACATGCCTGGGTGAGTATTGTTTTCCAGCTTTAGTTTTTGTGGATCGATATAAATTTTGTACTACACCGTGTAGCACTGGTTGCTAAGTTTGTCCATTTTACAGCTACTCTAAAGTTCGACTGTAATAATACAGATTTTATAGTTGGTTGATTTTATAGGGAGTTGACAACAATATTTACTAAAACTGGATTAAAAAGTCTTTCGACCAGTGGCAAGGAAGCCCACCGTGAAATGACTATTTTTGTAGTAGTGAGGGTGATATTGTAGTTGTTAACGAATCGAAATTGAATTGAACAACTCTAAAATGAATCTATTCTAGTACAGTAGTAGTAAAATAAATTATTCTGGCTGTTATCTAATACAATTGATTTCAAACACCGAACTTGTGGTAATTCATGTACTGTACAATCTAAAGCTAGGCGTACACCAGTTAGTCAAGACAAGACAAGACAAGACTAGTCACGTTTAATCAGAGTACTTCACATAGTTGCTTATGAAGCAACACACACCAGTAGTATTGAAAGGCGGGGACTGGGACATGGTATTGATACCATGAAAACATAGGCGGATTTTGGGACACCAAGAAATGACAGGCGGGGACTGGGACACAAGAAATCACAGGCGGGGACTGGGACACAAGAAACCATACGCGGAAGCTGGGACATGAACCAGCGATTGTAACACAACTTCAAAACAATTATATGATTTTTGGCTTGAAAACATGATCAAGTGAATTATTTTTTCAGTTGGGCTTGTGACTCTAATGAGAGAGGGCTGTATTGCTCAAGTTTGTATCTTTAGTGTTAGCAAAGTCTGAAATGGTGATTTTCAATCCAGCAAGAGTCATGTTATTGTGCCAGAGAATGTCGTATATTGACAGAGATGAAGTGCTACAAGCCGGTTTTATTTTTCATCCATATGTGCCATACATTGTTTGTGCGGAGTGTGGCTGGAAGACTAGTGGAACTCTTGATCTAGAACACATAAAGTTCATGCATAAAATAAACAATTCGGAGTGTAGTTTGGCCAGGAGTGTGGATGAAAATTATGAATGCTATGTAGTTGCTAGAGAATGTGCTGAGAACGGAGGAAGTAATAAGGAATACTTTAATAAATGGCCGAAGTTTTACCACATGTTGAAAAATGGTGAAATCTGGTTTGTATTACACAGGTTTTCAAGATGATGTACAATGTATCTGTTGTCAGGCAATATTTTGTGACTGGGAAGAGACTGATGACCCGATTTTAATTCATTGTGCTGAGTCACCTTATTGTGAAATAGTTAAAATGTTGAAGACCAGTAAATATTTTGAAAAATAAATATTGTTTTCATTTCGTATTTTAAAACCCTCTCTTTCAAAGATTCAGCCTCAGTTCTAGTGCATTTGGATCTGGCCACACCGCCATCACAGGGAATACAGTCTACCAATGACAATCTTGAAATTTCTAGTCAGTATATTAGAGAGTTGGTTAGCTGCGATGATAATGCTCATGATTGTTTCACATATTGGATTAATAGTCATCATTCTACTGACTGTTGGGAACTGCAGAATAAATTGCACAATGAGGAGCTTGGATGAAACAGAGGAGGAGACGATGACATGAATGCTATAAATAACCAATTTCCAAGAAACAATGATGTTATCAACTATATAAAAGGAGGCCAAGTAGCAGTCAAGCATCATTATCAATCATGATACCACCAGTGTACTATCTCCTTGTGACTGCAGCAGTGAGTGTCAACTCCTTCAAGCTGGATCCCCAGTACCGGAGTGGAGAGTTTCTCACATCAAGGGAGCATGGACTGGATACTTCAAACATATTTCACATGCAACAGTGTCTGCAGTCATCCGGACAGTTCAACAAGGATCTTGGAGCAATGCGTCAACACATCAAAGACTGGTACATGAACCTGGCTGGTGAACATGATGTGGATAAGGAGCTGTGCCAGCAAGTCCATTGTGCATATGATTTGCGCACATGCCTCCATCCATCCTTTACATCGTCAGAATTCCTTGAAGCCATCATCAATGCTTCAGTTGAGGTGTGTACACTGCACTGTCAAGTTCAACCAGCTCCACCGCCTACTACTACTGCAATTGCATCTATACCATCTCCAGACACCGTAACAGTGTCCATCAGCAATGGAGCCAGCAAACAGTATTGAAGGATGTGCCTGCGGTGATTGCCACCATGTAAGAAGCACTTGTTGGATTGTGGAACCATTCTTCAAGTTTGGCTACAATAATATTCTGGAACCGTTTGGGACACCAATAAATTTTAAACAGAAAATAGCTGCATGTTTTCCAACAGCATCAGTGTTCAACCTGGACTTTAACAAAGTTATTTTGAGTTTCCAGTTGGTAGAGGACTATGTGAAATGGCTACCGATCTAGGTGACATGTACCCTGGGTAAGCCTAGATGTTATGTACTAGAAAACCTGTTTTAGCATATCAATCATTCTGTTTCAATATCATTTATTGTTTATGAAGCGTAAATAAATATCACATGTCTCATCTCTGAAACCATGTGTCGACTACAGTTATTTCATAACCTTGAAACCATAGTTTAGGTTAGGTTACATGATCAAATTGCACAACGCAGTTTGGCTCACAAACAGTGATGATGTCATCACAGAATTCATGGAAAGCAAATTGCACAACACAGTTTGCCTCACAAACAGGATAAAACCTGCTCTGCTGGTATAGTTTTAAGTAAATATATAGCTATGAAAGTGTTTGATAGTCATTAGTATGGATAAGTCTGTGATAGCGAGAGAGTTGCACAGACCAGGGCGAGGAATTTTCCTACAAGGATGGTTACTGTGAAAGGTCTTGATGATCTCTATCAGGCTGACCTTGTCGAGATGATTCCTTATGCTCGTCAGAACAAAGGTTATAGGTACATTATTACAATTATCAATTGTCTTAGTAAGTTTGCTCTTGCTATACCAATAAAGAGCAAGTCGGCTGACGATGTAGTCAAGGCAATGCATCCTATTTTAGCTCAGTATCCAATGAAACATTTGCAGACTGACGATGGTAAAGAGTGGTTCAATTCGAAATTTCAACAACTTGTGCAACAGTACGGTATCAATCATTATTCAACATTTTCAGATAAAAAAGCGTCAATAGTGGAACGTTTCAATAGAACACTTAAACATTTAATGTGGGTCAAATTCACTGAACGAGGAACCTATGGGTGGACAGATATTCTAACCTCACTTGTTAAAGAGTACAATGGCAGAGTACATCGTACAATAGGTATGCGACCGGCTGATGTTGAGAAGGTGCATGAGAAGCTTTTACTTTCCAAACTTGGTAAACAGCGTCAAGAGTATCAGCAGGGCTTGTTGGATAAATCACAGCCTACGTTCTATCCGGGTGCTCATCAGAAAATTGAGCCAGGTGATAAGGTGAGAATCAGCAAGCATAAAATGACGTTTGACAAGGGATACCTACCCAATTGGACAAATGAACTGTTCACGGTAACACACGACCCACAGTGCCAGTAACCTATGAGTTGGAAGATTATAGAGGTGAGCCTGTGCAAGGAGGATTCTATGCTGAAGAAATTGTAAAGACAAAAGTGCCAACTGTATTTGAAATTGCCAAGGTATTGAAGAGAAGAGGTAACAAACTGTTGGTGCGCTGGAAAGGATACGATCGCAGTCACGACTCGTGGATTGATAGAGGTGACCTTGTGTGAGTGAGATGAAACAGGTCGTGCAACAGCAAAACAAATTCAAGATAATTGACTTTGATCAAGTGGTGAGAGGTTGTGGCTTGGCAGACCTGGAAATGGACACAAAGAAGCGCCATGGTCCTTTGTTCCCCAACCACATGAGATGCATTATTTGTGGACCATCTGGGTGTGGCAAAACCAATTTACTGTTCAACATGCTGTTTGATCGTAAAGGAATTCACTTTTCAAACATTTACGTTTGGTCAAAGACTACATTTCAGCCAAAGTACAAGTTACTTCGTACAATTATGCAAGGACTAGGTGATGGAATGAGCTATGTCGAGTGTAACACAAGTGAAGAAATACCTGCCCCAAATGAACTGCCAGCCAACTCAATAATTATTTTCGACGATGTGATTTGTGAACAGCAGGAGGCCATCAGACAATACTTTAGTGCCGGTCGGCATAGTGATGTTGACATGTTTTATTTGGCACAGACCTACAGCCGCATTCCAAAACAACTTGTGTGATAATGCAAACTTTATAATTGTGTTTGAACAGGATGAGCTGAACATGAGACATTTGTATAGAGATCATGTAGGCGCTGACATGACCTTTGATCAGTTCAAGAGCATGTGCAATCAGGCCTGGTCATCAGCTGCGCATGCATTCCTTGTGATTGATCGCTCATCCAAAAGAATAGAGGGCGCTACAGGAACGGGCTTGACACCTATCTAGTTGAGGTGTAAGCTCACTGGAGCTTCAGCACACTGGTGTACACCAAGCAGGATGGATGTGAATCGTAAGCAGACTGTGGAGGAGATTGCTCCCACCATCAAGGAGATTGCCAAGCTGAAACGTGACATCAAGAGGAAACACAAGGAGCTAACACTTGGAAGTGAAGTGTCAGAGGAGCATCATGCAAAGCGCATAAAACCGTTGACTGAACCACTAGCCAACATTGTTGAAGCTCTCAAAACCACCACCACCACCACCACCACCACCACCACAGCAGCAACCAGCAGCGGAACCACTGCCAGCAGCACAAGAGCCCCACCCACAACGCCTTGCAGTACCTGTACGCCAACATAAACATCATGCACTACCCACACCACCACTAACACCGATACAGCCACGACCTCTGAAACAAGCTCTAAAACAACTGCAACTGCCTGACATTGGAGAGGAGACTCCTACATCCTTTGAAGCATTCGGAGATGATTCACACTTTAGTCCAGCTCCAAGTACATCCGGTGTTGTGAGAAAGTTGTGGAGCAATAAGGATTCACCTTTGAGTGAGGATGATGATGTTCCAGGATGGTCAATGGATGAGGAGGATCAACAAAATGAAAGTGTTCAACAATTGATGGATACTAGCCGAGATGTGGTGGAATCTGAATTTGATCAAACAGAATTGGCTAAAACATCTGTGGGGATCTATGTTAAAGGTTTGATTAGAAAGGAGTTGAGCTTTGATGATACATTTGGACCAAAAGTGATTGACAACAGTTTTCGTTTAGGTAGCAAAATTTTAACCTTTGGAACTAGCAAAAAGATTGTGTTGACTGATCCTAACAATGCCGGAAACGAGCAGACTTTTGATGCTACACAAGGACTTTGTGAACTTATATTTAGGAAAATTCCAAGCACTACAAAAGTAACGTTGGCCGACAGAAAGGCCTATGTAGCCATATTGGAGTTTACCAATGTGTATAGAGATGACTATGCTGCAGGTGGTAAAATTAGAGACTACAACAATATCAAGTACAAGGGAACAATACTTCCGCTGTTGAAAAAGGCAAAAGAAAGGAAAAGGAATCAGTGGAAGAGGACTGGTGGCACCATTCAATATGGTGGCAAACAGTGGTACCAAGATTGAATATGTCTACTACAATGACCCCAATGAGCTTGTAGACAGACTACAACTATTGGATCAATCCAAAGCAGTTGGTAACACTGGTCATGAGAATGAAATCAATTCGATTCTGGAAGAGTTGGTGGAAGGCGGTTACATAGTTGGCAACCCTGCAAACTAGTTGTACTATATAAGCGGATGATGTACTGTCCACTTTGTATTCATCATGAACACATTGGGTAACATTAATGCTCGTCATAGACGGGTGATCAATTTAGCAAATCCTCAAAGCAGCAGAGATGCAATAAATCTTGGTACATGTAGAGATTTGATTGAGGTGTGGCTGCCAAAGAGAAGGGATACAAGTACATTGCAAGTATTTACAAGTCTCAATGACTCAGTACTGACTGATGTGATGGATCCAATCAGTGCCACAGATGGAGTGAACAAGCGATATTTGGAGAAACGGATGGATGAGCATTCTCGTGAAGTTGTTGAAAAGTATTAACAGTTATGGTAACTTTGGTTAAGGAGCGTGCAAACGGTGATACAAGTTTTACAAGTGGACAGGAATGGAAAGATATGGTCTTGAAGCGTGTAGGACTTGACAAGCCTCCTGAGGGTATAAAAGAGAGTGAGGAGAACAAAGAACACCATTAGATGGCTAGGTGCAAAGGAAAGAAGAGATACCAGGAAGGGGAGTGTTGTCGGCACTTGCAAATGCCACTGGAACAATAGTCAACAAAGCAGTTGATATTTTACCAGTTGAACTTCATCTTCCCGGTTACCAATACTGCGCCCAGGTACAGATCTGAAGAAGCAGTTGGCAAGAGGTGATCCAGGAATCAACAGACTTGATCGGGCCTGCAAGCAGCACGACATTGCCTATTCACAGAATAGTGATACAGCAAGCAGAGCAAAGGCTGACAGGGACTTGGCTGAACGAGCTTGGAGTGTAGCAACATCTCCAGAGGCAGGATTGGTAGAAAGGGCTGCAGCAGTAGCGGTGACCAACATCATGAAGGCCAAAGCAAAGTTTGGAGGAGGAGCAAAACGTCAAGGGAAGAAGAAGAAGGTAGCAGCTGCTTCCAAAAGGGAAAAGGACTCTACCTGAGACGTCAACAGAAGACGGGAAACGGAGCACGCCATCGTCAATGCAAACGGCGATGGTAATTGCTCTTCCAGATCGAGCGCTGACTGATGCAGACCTCTACAAGTATGCGTGTCGTCTGAAGCTGAAACATTTCCGAGGAGTGTTTATGCGGGATGCTCTACCCGCATCAGGACCTTTGAAACGAGAGTGTGGCATCATCAATTTGGACACCAGCAATGGAGCCGGCACACATTGGGTGTGCTATGTGAAGAAGGATGGAGCTGCCATCTACTTTGACGGCTTTGGAAACCTCAGGCCACCACAGGAGTTTATCGACTACATGCACCGCGGTTTGAGCCAGCAACAAGGATCGAGTACAACTATAATCAGAAGCAAGAAGATCTGTACTCTCATATTTGTGGCCATTTATGTTTGAAATTTTGGTTGATGAAAATAATAAATGAAAATTTTTAATATTGCACAACAAGTTTTAATCATTTCCTTTCCAATAGTATAAATAATGGGCAACAAGGCCTATTGCCAGTCATTGTGCAATAGTGCATTGAGCAGGCAAGACCATGATGCTCTGTTTTGGAGGTAATACATCTGTGCTGAAAAGTGATTTTATCCACCGCTTGATACAAGCAGTGGTGAATGGGAAATTGGACTCATCAGCTTTACAAGCTGCAATTCAATACCCAATGTTGAAATGAACTACAACAACAAATTCTATTATGCTCCAAAAATAACTCATGTGTTTAAGAAGAAGGGTGCAAAAGCTGATGCTGCAGAAGAAGAGGATGATCCATCGCTGAAACATCATGAAATTATAGATGATAGGTCAGCCATACTCAATCAATGGTATAAGGTGCTTCTCAAAGCTAAGCAGACATCGGCTGGTGGAGACATTGATTATGAAGATAACTCTATAACAGATAGTAGACGGACTGCAAGAGCTACTACTGCAGCTCCGGTTTATAAGATACTGGAGTTTGTATCATTGCCAGAAGGCAGTTTTGAATTTCAAACAATTGCCAACCTGCTTACATCAAGGCTACATGATCGCAACATAAAACTTCAGATGGCTGTGGACCCATCAACCTTGAAATGTTCAGTATTGAGCAATGCCAAATTGGATTTCACAAAACCTGAGTCGATTGAAGTCTGCTGGGATTCAACAACACTAGGATCATAGAGGCTGACACAGAGGCTAAAGGTGATACAGCAGTGCAAATCAGTCGACCCAATGTAATACGTGTAAAGTGCAATGTTGTGAGTGGGTCGTACTCAAATGGTGTTAAGGATCACGTGATCTATGAGTTTTACCCAAATGTTGATCCAGGGTATAAAATAGTTGTGACTGTACAGAATGTAATCTATTTGCCGGTGGACGCCAAGCAGATTGGTAACATTACGTTGGAGGTTGTTGACGAGAACGGACGTCTCATTAATAATAGAGGTGAGGAGATCAATATTACTCTGCATCTGAGACAACGCAAGTGAGATGGTGCTGATATTTGATAAGTGGAATCGTGGACTGGATAATGAGGCGGCATGCGACATGGAGGTAGATCGTCAACCTACAGAAACAGATAAAAGGCCTGCAAGTGCTGCAAACGTCATTCGTCATTTAGACTCTGTAGAGTTAACATCAAGGAGCATCAACTATTTGAAAAACGTGGCTGTCACCTACGACAACAACAACAGCAGCAATAATGGGAGTTTTAGATGTGACAAGGAGTGGACCCAGATCGGATAACAGCATCATTGGCTATGAGTACCATTCTCATGCTCCATATACTACAAGCTTCAAAGCCAATGATGAAATACGGATACCAATTCAACAACAGGACATTTACACAATCCCATCAGAAAGCTATCTACATGTGGAGTTTAAGGTGGCAAAGGGGGCTAATGCCGCCTTGGGCGGAAGTCCCTGTGTCTCTGGATTCTTTGCTCACCTTTGGTCAGAGATACGCTATGAGATAAATGGTGTGATAGTAGATAGCATACGCACCCCTGGAATTACCAGCCTGATGAAGAATGCTATGACATTTGATGTCAATGAGAAGAACAGGATGGAACGAGCTGGCTACAAGTTTGATCCAACAGTTGGATTTGCCACTTTTCCTCCCAATGGAGCTGATACAACAATCATGGATGTGCCTCTACGCTACCTGCTGGGCTTTGAAGATTACAAACAGATTCTACTGAATGTGAAACAAGAGCTGGTTTTGAGACGCAGTGCTGACACTACTAATTGTTTGAATGCTTAAGGTTGTCATTGAAAAATTACATGGAGAATACCCTATGTGGAAGTGGCTGATGAAACAAACTTCGTCTGCTGAAACTTGTACAGAATGATACACCTATAAGTATGACATTCCGGCATTGGGAATTGTACGAGTACCCAACCTTACCTGCTACAAAGAAGCATACATGGACTGTCAAGTCAACAGCACAACATGAGAAGCCTCGCTACATTGTGATTGGGCTGCAGACAGCGCGATATGGAGTGGCAACTGCTAATTCATCCCAATTTGACAAGTGCCACATCAGAGACATTCGAGTGTTTTAAACAACAAGTACTATCCGTATGAGAGCATTGGCGGTGATGATTGTTGTGTATATGGCATGTATGAAGCTTTCAATGGAGCCTACAATCATGGACATTCCCAATTGGTCAATCCCCTGTTTGAAAAGAGTGCTCTAGAAAATGGCCGAATGATGTTGTATGCTTGATTGTTCCCCAAAATGAGTCACTTAAAACTGGCAGTATTGATGTGAGAATTGAGTTTGAAGCAACTGAAAACATTCCTGCAGATACACGTGCCTACTGTCTGATGATTCATGATGTGACCAAAGAGTACAAGCCAATGTCGGGTATTGTGCAATCTGCCTAGAGAGAGGGTATAAAGGTGGATGACAAGTGTTAGGATAGTCATTCTGGTAAGAAGCATTGGGCGAAGCAGGCATCATGTCCACAGCTAAGAGAGTTTTACAGTTTTTGGATGAGGAAGGAGAGTTGCCTGAAAGTGATGGTGAGGATGTTGTGGGATGCTGCATTGGCTTCTCTACTAAGCATGGGAAGAAGGATGCAGATACTGCTGCTGCTGCTGCTGATGATGAAGATTCTGATGAACACGAATACATGGAAATGTTGCCGAGAAGAGCTGCAGACATTTTGGACCACTACCACTCTACCTGATGGACTTTCAGGGATTTGAAGGATTGAACAATGAGTTTATTGTCAAGGAGATGGCTATATTGGAACGTGATGATAGGCATTGTGTGACAACGCATCATTATTTCTTCAAGCCACCCTACCCAGACATGCTGCTGAAGACAAGTGAGCTGCTTGACAACAATGCTTTACAACGAGCAAAACATGGACTGCGATGGTCTGGCAATGGAGCTGGTCAGAGACATCTACCCTATTCTGAATTGAGACAGATTGTGTGTGGAACAGTTGGAAGATGGCTGCATGAAAACAACAACTCAATCAAGATCTTTGTCTATGGCTATGAGAAGATTACTCTGCTCAACACAATGCTGCAGCTGGATGACAGGGAGAATGTGGAGTATGCGGACCTAAGTTCACCTTATCTTTTCCATGAGATGCCCAATCTGGATACACTGATGAAGAATGCTACAGGAGTCTACTGCCCAGAACATTTCCTGCTCAACTTTGTGGAGACTTTGAGGATGAAGCTGGCTGGCGACAAAGGAACCCTGGATACTCAACCATTTTGTGCACTGAATGTAGTAAATGTTTCGCACAATTGGATAATGCAAACTTTGTTTAAAGATCAATATTTTTGTCGCAACTTGTTTATGGCAATAAAGAAAGAAATGTAATTATTGTGTCATCATTGACTTATCCCCACCACCACCTCTAGTATTTGAGGAGTTGCTGCTGCTCAGTATAGTTTAGTTTGACATCTACAGTCAAGATGTACTCAAGGTATTTGAGCTCAAGGGTGGTTTGAATTTTTCAAATAAATCCTATTATATTAAGCAAGTGTAAATGCTAACCAATGTAATCTAATAAGAAGAGAGAAGAAAATGTTAATACATTGAATAAATACTTGAAATATAGTTGTTGTGTTCTTACTTCTTAATATCCTTATTCATTATTACTTAATAATTAATCATAAAATCAAATATTCACTCACTCAGTGGTAGAATCTCATATTCATAAAAGGGGTTTGATGATATATTTGAATGATTATCATGAAAAGGGTGAGATGTAAATTTTAACTAGTTTTGAAAACAATCTATGGCTGTTAAAATGTATTTGTAACCTCCATTTTGTCGACTAAATTCTCTCATGTCAACAAGATCTGCCTGCATCAAATCCGCTAAGCCTCGAATTTCAACATGGCGAGTTGGAAAATTTCTTCTAGCCTGTCTATGCAGCTCATGTGCAATTCTCTTTGTGCTTCATTCTGTTTGAAGACCAAACTAGAACTGAGGCTGAATCTTTGAAAGAGAGGGTTTTAAAATACGAAATGAAAACAATATTTATTTTTCAAAATATTTACTGGTCTTCAACATTTTAACTATTTCACAATAAGGTGACTCAGCACAATGAATTAAAATCGGGTCATCAGTCTCTTCCCAGTCACAAAATATTGCCTGACAACAGATACATTGTACATCATCTTGAAAACCTGTGTAATACAAACCAGATTTCACCATTTTTCAACATGTGGTAAAACTTCGGCCATTTATTAAAAGTATTCCTTATTACTTCCTCCGTTCTCAGCACACATTCTCTAGCAACTACATAGCATTCATAATTTTCATCCACACTCCTGGCCAAACTACACTCCGAATTGTTTATTTTATGCATGAACTTTATGTGTTCTAGATCAAGAGTTCCACTAGTCTTCCAGCCACACTCCGCACAAACAATGTATGGCACATATGGATGAAAAATAAAACCGGCTTGTAGCACTTCATCTCTGTCAATATACGACATTCTCTGGCACAATAACATGACTCTTGCTGGATTGAAAATCACCATTTCAGACTTTGCTAACACTAAAGATACAAACTTGAGCAATACAGCGCTCTCATTAGAGTCACAAGCCCAACTGAAAAATAATTCACTTGATCATGTTTTCAAGCCAAAAATCATATAATTGTTTTGAAGTTGTGTTACAATCGCTGGTTCATGTCCCAGCTTCCGCGTATGGTTTCTTGTGTCCCAGTCCCCGCCTGTGATTTCTTGTGTCCCAGTCCCCGCCTGTCATTTCTTGGTGTCCCAAAATCCGCCTATGTTTTCATGGTATCAATACCATGTCCCAGTCCCCGCCTTTCAATACTACTCACACCGATTAGATGGAGGAGGAGAAGGAGGAGGAGGAGAAGGGGAAGGAGTAAATAAGGGTAGAGGAGGAGGAGGAGGAGGAGGAGGAGGAGTAGAGGGGATAGAGAAAGAGGAGGAGAAAAAGGGGTAGAGGAGGAAGAGGAGTAGGCGGAGAAGGAGGAGGCGTTGTAAGATTGAGATGGAAGAGTAGGAACGGAGGAGGAGGAAGAAGAGAAGAAGGAGGAGGAAGAAGCGAAGGAGGGGGAGGAGGAGGCTGAAGAGAAGGGGAGGAGGAGTAAAAAGAGGAGAAGAAGGAAGAGGACATTCCTCTCCTTCCTTTCCACAGCAAATAGACGAAGAAATATAGAAAGAAGAGTTAAGTATAGTTGAGAGAGCAATTAGCATTTTCCAGCGATAAATAATGTAATTTAACAAGGCAACTTGATAGCCAATAACAATGAAGAAATTTAATGAATACATAATAGGCTATTTAACGCCTGATTATGTATTGAGTTATTGGCGACTGTGCATTCAGACTTCAAGAGGATTCTTATTAACTGTTCTTTACACGTTGAGTTTATAGTTAATTTTTATTGAATGAAACAATGTAATTCCACAGATTTTTCTAATTCCAGTGGATTCAGACTACGAGAGGATTCTTATTAATAATTGTTCCTTGCAAGTTAAGTTTAGAGTTTATTTCTAATGTATGAAACTTTGTAATTCCACAATGTAATCTAATTTATTCTATTTTAACCATTGAATATATACCCTATATAAAAAATTACTTTTCCAAATAGTCCCTCTAGTCTTCTTATTGTTTTAAAAGCATAACATGTTGAAAACTAACACTGACAAAGGCAAATTGTAGGAAAGAAGTGAATCATTCAACATAATATGATTTACGTATAATTTCAATGCAAATATTATGGGAATTGATAAAAGTATGGTGGTTTTGTCCGAGCTAACCAATCAAATGGCCACACTGTGATTATACAGTCTCTGTAGAAAACCCTAGCTCAGCTCATGTAGGTTGAAGGTTATCAATCCAAGAGGAATATCAATCAGAAAAAGAGATTAAAGTGGACACAATAACTTCTGTTAAACGATGGAATTCAAAACACAAAAACTTGATGATATATTATATTCTAATAATAACAATCAAGAAAAAAATATTGAAAAAAAGATTAGAACTCTTGTCAGAAGATGGAATTCAAAACACATAAACTGGAATTTTTATTAGAAGTTCAATAACGTATTGTGTTTGAAGGCCTTCTAACAAATTTTAAATTCGGCAACCAGGAAGCCGATAATAAAATAGCGTAAGGCTAGGCGTACACCGGTTAGTCAAGACAAGACAAGACGACATTAGTCACGTTTAGTCACAGTAATTCACATAGCTTATGAAGCAGCACACACCGATGCAATGACTAATCGGTGTGTGTTGCTTCATAAGCAACTATGTGAAGTACTGTGACTAAACGTGACTAATCTCGTCTTGTCTTGTCTTGACTAACCGGTGTACGCCTAGCCTTTGTCTCCAAACAGTGATCGTTTTGGAAGTGCTCAATGGCTCAATATAAAGTCAATGGATAGATTACACTAGTAAAAAACTTGACAAAATAAATATTCGTGTAGTTCATAGTTCAAACATACCATAACAATAAACTAGCTGCTATTTACATAAGTGTATGGGCGGCTATAGCACCATCTATCGTTCAGCTACTGAACTGCGAACTATTTTATGGACCAATAATAGAAAGAATAGATTATGTTAGTGGATTGGAATATATAGTCAAAACTAGATAGATAGATAGTCAAGACAGCCATAGCTTGGTTTTTATCAACTACTTAGACATTTGTTGCGAGATTTATTTTGGATGGACCGTCGGTTCTAGGAAGCTAGGGATTAGACCACTAGATTAGCCTACTCCTTGAGATGGCTGGCTTATTTATAACACAGACCTATTGTCGATGAGATCGCATTGATACAACTCAAGGTTTCTGGTTTTGTACGGTCCGATAGACACGAATACATCTTTTCCGCTTTGAAAAACAACTAGAAAACCAAAAATCGTTCAGGAAACTAGCCCTAAAAAGCCGAGACACTCTTCATTGTCAACGCAACACCATTAGCAAAATAGCGAAATCGTGTTTTCGCTAAAATATTTCTCTACGATTGTGGAAATTCGTACTTTTTTCAACATGGAAACTTTTTATAGTTTGTAGAGAATATTTATTCTTTCTGCTTTTAAACTAATTCGGGGGAAGTTGATTCTAAGTGTGTCAGAACAAAGTGGCGTTCAATAAAGAATTATGATTGCTTGATGGTAATAAATTGAATGTTGTTATTCTAATGGGCATCTTACTTGATATTTTAATCGGCAATATTTTTTAGTGCTTTCAAAATTTATATATAAGTCTCCAATATATATATAATTATGATTCTCCAAAATTTATATAATTATGAGTCCAAATGTTTCATAGATAAAGATGTTGTTGGGAGATTCAGTATTAATATTTTAACAGTACTTTATCTACGACCGTGTTATAACGCAATCATTACAGTTTCATAATTGAAATCGAAACAGTAGCTTTTTCGAAATAGAATTTGAAAGTGGCCACCTAATGGAGATTGGTGTAGAAGTTGAAATAATTTCAAGTTATGAACCTAAAGACTGTTTAAAATAGAATATTGTCAATAAGTATAAGGCTAGGCGTACACCTTATGAAGCAACATACACCGATTAGTCATTGCATCGGTGTGTGCTGCTTCATAAGCAGCTATGTGAATTACTGTGACTAAACGTGACTAATCTCGTCTTGTCTTGTCTTGACTAACCGGTGTACGCCTAGCCTCAGGGAAGATTTATGCTACATGCTCACTGACTTTCAGGAGAGACAGTTGTTAAAATGGACCCACAGTTCTCAACATACTACATTAACAACTACATGGAACAAGACTGCTCTTGGATGGGTGACCGAGACAAAAAATTGTGCAATTAGGCGAGGTGGAACCTACCGATAAAAAATTTCTTAACTGTAGCCACTACTAGAGCTTTTACCTTAGAGAGACTATTTTTAATGTTAGAAAAGTTATTTTTCATGTTGTTTCTATCAAAATTAGTTTGAAAAATGAGTGAATGGGTTCATGTTTGACTGTAATTCCATATTGAAATTAAAAATTTGGCAAAAGTATGGCGGTGGCGGGAATGAAAAATGTTCCAAAACACTGTTCTTTTTACACTTACGACCACACTGTGATTATACAGTCTCTGCAGTAGGCCTACTATATGTGAGTCGATTTTAGCAAACTTTATCCACAGCGGGAGTTCCAATAGCAACAAATAAATTACGTGTCGAAATTCCTTCGTTTTTTTACTGCTAAATATTCATGAATGGCAAGCCCTTTCATTGATGGAGCCGTAGCCCACTATACGGAATTGCAAAAAAAAATAACGGAATCTATCGGTTTCACACCTCAACTGGCGACAATCGACTATCGAGCTCATTAATCGATTTATTTATTTGGTCATTTATCGATTTTATCTGCTCGGATTTATTTGGGCGCTTGTTGGACGTCGTGTAATTGACGCCATTTTGAATTTATTTCGTAGATTTTCGCCAATCTTGCGCTAGATTACATAGTTGTTAGCAATAAATCTCGAAACATCGAGTCTCGAAACAGACTCGATTAATCTTTTACTCTGAACGAGCAAACCATTCATAATATTAAACGAGTTCACCCCATGCAGCGCAAAGCGCAACTTATTTTCTTCACTACATAAGGATGAACTTCAAATCAAAATAGAAAAGATTTTTTTAATTTTTGTGTTAGGCCTACTCAATATGCAATAATTACAATGACAGTGCAATATCTAACTAATTATTAGATTGTTGGGCTAAGACATTAATTAGAACTGATAGACAATTGTGTTTCCTAGTATCCTTTTTTTATTATAGATTACTGTAAGAAAAAACTTGTATTTTGCAAGTATGTAGGCCTATGCTAATATGTGAAATCTAACTGTCAATACACAAAAAAGTATACAGAAATAAACATGTCAAAAAAGAGCAATATTCTATCTACTGACACATGCCTTGTTTTTCAATTTTGACAGAATGAACATGAATCTTTTCAAGATGCAAAAAGAAAAGAAACTTTATAAAGTGTTTGTGAAAATTAATGCCATACGTTTTACTCGAAATTATTATACAGAAATATGAAGAATTCAGATCGAAGCTTCTGAAACCCTTGTTGTTTCTTGATATGGTGGTAACTTTAAACGCCGTAAATTTCAACAGAAACTAGTGAGAAGATAACCAATATTCTGGTGAAAATGCTTTCAATTTGATAAATACAATCGGCAAGTAGGTCTATAAAAAACACGAAAAAACAGCAGATTAGTAGTTTCCCAATTCTCACAGTTAAAATGTTCTACAGTTCCAAGACTCTCTCACTAATTGTTAAGCATGACTTTGGTGACACTTAAATCGTCATTTATTTTTGAACTTTTCAAGTCGAAAAAGCGTGAACTTATGATTACAAGTGGACAAGTTGGACTAATCTGCTGCGATCAGTGTATACTAAGTTGAAAGACAGCCAAGGCCTCCCATAAGAAGATTGAAGAAGAAGAAGAAGAAGAAGAAGAAGAAGAAGAAGAAGAAGAAGAAAAAGAAATAGGGGATGGGTGAACGATATTTTATCAAACATAAAGAAATGAGGCGTCAGGCAAGGTCTTCAACTTGACTATCGATACTTCACTTTATACATCTCATTCATTGTTTTTCTTCTGTTCACTCTCTCTCTCTCTCTCTTTGTTGTTTTGTTCATCATTCTCAGGCAACATAAACATTTGAGTTGGAAGTAATAAATCATAATGATTCCCGACATTTAAATCATGGTAACAGAATGGTAATCACTCTATTAAATGCATTTTATTCTCAATTATTTTCTATTTTGAAATATTCTAGTATACGCGAAAAAGCAATAATACTCAGTTCTCTCAAGTAATTTTCAGTTTAAAGAAATTCTCAATCAACCAGTAACTCTATCAAATTGAGTGCTTCAAAACTGGAACAGATTGAACTAGAACAGTTTCATAATAGAGCATCCATTTTATAAATTCGTCATTACAATACAAGTTTCAAATTCCATTTCCAAAAAGCAACGGTTTCGATTTCAATCATGAAACTGTAATGATTGCGTTATAACACGGTCTTAGATAAATTCAATCAGCCCCTGCGCTCACTAAGCAACTGCTATCTGATTTCAGTCAGCAACCCAGCGTTGCCAGATGACTTTGGCTGATAGGTTAGATTACCCGAAAAACAGCCAAATGTCATCTGGCAAAATTGGGTTGCTGACTGAAATCAGATAGCAGTTGCGAAGTGGGCGCAGGGGCTTATGGAACTAACATACAATTGGCAGAAATTGACAAAAATTCTCACTAGAATTTGATTAAAACTTGATGAAACCAGATTGATTCCACAGTTTTAGAGTTTGTACACGTTTCGTCACCCGACAATGTCTTTCTCCTACCTTGAATTCCAATATTTGATTTTTTTCTTTAAATTTTACCCAAGTAAAGGTTTCCCCCTACCTTGACTTTGAATCTGAATTTTTATCTCTTTTTGTGATTCAGTTTTGTTGGTGTGGCTGTCATTTCTATTCCAACCACCGACAGAGGCATTTATGATAATCAATGTATTGGCGTTTCTCCGATTCTGCCAGCCAATCGATTACGTATGGAAATCGTATTCAGATTTCATCTCACATTTCTTGTTTTCTGTCTCATTACTGGATTACATTTACATTCTCTAACAATGGAGTCATTTTAGCCTTGAATTGCATTGATTCTATTAGCAGTCATTCTCAATATTTTATTTGAGTTATTACTAAATAATAATATTGACAAAATTTATCTTGCATTCACTTTTATCAATAAATTCTTATATATAATGCATAATTTTTTTCAAATATTATGGTTGTGTACATTTCAAATGAAATAATTTCTGTCCTTAAAACAATTAAAATTAATGTGATATTATAGTATCATGAATTGCATTCATTCTCAAAATTATAATTATGATTCTTATGACAGAAATAAATGTTTGGTATCTAACAGATTTCTCTCAAAGGATTAAGTCAGCATTGCTATAAGATGGGAGTTTGAAGACCTTTTCAGAATAACTTTTAAAAGATTTCAACAATAGATTCAGCATTTGTGGGTTAATATTTGTGACATATAAACACATTTGTTTTCTGACAAGTGAAACTTGATTGCTGTAGACATCAGATAAATATTTTAATGTGAGTAATTTATCATGAAATTCAACTCAGTTTACCTAAGACTTTGTGTAATATTGTAACTAATGCAATAGAAACTGATTGATATTCAATGAATGTAATTTATTGAGAATGTTAATCAGTAACTATATTGTCAAAATATATTGTATTTTTCATTGAATTTTTAATTTCAACAACAATGCTCATATATGTTTGTTAATTTCTTTAATAACGTACAAACAACCAGATATTAGTGTTTCATTATGTTTAAATATCACATCTCACCAGACACTGTGTCAGAGATTCAATGAAATCTTCATATATGTATTGTACTTTCATAAATTTTCATAACTAAACCAAAAGAATAATTACAAAACTCTAGTATTATCTAATGAATTATTTACTTCTTCTGTATTATACTTCCAAAACTTGTGATCAATTTTCATTTTCCACTATCCTGTTTTTAATTTCGCTCATATTTTTCAGGAAAACGTTTTCCACACTAAAACTCTCATCATTGTATAAGGTAAGGCATTACTTTTGGATTCACTTTACTAACATGCAGTCATGTTATCTTATGTAAGAAACGGAATTTGTTAACTTGTGTCCTTGGTAATGAAAAATTGCAAGCACAATTTAAAATTAGATTCGCGTTGTACAAATCTGATACAGTTCTGACATTGATTGATTGAGTAGAATTATAAAAATACTTCAACAAATTTCTACTAGTCACTATTCACTAGTAGTTCTGCTGTTCACCACCAGAGGCTATACAGTCCGTGAAATAAATATTTATTCATCTTGCATAAGTATGCGAGCATTCGTCTTGCTCTGTTCAATTTCAAATCAATCGTTTGTAGTTCTATAATTATTTTTAGCACAGTATATCCTCGAAGGTGTGAAGGTTGTAGGTTTGAGTTCATAGTCTATTATAATAATAATCTAACTTTACTTATAAAATAATTTACTTCTCACATAAAAGATTTCAACTTCGCAGGCTCGAGCTTCTCTGGAAGGGACCATTATTTTTATAACGAAAGGCCCATTACTATAATAACCAAATCATGAAAATTCCTCCACTTTATTATTTTCACAGTTCACCAAGATTTATTAAAATTTTTAAGAAATGTTTTGTTTCAATGTAGAAAACATAAAATGGCAATAAAATTTAATTTTTAAGAAAAACGTTATTGAGGGTTTCATGGGTGTCATAGACCTTTTTTGCTGGGGATGATGCCCACATAATCTCTAGGCTGGTGCGTGGGTAATGGGAAGGATGATGATGAGAGATGAATGGACCTACAGCTTTAGGTGGGTTCCGAACCACCGGGAAGCGATTTTGAAGCTCATAAATTGTATTTAGAGGAGCCGGTCACCGTTACAACAGGAGTGGTAGGCGCCGTCTCATATCTAAAATCAAAATCAAAATAGTTTATTGTCAAAAAACATTATACATGTCATAACAACGTCAATTCATTAACTAAAATCTCAAATAAATAATCTTACCGATTAGACTCCCCTATGCTACTACTGGGACTACCGCTTTTCTAATTTGGACATAAAACTGCGAAACAAAAAAATCATTATTTTAGGCCATATTATTATCAGGAGTAAGATAGGTCAGACTTCGAAAATAAACCGTAAAATTCTCAAGTAAGCTTCTTTTGAGAGGAACAAACACTGAATTTGACCAATGGAAAAATCAAGCAAGCACAAAGGAATGTCAACGTTCAATTTAAAGTTATTGAAAGAGACTCTCACTTCTCACGGTAGCAGTCTATGTTCATTTGAAGAATGTCTTATTTGTGAACGCTCTGTCAAAGCCTACGTTCTAGTGAAATATTTGTGGAATTTCTGTGACTCAAGTGCTTCAGAGCCCCGAGTCTCACCTCTTGAGATGAACTCAACACATTTTTTTTTGAGTTTTCAAGAGGCCTTTGCTTTGGTAAACGAGAACTAAAATATGCAATGGTGATAAATATCTTACTTTGATGTGGATGAGGTACGGTATTATCTATTTGTGGTGTGTTGAAAACGACAGTACAATGTATTAGTATTTACATCATCCTCATCTTATACTCCTAATCCTCCTTCTCACCCTCCTCCTCCTCCTCCTCCTCTCCTCCTCCTCCTCCTCCTCCTCCTCCTCCTCCTCCTCCTCCTCCTCCTCCTCCTCCTCCTCCTCCTCCTCCTCCTCCTCCTCCTACTCCTTCACCTCATCCTACTCAACCACTCTCCATCATCTTCTTCTTCTTCTTCTTCTTCTTCTTCTTCTTCACCTCCTCCTCTCCCTCCTCCTCCTCCTCCTTTTCTCCTCCTCCTCATCCTCCTCTTCCTCCTCCTCTCCCTCCTCCTACTCCTTATCCTCATCCTACTCAACCACTCCCATCATCTTCTCTCCTCCTCCTCCTCCTCCTCCTCCCCCACCTCCACCACCTCCTCCTCCTCCTCCTCCCCTCCTCTCCTCCTCCTCCTCCTCCTCTTCCTCCTCTTCCTCCTCCTCTTCCTCCTCCACCTCCTTATCCTAAGGAATTGACTGGGGCATTTGGAAAGGTGAAAAACAAAACAGGATGAAGAAGTAAGAAAGAAGAAGAAGCAAAAGAATACGAAGGAGAAGGAAGAGGAAGGAAGATGAAGAGAAGGAGGAGGGGAGATGGAGGAGTGGGAGGAGAAGAAGAATAAGAAGAAGAAGAAGAAGTAGGTGAATGAGGAGGAGAAGAAGAATAAAGAGAAGAAGAAGGTAGAGGAAGGAAGAGGAAGAGAAGGAGGAGGAGGAGATGGAGGAGTTGGAGGAGGAGAAGAAGAATAAAGAGAAGAAGAAGGTAGAGGAAGGAAGAGGAAGAGAAGGAGAAGGAGATGGAGGAGTTGGAGGAGAAGAAGAAGAATAAGAAAAAGAAGTAGGTGAATGAGAAGGAGAAGAAGAATAAAGAGAAGGAGAAGAAAAAAGAGAAGATGAAAAAGAAAAAGAGGAAAAGAGTAAGATCGAAGAAGTGTTGTTTGAAGTGACATGCCGATTACAATCACTGACGTGCCCTTCTATTGAGATTATTTATCTATTTTATCAGGAAGGCATTGAGGCGAACAAGGCAGTGAAGTGCACTCTTTATTTGGTATCATGTTTTATTATTATTGTTGTTATCAATATCACGCCTTCACTGGATTCCACACTCTTAAGTCACATTACTCTCTTTTCCCTGACATAATTACAAAATAAAGTACACACTTCGTCTTTGCAGAATTCTGCTTCTTCTCCTCCTCCACCTCTTACTCCTCCTCCACCTTCTCTTCCTCCTTCATCTCTTCCTCCTGCACTCCCCTTTCTCCTTCACACCGCCCTCCTTCTCCTTCTCCTCCTCCTCCTCCTCATCCTCCTCCTTCTCAACTCCTCCTCCTCCTCCTCATCCTCCTCCTTCTCATCCCCTCCTCCTCCTCCTCCTCCTTCTCCTCCTCATCCTTCATCTCCTACTCCTTCTCCTCCTCCCTTCCCTCTTCTACGCTTCCTCCCTCCTCCCACTCAACCAACTCCTTCTCCTCCTCCTCGCACTTGTTGCAAATCCACTTCTTTTTCGTCATGTTCTTCTGTCATTTCTTCTTTCACTCTTTCTCAACTAACCTCACTTTCTTGTTCTTTGTCTCCTCCTTCTTCTTCTTCTTCTTCTTCTTCTTCTTGGTCCCTTTTTTCTTCTGCTTCCTATTCTTCTTCTACTTATTCTTCCTCTCCTCCTCATTCTTCTTCTCCTCCCCTCCACCTCCTCCTCCTCCTCCTCCTCCTGCTTCTTTTCTTCTAATTATTATAGTTATTACTATTCTACTTCTTCTCCTTAATTTTATTCTTTTTCCTCAATCTTCTGGTTATCGTTCTTCGTCCTTACTTTTCCTCTCTTTATTTTCTGTCCTTTTTCACTCCATCCTTTTACTCTCTTCTTTCTCCTTTTCTTCTTCTTCTTCTTCTTCTTCTTCTTCTTCTTCTTCTTCTTCTTCTTCTTATTCTTCTCCTTCTTCTTCTTCGCCTTATTCTTCTTACACCTTGCAATAACATGTTTGACACAGAATGCAGTGTAGCACAAGATAAATAGGTCAATAAATTACGATGAAATGAATCAGAGTGTAAATCAACACAGCTCGACAGTGCAAGGCTGTTAGAATAATAATTGTACAAACATGTCAGATATAGAATCAATAATTTCACTGATATTCTTCTCATTATTATGATTAGAAAGACGACTAGCCGTAACAATATTCTCCAATATATTTGAACTATTATATTTTGTAATAAAAATAGTCTTCTTCTTTTTCTTCTTCTTCTTCTTCTTCTTCTTCTCCTTCTTCTTCCTCTATCCTTCTCCTTCTTCTTTCTAAATCATTTTCTTTTTCCTCTTTGAAAAATAATTATTGTCAATTTTACAGTTCGTAGAGTCGGATTTTCAGATATGCAGCACTTCAAACTTGCTGCATACTCGTATAGAATGAAAGACTTATATTTTTCGTAATTCGTTTAAAGCTAGGCGTACACCGGTTAGTCAAGACAAGACAAGACAAGATTAGTCACGTTTAGTCACAGTTATTCACATAGTTGCTTATGAAGCAGCACACACTGATGCAATGACTAATCGGTGTGTGTTGCTTCATAAGCAACTATGTGAAGTACTGTGACTAAACGTGACTAATCTCGTCTTGTCTTGTCTTGACTAACCGGTGTACGCCTAGCCTTAGTTTTCTTTTCAAACTGCAAGGTAGAAACAGGTTGAAATAATAAATCAGAAGTGGGTTATTGTGATGTGAATAGCATAACAAAACAATCGGATTTCAAAGAAACAAGTCTCTAAAGATTTGGCAAATATTCAGATTTCTTACGCCTGCAATATGCATTTGTTCAGAGTACTGTACTTGATTTTAGTGTGTTTTTTTCATCGACTAGCTAGCTACAATACGTTATATTTGTAAAGCTTTTTCACTTTTATTCTATTTGTTTCTCTTTTAAAAAGAAACAAGCTGGTACACCAAAGTTGCTACTGGTTTAGTGCAGAGTTGCCATCAAGAGAACACTGCAAGATATTTTTATGAAAAAATCTTACCAATCCGCTTTTTCATTTAAATTTTTGAAAATACTCAGTAGTTTAATAAATCACTTGCCGTGTGATGGGCAGAGGCGTAGCCATTATATATGGAATACCCCCCCAGACAGAAGGGGGGTCCGGGGGCCCTCCCCCTTGGGAATTTTGATATTTGACAGGTACATAACACTGTTTTAGACCCATCACGAGTCTTCAGATGTAAATGAGATCTAATTGAAAAATTTTCAAAAACACTAACAGCTTGGGTGGTGCACGTGGATTATGAAGGTAAAAAGTAAAAAATAGATATTATCGACCTAAGTTCAAATCTTTAGCAGCGGTTTCCGAGGAACTATCTTTGTTCTATCATAGTTTCTGATAATACTACTATTATGAGAAAGAAAAAAGCAACTTAAAGGTTAGTACTAGTTCCAAAATGCAGAGACATGATTATAAATCTTGTTTGATTATTAGAGTCACTGCAACCTATTTCTTTCTCAACCACACTCTTGTATTCTTTCATACCTTGCTCTTCTCTCTTCTACTTCTCCTTCTTCTTCTTCTTTCTCTCTTCTTCTTCTCCTCCACTCTTCTCCCATCGATCCTCACCTCCGAATTCTACTTCCTCTATTTTATCTTACCTTTCCTTCCTCATTGTATACTCTGTCTTATTTCGTTTTTCTCTCTCTCTTTAAAACAATGCCAACTAACGTTCATTGGAGAATGCTAATGTTGCTCTGAATTATTACCATAATTTCAGTACGAAAGCTTTTGAAAATCTTCCGGCACGTGATATACCACGTGTGAGTTCTTCTACTCTCTTTATCACTCTTTCTATATTTGCCTCTCTCTCTCTGCTATTCTTTTCCTTTTCCAGCCTTTTCTATTGGGACCGCGTCAACCTGGGCTGGTGTTTCAGAAGAAGGAGAATAAAAAGAAAAAGAAGAAGAAGAAGAAGAAGAAGAAGAAGAAGAAGAAGAGGAAAAAGAAGAAGAAGAAGAAGAAGAAGAAGAAGATAAAGAATAAAAAGATAAAGAGTGAGAAAAAGATAAAAAGAGGACAAAAAAGAAGAGTAAATGAAAGACACAGAAATGTTTCAATATTTATATGATGTGAACAACATGATATTATTATTTTTATCACCGCGTACGAGCCCTTTAACCCTTAAGTGCGCGCGCCCGGTTTTGTAACGTAATTGCGCGCGTGGGGTCGTTCAGACCCCCAACACAAAAAAATCATTTTAACTTGCTGGTATCATATTATTTCAATTTTTTTTACTTCTATGTTTGCATGCAAGAGTTAGTAACTGTATTTGGAGAAAAAATCTATATTGAGAACCACTTTCAAATATAATTTAATGAATATTGTGCGAGTGACATACCTAAAATTCTAGCAGGTCTGGTAGCAAGAATTTCACATTGGAAGAAGAGAGGAACGGAATACTCAATTATAGGGACATATAATAATGTTTTGTCATGTTCGCCAGTATTTCATGGGCCAGGTAGGTGCCTAATAATATCTTGTAGGACGAGCTTTAGAAGTAGGTGAAATAATAGGTTCTTTCTTCCTGTCACTTTATCTTTCTCAATAAAGTCCTGTTCACAATATTCTCCAGCCCCACGGATACCGTGGCGTCTTCTATAATTTCATTTACATGGTCTTCAATGACATGCTCATCAACTATAATATTATTCGCAGTCATTTCGCACAAACAAAGTTTCAATCACACATCAATCTATGAACAAAAGAAAAAGTTAATTTTCTATGTATAAAAAGAAAGTAACACAGGTAAACGTGTGGGGATAAAAGCAACCCGACTGTATAACCATTGAATACCCATTGATATATATTCAATAGTATAACTAGCTGGTAACGTGAGTACGCGCGCGGGGGTACAAATGACCCTACCGAATAAAACTAGCTGGTAATGCGAGTACGCGCGCGGGGGTACGAATGACCCTACTGTGCAGACTAAATTTAAAACATTTGTTGTGCGAAACCGGATAGTGCTATTGCAAAACTAACTGCAAATATTGACTCACAACATTCCAGTGCAGAGATGTCTAGTCGGCAGGCAGTTTAGCCAACATATTCTATTAGACAGAGAAAAAATAATTTGCGTGGGGTCGTTTATACCCCCACGCGCGCACTTAAGGGTTAATCAGTGCTTGCACCATCAATTGATTCTCTGACAATGCCTTCAGATCGTGTCAATAGTTGATAGCAATCAATTACTGATTGACACTGATCGTGTACACTAAATTGACTGTTGCTTGTCAGTTCAGAGCGTGATTATTGACAATAATTGACACCAAAGTATTGTCATTGATCTGTTGACATAATATATATGTATTCGTAAGAGTGAGAATCTTGGTGACTGTTCAATAGTCACGTAATACAAAATAATACAGCGTTCACACGTTGCCAGTCTACTAGCGCCAGTTAACTCAAGATAACTTGATCTGAGTTGAATAAACACAACATTATTATTATTGGCGTATGGTTTTGATAGGTGGGGAGACCCGTAGGTAGTTCCACCTCGCCGTATAACCCAATTTTCCCATGATGAAGAAACCTTAACACATAACATTATATCAATTTTTAACGTGATTTGAATCCACGTTGAAAGGTTTATCTGAAAAAAACTGCGTTTCGCGAAAAGTGAGCGTTTTTCATGAAATTACCTTTCACGTTTTATGGGGATGAAATTAAATGATTATATACACAATGATATAAGCTTTTAAGTGAGAAAAGAAGGTGAATCCACAACAATTGAAATTAAAATATTCATTATTAGGTGGAGTTAAGACTAGAAAGCCAAACCTACCACTCAATCGTGAATTTTTAGCATTTTATTTTTTATAAAACATTTATTAAGCTTACTTTGCTATCAACCTGGTCAACTAAATTTGACTTATAACTGTAAGGCTAGGCGTACACCGGTTAGTCAAGACAAGACAAGACGAGATTAGTCACGTTTAGTCACAGTAATCACATAGTTGCTTATGAAGCAGCACACACTGATGCAATGACTAATCGGTGTGTGTTGCTTCATAAGCAACTATGTGAAGTACTGTGACTAAACGTGACTAATCTTGTCTTGTCTTGTCTTGACTAACCGGTGTACGCCTAGCCTAATGAAACACTCGACAGATAAAGTCCACTCACACAAATCTTAATTTTTTAAATAGCCTAAAGTACTTACATCGTCCTATATTTACCAAGAAAAGTACTAACGACGAAAACCTTATGATTAATCATTACTGCTTCACTAATCAACAATCAAGAATAATTATTATCCTTCACATGTTCTTGATCCACTTTTCAACGTATGCCAATAAATTTTCCGGTTTTGCAAACTGTGGCGTGCTGTTATAGAACCATAATAGCTGCTGTTTTATTATAGTAATATACTAAATTAAGTGAATGTAATATTGTGTATATCTGTGTATAACCCTACTGATTTGCCATAGCCTTTTAGGAGAAAAAATAATTAGAAAACATAAATGATTACACATCAATAACTTAACTATCAGAGTTGATTGCTGGTAGAAAAAATCACATAAATCATGACCACTGACCTAGTCAATATTAACTGCGTTGTGAGAGGTAACTGGTTCTATAACTAACAATTAAAAGATATCAACTTGATTTTGCTGCTGAGAGTTTTGTGCGAGATGTGAATTTGGGAAGGGGAAGGGTCACGAAGAGAAAGAGGAGGAAGAGAAGGAAAAGGGAATATACGAAGAAGAAAGAAGAAGAAAAAGCAAAAGCAGAAGGTGAGATGATACGTGGCGAACATGAAATGAAAGTGGAGGAAATGAATGATAGATTGGGGAATTCGAAAAGGAGAATAATAGGAAGAAGAAGAAGGAGAAGAAGAAGAAGAAGAAGAAGAAGAAGAAGAAGAAGAAGAAGAAGGAGGAGGAGGAGAAGAAGAAGAAGAAGCAGAAGGGTAGAAGGAAGAAAAAGAAGAGGAAGAGGAAGGAGAAGAAGAACAAGGAGAACAAGAACAAGATGAAGGACAAGAAGAAGAACAGAACAGGGAAAAGAAGATGAAGAACGAGGAATGGATGATTTTAATTGATTGATTGATTGAACATTTTGCTTCCCATCTACACATTGAATAATTAATTAGTTTATGTTCAATTGTGGAATTATTACTTATGTACATCTTTCCATTATAATTGATAATTATTATACATAATCTATTTCTACATGAATAGGATAAATAATCCAATCACTCTATCTCTCTCTCTCTCTTTCATCAAGACATTCACGTCTTTCTTCTCTTCTTCTCCTATCAAATTGGAGCTCTGGTAGACTGATGTAGCCAATAGATTTTTTTTTATTTATTTATTCATTTATTCATATACAAAAGCTCACAGAAAACTCCATGAAGAGCCTTATTGACATACAATAGATTCAATAACAAAACAATAATGAAAGTCAACCCAGAAAGATTAACCTAGAAAAATTAATTTTACAAAACTGGAATTAATTAAAATAAGAAGAGACGTATTAAATAGATTTAATCTTTAATTAAATAGATTGAAGACAAGAATCTCAGAAAGCCGCTCTAAATACTTCATTCTCCTTCTTCTTTTTCTTCTTCTTCTTCTTCTTCTTCTTCTTCTTCTTCTTCTTCTTCTTCTTCTTCTTCTTCTTCTTCTTCTTCTTCTTCTTCTTCTTCTTCTTTCTTCTCCTTATCCTCCTCCTCCTCTTACTTGTTTCCAATTTCTTTGCCACTCTCGTTCTTTTGATTATCTTCTCTTCTCCTCCCCTGTTCCTCCTCCTCCTTCTCCGCCTCGTCCTCCTCCTCCTTTTTTCTTCTCTTACTTCTTTGTCTTAATCTTCTTACACTTCTTCTCCTTCTCCTTCTCCTCCTCCTCATCCTCTTCCTACTTCAATGTCTTCTTCTTCTTCTCCTTCATCTTCTTCTTCTTCTATTCCTCCTCCTCCTCCTCCTCCACCACCAACACCTCCATCTCCTCCTCCTCTTCTCCATCTTCTTTTTATCCTACTTCTATGTCTTCTACTTCTTACACGTCTTCTTCTTCTCCTTTGTGTCTGTTTTCTTAATATAGAATAGGCGTGTGCTGGCGCGTCCATGACCTAGGCTAACGCTGCCTAAAATTAGCACACAAGATCGGTGCAACGCCCACAACAATTTATTATTATCGATATAATATCAACTTATCTCGCACAGTTTCATCCTCATCTTGCCTTCACGATTCTCACTATGAGATCATCCCTATCTCAATGTCTGTGGACCCTCAATTTAATTTGACCATAAAAGGTATAGGATACTTTAAATAGTTTTATGTTTTTTAAAAACAATTTTCCACGGAATTTTTTGGTTCAACTTCACTTCTTCCTCTTCCATTCATTTTCTTGTTCTTGTTCTTTATGTTCTTGTTGTTCTATGTTCTTGTTGTTCTCTGTTCTTGTTCTTGTTCTTGTTCTTGTTCTTGTTCTTGTTCTTGTTCTTGTTCTTGTTCTTGTTCTTGTTCTTGTTCTTGTTCTTGTTCTTGTTCTTGTTCTTGTTCTTGTTCTTGTTCTTGTTCTTGTTCTTGTTCTTGTTCTTGTTCTTGTTCTTGTTCTTGTTCTTGTTCTTGTTCTTGTTCTTGTTCTTGTTCTTGTTCTTGTTCTTGTTCTTGTTCTTGTTCTTGTTCTTGTTCTTGTTCTTGTTCTTGTTCTTGTTCTTGTTCTTGTTCTTGTTCTTGTTCTTGTTCTTGTTCTTGTTCTAGTTCTTGTCCTTGTCCTTGTCCTTGTCATTATCATTGTCATTGTCATTCTGTCATTGTCATTGTCATTGTCCTTGATCTTGCTCTTGTTCTTCTTTTTTCTTCTTCTTCACCTACTTCTTCTCCTTCTCCCTCTTCCTCTCTTCCTTCTTCTTCTCCTACTTCTCCTCCTCTTCTTCTTCTCCTTCCATCTGCTTCTTCTCTTCTCCTTCTTCTGCTTAATCATCTTCTTCTCCTCTATCCTCCTCCCTCTTCTCCTTCTTATCCTCTTCTTCTTTCACCTCCTTCTGTCTGTTTTCCGTTAATATAGAATATCCTTCTCTTTCTCATCCCCAGCTCTCTTCCTCTACAATTTATAAACTGTGCACTTACCGAAATAAAAATCAATTTGCTAAATTCAACACGCTTCCACATTCCAAAGTGTGTTTGGTCTACAGCTAATATTAATTGCTATATTGCTGAACAACGTTTCTCCAATTAATCACTGTGCATCTTCATCTTTACTCTTCTTCTTCTTTAATTTGATCATCGTCTGACTTCTTTTTCTTCTTCTTAAAACTTTCTTCTTCCACGAAATTTTTTGGTCATTCCTCTTCCTCTCCATTCATTTTCTTCTTCTACTTCTTGTTCTTGTTCTTGATTCTTGTTCTTGTTCTTGTTCTTTTTTTCTTGTTCTTGTTCTTCTTCTTGTTCTTCTTCTTCTTCTGTTCTTCTTCTTCTTCTTCTTCTTCTTGTTCTTCTTCTTCTTCTTCTTCTTCTTCTTTGTTCCTTCTTCTTGTTCTTCTTCTTCTTCTTCTTCTTGTTCTTCCTTCTTGTTCTTGTTCTTGTTCTTCTTCTTGTTCTTCTTCTTGTTCTTGTTCTTGTTCTTGTTCTTGTTCTGTTCCTCCATCCTTGTTCTTCTCCTTCTTGTTCTTGTTCCTTGTTCTGTTCTATTTTCCTTTATATTGCTCTTTTTCCCTACATCTTCTCTTCTTCTTCTTCTTTCCTCGTCTTTCTCCTTCCTCTTCCTCTTTTTTCCTTTCTCTTCTTCTTCTTCTTCTTCTTCTTCCTCCTTCTCTCCTCCTCGTCCTCTTCTTCTCTTCCTCTTCTCTTCCTCCTCTTCCTCCTTCCTCCTTCTCCTCCTTCTCTTCCACTCCTCCTCCTTTTTCTCCTCCTTTTTTCTCTATCTCCACCTTCTCTTCACCACCTCCACGTCCTCCTACTCCTCTTTCTCATCCATCAAATTATCTCTTCCATTCTCCTTCTCCTGCTTGTCCACTCTTCTCCCACCGATCTTCCACTCCGAATTCTATTTTCAGCATACATTATCTCCCACTTTGTGTATGTATCCATCTACGTTTTAGCACCTCTGCTAATTTTTCTGGGCGAAAATAGCGAAAGAAGAAGTATTCATACTTTCAACACTGAAAATAAGTAAAGACGAGTGTTCATCGATAAAAAGTGGCAAAAAGATAAAAAATTTCCAGTTAAAACGTCTGGTTCAGTACTAGTAGCACAGTAGTTCACGGGTTGCTTGCGTCTTGGAACGAGTTTGAAACCGTACTAGGGTGAGTAAAACTATTGATCTACTAGTGAAAACTATTGATTTCATGAAAATTTTTTATAACTCATGATTGTAATTAAACAATAATAAATTTATGATGAAGGACAATATTCTATCGTATGGGTTTTTATCTATCGGTGGGGAGGCCCTAAGGCTAGGCGTACACCGGTTAGTTAAGACAAGACAAAACGATATTAGTCACGTCTAGTCACAGTACTTTTCATAGTTGCTTATGTAGCAACACACACCGATTAGTCTTTGCATCGGTGTGTGCTGCTACATAAGCAGCTATGTGAATTACTGTGACTAATCTAGTCTTGTCTTGTCTTGACTAACCGTTGTACGCCTAGCCTGATTGATGATGAAGGACAATATTCTACAAGTAGTACCATTTTTTATCATAATATTTCTCTTATCGAATGGCTTTTTATCGGTGGGGAGACCCTGTTACGGGTAGGTTCCACCTCGCCTTATTTTTTGTGTCGGTCACCCATCCAATAGCAGTCTTGAATGTTTGTTATTTAACCACATGATTACTAAGCAACCGCTCTCACCGAGTGACCTCCACTACTACTATATTAGTCCTATGCAATTGCAGGATTAGAAAACCCCTGCCGTGTAGAAAAATTTAGTGAAACAAAATTATTACACATAAAATGAATGGTAGGGAAGGCTTTCAAGTTATAATAGATGTAAAATTTTAATAGGGGATCAGTTTAAGAAGTTACAATGGGGATTGTCAGTGTTTAGTTCCGAAAATTGGGACATTTTTTCCGAAAATCAGGACATTTTTCCCAAAATCTTGCATAAATCCGGAAAAAATGAGGATTTCCATGGGTGACTTCTGGGAGCCTAGGAAATATTATTTATAATCACCTAATTTTTTTGTGCTTACTTTTATTGTCCCTGAAAAGCGCTTTTTTGAAACTTTTTCAGTGTTTTAGAAGAATTATGCATTCCAAACAAAATAGTATTCTGTTCAAAGCCACAGGGGAGTGCCTTTACCTTTATAACCAATCACATTTTAACATACCTACCAAGGAGCTACACCTTTTCTTCAATCTTTGAAACACTTCTGGAATTACTTCAAAACCAAGTACCACTATAAACGTTTCCCATTTAGCCTAAAACGTCGGAACAACTCACAGGAGCGTTTTATAGTAGGCAATAAACTAGGAATTAATTTAATAGCCGTCTTAACAAAATCATGGAAGCACTTTAATCTCCCTTCATTTGGCGATAACCCATTAAAAATGGCCACCTATTCACGAATTACTTGTTCTCTACAAGTATTTCACAGATATATACATAGAAATACACTCAGTGCGTTTGGGGTATTTAGTGTTTTTATAGTATTAGACACCATTTTGTAGGTTATGTTTGACATGGCAATAAAGGTAGAAATTCTCTGGTTAAAGTTTAACTGTATTCGGAAGTCTATTATAGAGGTTTATGACTGTGAAGGAGATGACTATAGTTGTTATGGAAAGCAGATTCCGAACTTTTTGTACTAGGCCTGCTTCTTTCGTGGATGAAATTCAATCTATGGTATTATAGATGATAGTAGAAGACGAGGAAGAGGATAGAAGAAGACGTAAAGAGAAAGAAGAAGAGGAAGAAGAATAAGAGGACACGGAATAGTAAACAAAAATGTAATGGAACTAGAACAAAGGATAAAATGAAGAATTCGAACTACAACAAGAACGGAGGTGGAAGAAAAGAAGATGAAGAAGGAAAAGAAGAAGAAGAAGAAGAAAAGAAGAAGGAGAAGAAGAAGAAGAAGAAGAAGAAGAAGAAGAAGAAGAAGAAGAAGAAGAAGAAGAAGAAGAAGAAGAAGAAGAAGAAGAAGAAGAAGAAGAAGATGATGATGATGATGATGATGATGATGATGATGATGATGATGATGATGATGATGATGATGATGTTGATAAGGAATAAAGGAATTACGATGATTCATATTAATTTATAATCTACCTACAAAATAATAAATTATTATGAGAACAATATTATACATTACATTGGGAGGTTTTGAGATTCTACAATCAATTCCGTGGATAACAATAACAATACATCATCCTAGAACAAGAAATTCATGTGGTTCATGTATTTTTGTTACAGAGTATCGGATGTAGGAGTTAATTCCTTTGCATTATTTGAGTAGTCAGACTTGACAACAGCTCAGAACATTTTTGTTCATCTTTGTGCAAGACTTGACAACAGCTTATCAAACATCTACTCAATGAGATCTTCCAAATAAGTCGTGAACGAACAAAATCAGTTGATAAACCACGGAGGAGTTGTGGTTTCAAAAAAACATATTTCATAAATAAAGATCAGTCTAGATATTCTTTATTTTTGATCCTTTTATCACTGTTCACTGTTGTTCACCAATTTTCCAAAACATCGATAAACTCAATTAAAATTTTCCAGCAGGATTGTAACCTTCATGTGAATCGGTCTTGAAGACTATCAACTAGCCTAGAGGGAAGGGGCGTCCAATCAACATCTCAAAAAGTGTTATTAGAAACTTGCTATCTTCAACAAGTTCCGCCATCAAGCCGGTAAAATTAATTTGAATATCAAAACCGACTAACTGAAAACGACTAGCCACTAATGTAAACCATCATGTGTTCGCGAAACTTGCCTAGGCGGTTTCGCTTTGCTGTGTATATGAAACACTCAACTAAAAATAGAATTCAACAATAAAAACGATGTGTTTAGTTTTGTACTGTAGCAAAAAATTACTATCTCATTCAACACAGCTGTCATGTGAGGTTAATTGAAATCCTTCGAATTGAAATCTCGTTAAGTAAAGTGACGCGTGATGACTGCTGGGTCTCAAAAAACGTTGGTCTGGTTTTTTGGTCGTTTCTTTTCAGTACACGTCTCATTCAAGTTAGGAATAATTGAAAGAGAAGGGACGAGAGGAGGAGAAGGAGGAGGAGGAGGACGAGGAGGGGGAGGAGGAGGAGGAGGAGGAGGAGGAGGAGGAGGAGGAGGAGGAGGAGGAGGAGGAGGAGGACGAGGAGGAGGAGGAGTAAAAAAAGAAGCAGAAAATGTAGAGAAAGGGAAAAGAAGAAGAAGAAGAAGAAGAAGAAGAAGAAGAAGAAGAAGAAGAAGGAGAAGGAGATAAGAAGAAGAAGAAGAAGAAGAAGAAGAAGAAGAAGAAGAAGAAGAAGAAGAAGAAGAAGAAGAAGAAGAAGAAGAAGAAGAAGAAGAAGAAGAAGAAGAAGAGATAAGAAAGAGAAATAGGGAGGAGAAGACAAATCTGGAGGAGATAATGTAGGATCAAAGGTTCAGAAAAAGGAGGAGAAGAAGACGGAGCTAACGAAAATGATAGAAGAAGACGTAAAGAGAAAGAAGAAGAAGAATAAGAGGACACGGAATAGTAATCGAAAATGGAATGAAACTAGAACCAATGGAGGAGGGAAAGTTGAAGGAGAAGAAGAAGAAGAAGAAGAAGAAGAAGAAGAAGAAGAAGAAGAAGAAGAAGAAGAAGTGGATGATGATTATTAAGATTATAATGATGATGATGATGAGAAGGAATAAGGAAATTAATATGAATTACCGTGCGTTTATTCATATTAATTTATAATCTACCTACAAAACAATAAATTATTATGAGACTGAAACATTACATTGGAAGGTTCTAAGATTCTACAATCAATTCATTTGATAACAATAACAATACATCATCCAAGAACAAAAGATTTATGTGGTTCATGTAATATGCTTATTATTTTATAGAGCAAATACCATTATTTGTTTGTCATTAAGAACTATTATGAACTACTTCAGGCTTACAATGATGCTGCCGAAGCTAGAAATACATGTTAGAAAAAAGAACTTGTATGAATTTTATTATTCTAATACTGTATTTCTGGCAGTAATCCATGATCATAAACATAATGAATGTAATTATTCTATAGAAGAAAAAAAATGGAAGGAAAAAGGAGAGGAAGGAGGGGAAGGAGGGGAAGAAGAGGAAAAGAAGAAGAAGAAGAAGAAGAAGAAGAAGAAGAAGAAGAAGAAGAAGAAGAAGAAGAAGAAGAAGAAGATGAAGAAGGAGAGGAAGAAAATTGTTAAGATTAAAGTGAAGACACGAGAAGAAAAACAAGCAAATTGATTAGAAGCGATTAGAAGAGAAAGCAAAGATAAAGAAGAAGGAGACGAAGAAGAAGCAAAAGAAGAGGAAAAAGAAGAAGACAAAGAGGTGGTGGAGGAGGAGGAAGATGAGGAGGAGGAGGAGGAGGATGAGAAGGAGGAGGAGGAAGAAGAAACGAAATAGAAGAACATTATTGCATAGAATTTATTCTGCTGCACTTACACGTGTCTATGTAAGTGAAGATCAGCGAAAATTATTACATAAATAAATAATTCACATTTATCATTCATGTACGTGGGAAGGTGTTTCCATTGAAGTTGACAATATTTTATAATTTTTTTCACTCGCATGTATATGGCGCCACGTGGTTAAATTAATTTCAATTTCAAATTTGAACTTTTTAGCTCATCAAACTTGTACTTGTAGTACATGTGATACCTGAGTAAACAATTAGATGCAGTTTCTTTTCATCTTTTGTGAAGGAATATATTCAAATTCAAATTCATATTCAATAATACAGTATTCACTTCACCTCGAGTAGTACTACTACAATGTAACCGTGCAGTTGTTATTACATCATTGAAAAGAAAGAACCTGTATAATCCAAGATTGTATTTATCCATTTAAGTTATATTGTAGAGTGATTATTTATTGATTCACTTTGTACGCCTGCTGGAATCCAGGAATTTCTGATAAATAGGTGAGTTGAACGTTCAGATTGTACATTATCTGTATTGATTATTATCCGTATTATTAATTATTATCAAATAATTAATAATTAATCACTAATATTATTACATCAAATATTTCTATTTCATGTTCCCTAATTTAGGATCAAAGTGAATAGAACACAAGGTAGCGTTCACGAGGATGATGCCCAGTATAGCAGGATTCTTTCAACTAGTCAGAAAACACCTGATTAATTTAAAGTGAGTAAACGAGCGTACATCAATTAGCTATTTTCTGACAATTTAAAAGAATCCTGCTATAGTAAGCATCATTCAGCTGATAAATGAATTATGCTTTTTCTATCAAACAACAAAATTAATGTTTAAATCAAATTTCATCGAATAATATAACATTGAACTAAGCAGTTCTCTTATTAATACAAGTTGGAACAGAAATGCTCTTTATTATTTTTAATTATATAACATTAAATTAAACAGTGATCTTATTTATTCAAGTTGGAACAGGAACTTCTATATTATTTTTAATTTATAATATTGTTTGATTAGTCTATGGTTCTACACAATCATCTAGCCAGTTATGAAAGTACAACTCTAACTAATGTGCCTCTCACGTGTATATTTATACAATATAAATACTTATAGTGTATATTTAATACTATATTGGTGTAGATCTAACCAACGCTTAAACTGTATAGAGTGTATACTGTATAGGTATAATACTAGTTGTTAGCTAGTATTATACCTATAACTAGTTTAACAATCTAGTTCGGCCCATAGGCCTACTTGCCTTCAGAAGGTCATTGCTCAGGAGGAAATGCAGTTAGTGAATGCACTTTGAAACCGACTTATTTATTCACATGTCAAGTACATTACCAGCAGTAAAATTAACAGCTTCAAGCTGTCACAGTAAATAATCGAGTGCAATCAATCTTAGAAATACTGTTAGTGTATTTTTAGCACCAACAAAACTGTTCGAAAGTACTGCAGTATATATTATAGAGATAGAGCATGGTACTTACTACATCAATCTATAATTATTCAAAATACTGTAGTGTTTAAAAGGTGTTTAATAGGGTTTCTAGGATGAAATGAAATAGTGGGTCAAGATCAAGTATAATTGCTAGCCACTTCTTAGAGGAAAAATATTTTTGAAAAAAAACCGATCGAGAAAAGTAAATAATAAAAAAAAGATATAATAATAAAAATGATATTTAAAAAATAAATCAATTTTTTTAACAAAAAAAACTTTTCCTCTTCTTCTCCTTCTTCTTCTTCTTCTTCTTCTTCTTCTTCTTCTTCTTCTTCTCTCCTTCTCCATCCTCCTTCTTCTTCTTCTTCTTCTTCTTCTTCTTCTTCTTCTTCTTCTTCTTCCCCTCCACGCACCTCTTTTCTTCTCATTCTTCTTCTTCTTCTTCTTCTTCTCTTCTTCTTCTTCTTCTTCGTTCTTCTTCTTCTTCTTCTTCTTCTTCTTCTTCTTCTTCTTCTTCTTCTTCTTCTTCTTCTTTTCTTCTTCCTGCTTCTTCTGCTTCTTTTTCTCCTTCTTCTTCTTCTTCTTTGTCTTGCATAGACATTATTTCTAGACAAATAATTTTGTTTAAAGCTTCTCAACAGTCATCCACAATAATATCAACAATGGATCATTAATTTCTTGAGATTAACACGTAAAACATGCTTCACCATGTCTCGGACAGACTAGGCTACCAACTTATGCAAAACAAATTCCCCGTTTCAATAAAATATTTCCCACTTATCACGCCCATTATTACAATGCCTGGCGCCTTGGCGCTTCCAAACACTGCAATTATCAAGTTAATAACTGTTTATGATTATGACGTGTAGAGTTTATTACAAGTTGACTGGAATTTACAACTACTTATTTATAAATAAGCTTCAACGTCTCAATACTCGATATTTCACAGATTATAATTAGAATTTACTGTGTAGTAGAGAAGGTGATGTTGTAGTAGTTATCCATACTGAATAAGGCTAGGCGTACACCGGTTAGTTTTGCTTGTCAAGCAAAACACAGTTTAGTCATTGCAACAGTGTGTGCTGCTTCATAAGCAACTATGTCAATTACTGTGACTAAACGTGACTAATCTTGCCTTGTCTTGCCTTTACTGACCGGTTTACGCCTAGCCTAATAAGACTTGATGATGTCAAAACCACATATTCAATAAAACAACGAGATACTGCAGTTTCGGTTGTTACACCATTATCAATCTCTGGTAAAACAAGACTAAAGTACAGTGTAGCTGTGATTGGCAGTCGAATGGCCTAACAAGGTGAACGACTGTCATTGGGCTAGATAAGCTCCTCCCACAATGGGCTGTTTCTACAAACATCACAGCAATGGCGGTTCAAATTACTGTAAAAACCGCCCATTGTGGGAGGAGCTTATCTAGGCCAATGGCAGTCTTTCACCTTGTTAAGCCATTTAACTGCCAATCACAGCGCTTGGTCTTCTTCTTCTTCTTCTCTTCTTCTTCCATCGTCGTCTTCTTCCTCTTCTTCTTTCATCATCGTCTTCTTCTTCTACTCCTGCTCCTCCTCCTATTCTTCTTCTTCTTCTTTCCTCTTCTTCTTCTTCTTCTCCTCCTCCTTCATCTTCATCTTCTTCTTCTTCTTCTTCTTCTTCTTCTTCTTCTTCTTCTTCTTCTTTCTTCTTCTTCTTCTCTCTTCTTCTTCTTCTTCTTCTTCTCCACCTCCTCCTCCTTCTCCTTCTCCTTCTTCTCCTCCTCCTCCTTCTCCTCCTCCTCGTACTTCTTATCCTCCTCCTCCTCCTCCCTCCTCCTCCTTCTCCCACTCCTCCACCTCCTCCTCCTCCTCCTCCCTCCTCCTTCTCCCACTCCTCCACTTCCTCCTCCTCCTCCTCCTCCTCCTCCTCCTCCTCCGCCTCCTCCTCCTCCTCCTCTTCCTCTTTAATCTGGCAATGGTTGAACAAAAGCATTAGTGCACTTGTGAGGGTTTCGCCGTTTGAAGGCTGCTGTTGCGTTGAAAGACAAGGCAATTGAATTATTATCCAAAGAGGCAGAGTAAGTAATTGAATGCCACAGAGCGTACTTGAGACTTCTGGCACCCGGCTGCCAGTAAATAATAAGCCAATCCGGTCAAGTGAGTGTTCACCTGACAAGTGAGTTAGCGATTGCATGTCCTGTCAGTCAGCGACTTAGAACAGCTGATCGCAGAACTAGTTTGAAAGCAGAAAGCTTAGGCTCTACTCACACTTTGATTCCGGGCAATTCATTTAATTTGACGCTTGACGGTCAGTAAACAGCTGATGTTACGCAGCTTTGACACAATAATCCAAATACAGAGCGTGCCATCCAAATTGGCGTCTAGGGGAGGCTGTGCGAGAGAGATGGATAATCTCTCCCACCACGCTTCCCCTCCAGCCGCTAAGGCTAGTACAGTCAGTGAAGCAAATAACATCATAGTACTGCTAGGTAACCGAAGCGAATATGAATTTTTTTATAAAGCTGACTTTGCCAGCTGAATGAACTTTTGAAATTTACTGTACCGCCAGTCAGCAGGCACTGTAGTGGGAGAAAGCGATCAACGCGCATGCTCCAGTGAGAAGCCAATTTGGATGGCACGCTCTGTACTTTTTTAAGTCTTAATGCCTTTATATATAAAGACTTTTATATACAGGGTTGGTGAAAATTATGGGAACGGCTTAATATTCCTTATACGAGGGTAATTTGACAGTAGGTGACATTGAGGATCGTACTTAAATTGAAAATACTACTTTACTGTGACTTCAAAAATTTGGTCCATCATGGATCCGCCATATTGTATCTAACTTCATTTTTTTTAATGATAAGGTGGTTATGTTATACATGATTTTGATACAGAATTTCAAGAGAAAATGAATGGCGAAACCCACTTTTTTTTTTCTTCTTCTTCTTCTTCTTTCTTCTTCTTCTTCTTCTTCTTCTTCTTCTATCTGATTATAAACTGCCCTTCCTCTTCCCTTTTTTCTCTCTATCTCTCTTCGTCTTCTTTCTCTCCCATCTCTCTTTTCCGGCGCCTGAAAGCTGACTGACGCTGTTGTTAGATTTGCATATTAGCAACCAATAATGGCCCAATAAATAGTTGGCAAAATCGAAATGACCAATAATAACACGTAAAGCAGTAATCACCTTGAGCTGTGAAATTATTAGAATGTCTTTATGCGATACATGCCGTTAAACTGTCAATGGAATCACCACATAATTATCGTCCTTTTATCAAAAACATTGAAGAAGGAAGCAGAAGAACAAGAAAAATATTAGGTGGAGTAGGATGGAGGGAGAGGAGGAGGAGAAGGAGAGGAAGGATATGAAGGGAAAAAGAAGAAGAAGATAAAGGAGGAGGATAAGGAGTAGGAGGAGGATGGAGGGGACAGATGAGAATAAGAAGGGGAAAAATAAAAAGAAGAAGAATGAGAAGGGGGAGGAGGAGGAGGAGAAGGAGAGGAAGGATATGAAGGAGAAAAGAAAAGAAGAATGAGGAGTAGGAAGAGAATGGAGGGACAGATGAGAATAAGAAGGGAAAAATAAGAAGAAGAAGAATGATGAGGAGGAGCAGTAGAGGTGAAGGAGGAGGAGGAGGAAGAAGAGGAGTAGAATGAAGGGAAGGAGAATGAGGAGAACAAGAAGAAAAATAAGGAGATAGAGGGCGTAGGGAATGAAAGAAAGGGGAGGGAAGGACAGAAGAAGAAGAAAGATGAGGAGGAAGAAGAGGATGGATGGGAAGGAGAAGAGGAAGATGATAAAGGATGAGGAGGAGGAGGAGGAGGAGGAGGAGGAGGAGGAGGAAGGAGGGGAGGGTGAAGAAGAAGATGGAGAGATGAAGAAGAAGGAGGAGAAGAAGAAGAAGAAGAAGAAGAAAACGAAGAAGAAGAAGAAAAAGAAGAAGAAGGAAAAGAACAAGAAGAAGAAAAAGAAGCAGGAGAAGAACAAGAATAAGAGGAAAAAGATGGTGGAGAACAAGAAGAAGAAGACGCCAAAGAATATGCACTAAAAAGCCGACTCGTAAAATGGCGTTCTCGCTTTTTTTAGTAGTGAATGAATGTCATTTTGGACGTGCTGAATAATAATTTAGGATGCTTTCAATAATATTATTATTATATATTATATTGTGTGGGAACAAATGGGATGATACTGTGGCATGCCGGCACTTCAATGGAACAGAATGATGATGATGCAATTCGTGTGTCCGATTTGGAGGAGAAAGCGAAGAGGAAGAAATAGGAAGAGGAGGAGTGAGAGGATGAGGAGGAGGAGAGGAGGATTACAAGGAGGAGGAGAGAAAGAAAGAGGAAAATATGAAGTAGAAGATGAAAATGGAAGGAGGAGGAGGAGGAGGAGGAGTAGGAGGATGAGGAGAAGTGGTAGAAGGAAGAATAAGAAGAGGTGGTGGAGGTGAAGAAGAAACTATGAGGAAGAAGGAGACAACGAAAAAGATCAAGGAAGAGGAGAAGAAGAAGAAGAAGAAGAAGAGAAGAAGAAGAAGAAGAAAAGAAGAAGAATAAGTAGAGGACGGAGGAGGAGGAGTAGGAGCAGGAGGAGGAGGAGCAGGAGGAGGAGGTGGAAGAGGAGAAGAAGAACCAGGAAAAGATGAAGGGGAAGAAGAAGAAGAAGAAAAGAAGAAGAAGAAGAAGAAGAGGGAGGAGGAGGAGTAGGTATGGTAGGAAGGGAGAGAAAGAGGAGGAGGATAAGGAGGAGAAGGAGGAGGAGGAGGAGAAGTAGAAGGAGGTGATGGAAGTGAAGATGAAACTATGAGGAAGAAGAAGAATAAGAATGAATGACGACGAAAAGAACAAGGAAGAGGAGGTGAAGAAGAAAAAAAGAAAACGAAGGAGAAGAAGAAGGAGGAGAAGGAGTAGGACGACAAGGAGGAGAAAAAGAAGTAGTTGGATGTAAAGAAAAAAAGGAGGAGCAGGAGAAGAAGAATAAGAAGAAGGAGAAGTGAAATAAGAAACAGGTGAAGATCAAGTAAAAATGCTACAAGTGAAAGAGGGTTGAAGATGAAGAACAAGAATAAGGAGAAGAAAAAGAGGAGGAAGAAGCAGGCGAAAATGTTAACGATAAAATAATAGAGGATGAAGAAATAAGATGAAGAAGGAGAGTAATAGGGAGAAGAAGCAGTCGAAATTGATGATAAAAAATAAATAAACATAAATTTGAGAAAACCTCCATATTATGATAGTACACGATTGACTGATGGACTTTGAAAGAATACACATCCATAATATCCCACTCGTTTCCTGTATTTAAGAGACATGAAACAAGATAGATGGATACTTTTTAGGGAACGACACTTCCTACGTGTAGAAACTTCTGAAGTCGGTACAACAGGTTTTCGGCAGTTATATTCCCAGTTCCAACAAGACTACCTCTACAACTTTGTTTTACGATTGATACTTTCAAACTGAAGATTCTCCATTCATTGATGGAGTAGAACTTTTCAATAGAAAATGTTTTCACCACAAATTTGAATTTGATTTGATCAATGTTACATTATCAAGGGAAGAAAACAGAAGGAAAATTGGAGGGAAAATAAGAAAACTATCAATACTTTCAAACTGAAGATTCTTCTTTCATTCTATTCATTGATGGATTAGGCTAGGCGTACACGGGATAGAATTATCCAAATTTTTTTAAAGTATCAAAGACCTTTAAAGTCTTTAAAAGACATTTTTTTAGAATACCTTCTTGAAGTCTTTGCAATAATCTGTGAGATTACGCATCAAATGCAAATACAAATTTAGTACTAATCAGTTCTAGACTGCTAATGACTAGTTCTAACCAGTTATGATTTGGTTAGAAAATGAATTGTTATAAATGGGGAAAATGAGATGGAGAAGAAGGAGAAGAAGAAGAAGTAGAAGAAGAAGAAGAAGAAGAAGAAGAAGAAGAAGAAGAAGAAGAAGAAGAAGAAGAAGAAAAAGAAGAAGGAGGAGGAAGCCGTTCCTGCAGTTGTTGTTTTAAAAATTTATGCATAATATTTTATCGCTCAAAGCAAACATCAGAGTAAGCTGAATATATTCCAGTGAACTGGTTATTAGACAAACCCATATTCAATGGTCAGGCTAAAAATAATAGATTGAAAATAGGAATAACTGTTTTTGTTTTAAAAGCCGAGATGTATTTATCATTATAGCCGAATGTGCTCTGAGTCATTATAAAATTAATTTCGTTTTTGATTAACTTACAGTAAAGAAAAAAATTATGAGGAAGAAGAAGAATTAGAAGAAGAAGAAGAAGAAGAAGAAGAAGAAGAAGAAGAAGAAGAAGAAAATAAGAAGAAGAAGAAGGAGGAGAAAATGAAGAAAAATAAGAAGAAAAATAAATTAATCAATAATTCAACTTATACTTGTTGATAAGTTCAGTTATATTTGATAAGTTGTTGGTAACTTATTAGTCGTTAAGACCTGAAGGCATAAATTTCCAAACTGTTCTTTAAATAAGTTAGTAGCCTATAGATTAACTTATAATATAACGCCATCGTTATAGTTTTGGATAAACTTAAACTAGCCTAAACAAGGCCAACTGTTTAATTTGGTTAGAGCTATGTATAATAATCATTTTGGATTCAGGATGTAGAAAATAGCATTTTCAATCTATTTCAAGGTTTATGGGATGTAACTAATAATCATAGTTGGAGAAGTTGAGTTGTGATGGGTTATAACCTAATACCTAATAACCTAATAACCTAAAAGAATTTTGTGTCCGACTTTGGAAAGTTCGTGGAGAAGATTGAGTGGACCGATTTTGATGCGGTTTGCGCCAAAAGATAGATAAAAAATGGAATTTTTGCAGGCTCTATTTGTTTTTCAAAAATAATCATTTTAAATAAGAGAACTTTGATAAAAACATCAAATAGTTTTCTGTGGCACTATCTGTTGGCATAAAATGTACTAAGTTATTAAATGTATTGAGTTTAGTTTGTTGAATTCCCCAAAGATAGAACAGAAAGTTTTTAAAAACAAAACAATGTTCGTAGAAAAACAAAACAATGGGGTGGCGGGTACAGTGTATTGCAAAAAGTGGAAATAAATTATTTATTTATTTTTCTAAAATTAGTACCGTGACAAGTTATCACTGTATAAGGTAGGATTTCATTGGATGCATTCAGGGCTGCTGTCAGCTGCAGATAGTCAAAATAGTACTTGAAACTAAGAATTTTAGAGAATTCAAGCGAGCGGCGCTTTGCGCTGCACGGGGTGAACTCGTAGTTACCTATAATTCGGATTATTTGAATCTTAATGGATAAAAGCATGGATAGTGTAGAGTGTTAGTATAGTTGAGATAATTTAAATCTTAAAATGAATGTAAGCGTAGAAAAAGTACTGTAGATTTTTTAGAACAGAAAGACGGTTGAATTGAATGAGCTGTGGAGAGGGGGGAATCAGACACATCCTCCTCCTACTCCTCCTCCTCCTCCTCCTCCTCCCTCCTCCTCCTCATCCTTCTCTGCCTCCTCCTCCTCCTCCTCCTCCTTCTCCTCGACCTTCTCCTCCTCCTCCTCCTCCTCCTCCTTCTCCTCCACCTCCTCCTCCTCCTCCTTCTCCTTCTCCTCCTCCTCCTCCTTCACCTCCTCTTCTTCTTTTCTACTTCTTTCCATTATAATACTCAGCATGGGATCGTCACCACATCGTTTTAATAGTATTATTGATTGCTATTAGCTTTCATTTCTTGCAGGACAAAATAATAATTTATCATTATCAGCGAGTAAAGAGGACGAGCTCCTTCTCTACAATGGCTCCTAAGCTGCTTGAGAATTGAGGATTAATTCTTGATTTATGCTTGGTGATTTATACACATATTAGGACTCATACAATATGCAAAACCTGTTCTCAAGCCATACAATACACATACAATCATGTACAGATTATTTGAGGATATCAGATTATTTCAATCTCATTGACTAGTGCTTTCAATGCTGAATTTCATGAAGAAGATACTTGCTTTCAGGATTTCCAGCTAAAAACGTTTATCTTGAGTTGTTAGCAAAGTGATTTGGAATTTTTAAAAAATGGGGATTAATGACACGATTTACTTTCAATGCTGAATTTCATGAAGTAGGTACTTGGTTTTAAGATTTCCAGCTCAAAACGTTTATCTTGTTGTTAGCAAAGTGATTCGGAATTGAAAAAATAAAGGGGATTAATGACATGATTTATAATTTGCATTTATTGTTGTTGGAGTCTACTTCTTTGCAATACGATTCATTCAACATCACATTGCGTTGAAGTTATTTCTGTTCTTTGAAATTATCTCTGAATATTACATTCTATTGTAAAACACGTTCCTGTTTCATTAAAATTAGAAGTCCAGAAATACAGGTGGAATTGCGAATTCACACAGAACGTCCAAAGTAAGGCTAGGCGTACACCGGTTAGTCAAGACAAGACAAGACGAGATTAGTCACGTTTAGTCACAGTAATTCACATAGCTGCTTATGAAGCAGCACACACTGATGTAATGACTAATCGGTGTGTGTAATACAATTACTGAATGTGACAAAATTATCCAACATAAATAATGGTTGGACTACATAACCTATATCTTTTCCACATTTCCCATCGCGGAAATTGGATGATTCGGCGAAGCGGAACACCCGAAAGGGTCTCCCCGCTTATAAAAGCCATAAGCATAATAATAATAATCTTACATAAATAGAAAAGGTGATTAGTATTTCAGTAAATACAGTAGAACATTCGGTATACTATACTACGGTATACAATTGATTAAATAAATGTTCCCAGAGATTAAACTCAACTATTAACCTTCAAAGTACTTATAAAATAACATAATCAATCGAAAAATAGAACAAGACTGAAAATACTCAAGCCATTCAGAACAAATAAACATGATGAATCAAAGGTGAAATACTCAAAATGAGAAATAGTTAAGCAAACAACCTACCGAATTACAAAGAAGCGGACAAACAATACGTGTGGCAAAAAGAATGTTAAAAATGAATAAATTTTATCACTTTCCTACAGTTGATCGTTTATTATTGTGGCCAATATTTCAATTTTCAAATAATCATGATGTATGGTTGTACCTTCTTTCACATGACAAAATTAATCCGTTTACTCGTGAAAAAGTTTGCTTTTTCTTTAATCCATTTTTTGATGCCTACGTGTTTGGTCACACAAAGTCGGTGTGTCAAATCACAAGAAGAGGAACTTAGGGAGGTCGAGAGAGAGAGAGAGAGGGAGAAAGAGAGAGAGAGTGTGAGAGTGAGAGAGAGAGAAAAAGAGAGAACGATATGTTAGAAGAGAGAAATTCATATTGTTAGTCCCCTTAATTCTCCAAACCGTCTACGTGAATTTTATCATGGTGCTGAGTGAGTGCCGTAATATTTTTATATTAACAGATTTCAAAAGCAATGATGACAAATCTATTCGTTCACGCATTCTGCCAGTTGACTACTAGTGTTAATAGGATCAAATATATAGTTGCCCAGAGAATGGATGGAGCAGACACAGGGCAAAGGAATAGAGAAAGAGAAAATGAGATGTGTATATAGAATAGAATATTCACTTTATTCATGTAGACTACAAAGTATTTCGCTTAAATTCTAGGTCATGATAGTTGTTTCCCATCAACACTCAACCGTATATATATAGAGAGAGAGATGTGTTGAAAAGGGTGACACGATAAGGCTAGGCGTACACCGGTTAGTCAAGACAAGACAAGACGAGATTAGTCACGTTTAGTCACAGTAATTCACATATTTGCTTATGAAGCAACACACACCGATTAGTCATTGCATCGGTGTGTGCTGCTTCATAAGCAACTATGTGAAGTACTGTGACTAAACGTGACTAATCTCGTCTTGTCTTGTCTTGACTAACCGGTGTACGCCTAGCCTTAGATGACTGAAAGGTTGAGTGCGAGGTAGGAGGCTGACGAACAACAGAAGGAGGGGGATGAGAAGGAGAAGGAGGAGAAGAAAGAGAGAAGAAGGAAAGAAAAAGAACATGTATTTGAAATACAGTAGGAATACAGTAGAAATACAGTACAACCTACCTATTTTTGCTTGTAACATTTTTTTGAATTCAACCCTCAATATTCAAAATCAATAGGCTTTTCACTTCATCTATGAAGATATTATATTCAAAATCTTAAAAGTATACGATCTTCCGTTCGTTAGTTATCGTGCGGACAGACGGACACCAGTACGATCCCATTAAGAACCCTATCGGGTCCTTAATAATTGGGTTACGTAAGATAGGGGTACGAGGGGCTACAAAAAATAACGGAAAATTACAGAATTATGGAAAACTACTGACGGAAAATTACACAGAACTAAGTAGAAAAAACAATGGAAAATTACAGAACAGTGGAAAAAAACTGATGGAAAATTACCCAGAGCTGAAGAAAGAATAACAATGGAAAACTACAGATCTTTGGAAAAATACTGATGGAAAGATACACAAAGATATGAATAGAATACTAATGGAAAACTACAGAACTATGGAAAAATACTGGCAGAAAATAATTACACAAAAGTACGGAAAAAATATCATCGGAAAATTACAGAGGAGGAGGAAAAGGAGGAGGAGGAGAAGAAGGAGGAGAAACAGAGGAAGAAGAAGAAGAAGAAATGGAGGAGGAAGAGAAGGAGGAGAAAAGAACGAGAAAGAGAGGAAGAAACAGACGAAGGAGAAGTAGAAGTGGAGGAGGAAGAGGAGGAAGAAGAAGAACGAGAAAGAGAGGAAGAAGAAGAGAAGAGAAGAAGAAGAAGAAGAAGAAAAGTAAAGGAGGAGAGAAGAGAAGAAGAACAAGGAGAAAAGAAAAAGGAGAAGAAGAAGGAGGAGAAGGAATAAAAGAAAAAGAAGAAGAAGATGATGATGATGATGAAAAGAAAAGAGGGAGAAGCAAAATACATTCCAACTTCTTGATAGGCCTACTTCTATGAATGTCTCACTATTTTAAACCATTCATTGCAAGCACATACCGATATTCTGTTTAGTATGCTGACTGTGTTTGATCAGTATAAATCATAACAATAACGTTTTTCTCTAAACTGATTTGATTGTGGGTTCAAAGACAGTTTAAAAGAAGTGATGAAGATATTAGAGAAGAATGAGGATGATTGTGGGGTGTGGCATAAAGGTGGTAATTTTTTCGAGTTGACGGTCGTTTTGGAAAAAGGATTACCCAACACTTAAAGCTGGGCGCCAGATATAATAAGGGGTCAAAACCCTACGTGATATGGTTGACAACTTCGTCATCTATCCTCACGTTTATTCTTATTTTCTCCTGTCATTTTCAAAAAAATACCGGCCTATGATTCCCATTGCGTATCAAACTGTTACATTGCTTGTATGGAGTGATTTGAGTTGTTCAGGGTTTTCAACACTCCAGTATCGGTAATTTTGTTTATTCACAAAACCAGAGAGATGAAAATGTTCCTCATTGCTGGCTTATTATTTATCCTTATTATGCTCCGTGATGGGACGGGCAGTTTCAAAAAACTCCTATACAAGAATGTCACAATCGGGAATTACAATTTGAATGTTGTTTCTTAAATGCTTTTCAACCTAGATTAAGATAGTAACTATACAATAAACCATACTGATAGTTTAGATATAGTGAATAGATAGTAAAGAGATAATAAACTACAGTATACTGGAAAGGGTAATAGTGGAGAGCCAAGAATATAATAATGAAGGAATGAAGGCGTACTGAATGTAAGTTTGAAGCCCAAAGGTACTCAGGATAGTTCGTTATTCAGTTGGACAGAATAAAAGTGGAAAAATTAAAGTTTGAAGCCCAAAGTTCAAATAGAAATTGTCAGCTCAGTGAGTTCTCCCACAATGTGTGATAGAAGTGACTTATTTTTTAGTGGTTAGTAGGCTATCTGATTGCTATCATAGTTGAAGTTTCGATTTTGAAGCACCATGCGTGAATCATCTCAATTCTTCTTAACATGGCCTACCCAGTGTCCTTGAATCCTCCTCTTCCTTCTCCACCTCCTTCTCCTCCAGCTCTTCCTTCTCCTCCACTTCATCTACTCCTCCTTCTTCACCTACTCCTCCTCGTCATTCTCCTCCACCGCCATCTCGTCCTTTCATTCATATTTCTCCCTTATTGCTCCTTTATTGCAACTCCTCCTCCTCTTCCTTCTCCTCCTCCTCCTCCTTCCCATTTATCACCTCCTTCTCGTCCTTCAGTTCTTCCTTCTCTTCCTTCTCATCCTCTCTTAGACCTCCTTCTGCTCTTCCTCCACATCCTTCTTTTTATACCTCTCCTCCACCACCTTCTCCTACTCCTCCTCCTGCCCCTCCTCCTACCCCTCCTCCTCCTCCTTCCCCCTCCCTCTTCCTCCTCCTTCTCCTCCTCCTCCTCCTCCTCCTCCACATCCTCTTCCCATTCCTCTTGCTCTTCCTCCTCCTCTTGCTCTACCTCTTCCTGGAGGGGAGAAGGATGAGGAGAAGGAGGAGAAGGAGGAGGAGGAGAAGGAGGAGGAGAAGAAGGAGGAAGAGTAGATGAAAGTAGGAGGTGGAGAAAAGAAAGGAGGAGAAGGAGAATAGAAAAAGGAGTAGGAAAGAGAATAAGAAAAGGAATAAGAAGAGGAAGAAGAAGAGGGAGAAGAAGAAAAAGAAGAAGAAATCGCTGTGATACTATTAAATTCATGTCCAGTCTCTTGATGGCCTGATAAGATTGTAGGAGGAGAAGAGGAGGAAGAGGAACAGGAAGAGGACGAACAGGAGGATTAAAAAGAAGAGTGGGTGGAAGAAAGGAAAAGTGTGTTCATGAAAGAGGAGAACAACAAAAGACAATAAAAATGATTGGAATTTATCACCACTTCATGAAGATCGCCGATTTGCTCTTGTCCTGCATAATATCGTTTATGCCATAATAATATTTTCGAAATGATTCATAAATCATCATGGACATCATCAACTCACATGAGGAAAGAAAGAAGATAAGAAGGATAAGGAGAAGATGAGAAAAAATAAGAAGAAGAAGGAAGAGGAGAAGAAGAAGATGTAGAAGAATAATAAATTGCTGTTATTATTAAATTCATGTTCAGTCTCTTGATGGCCTTTTATTATTATATCGTTGTTATAATAATAACATCTTCATTATAAGTTTCGGAGGACACGCTAAGCCGTCGGTCCCGGCTGCCTAAAAAACAGTCGTTAAGTCACGTCAGAGACCCTGAACTGATCAGGAGTGACCTGAAAACTCTGACACCAGACCTGAGCCAGCCAGGTTACACGAAATTATTATTATTATTATTATAAGTAACACAAAATCGCCGACTACGATTTTTTTTCGCAAATAAAGCGTAATGAGTCTGAAACTTGACAATTGTTGGTTATGAGAGAAATGTATATCAAAATTGCAATGCTTTATCTTATAAATTGATATGAAATATTGTAATGTATCAGCTTCGTTCTCATGATGTGTGGGCGTCAATCCAAAAGATTTGAATTTTTTTTTGACTCAACACCCAGAGATAATTGATTTAAAATCTTCTACTTTTCTGTGCACCCAGTCTGATATTTATTAAAAAGTCTGACATTTAAAAAACAACACTACCGTGTTTTAGTCCAGTCAAGCTTGCTATAAGTCACAAAAAATTATACAATATAACAACTTTTTCATAATAATACACCAAATCCATAAATTGACGGCCTTGAGAATACTCTTATCAACAGTTAAGAAAAATTCGAAATTAATAAATCCAATTATATCGAACAAATCTGGAAATAGATTGTATTGTAGGAGACTGGAACAATAATCGATTATTCATGAGTCAGATAATAATTAATTTCACGAATGGAATTTCCTTAGAACACATGATTTGTGCTGAATTAGTTATTAGTGACTGAGAAATTGATTAGCTTACCAAAAATGGTTGTGTATATCTTGCAAAATGGCTGTAATCCATTAAAGTATTTCTTGAGATGTTTTCTTCAGATATTTTTCAGAGTCTCTGAATTATTTAGATTGAATCAGATTGATCCAAATTTACGAGTTATATTCAGAGAGTATAGAATAAGAATAGAGCTGCCTTGCGTATAACTGGTTCTACAGCAGGAGTGTGCTCTTACCCCCCAACCTCGCCCTGCCGTTCTCATTACTTAGGCTAGGCGTACACCGGATAGTCAAGACAAGACGAGATTAGTCACGTTTAGACACAGTAATTCACATAGTTGCTTATGAAGCAGCACACACCGATGCAATGACTAATCGGTGTGTGTTGCTTCATCAACAACTATGTGAAGTACTGTGACTAAACGTGACTGATCTTGTCTTGTCTTGACTAACCGGTGTATTGCAAGCGTTCAGTAAATCGTCAATATCTCAACTTCTAATTGGAATATTGCAACGAAATTGATTTCGATGAATTCCTTGTATCATTGTCTACAAATAATGTTTCATACTTTTTCATCCTAACTGTCATAATTTGAAAGTTATTAGCACTAAATTATTGAGAAACAGAAGAAGACGAAGATATAAACAGAAGAAGAATTAGAAGAAGGAAGAAGAAGGAGGAGGAAGAGAAGGAGAAGAAGGAGAAGAAGAAGAAGAAGGAGAAGAAGAAGAAGAAGAAGAAGAAGGAGGAGAAGAAGAAGAAGAAGAAGAAGAAGAAAGAAGAAGAAGAAGAAGAAGAAGAAGAAGGAGGAGAAGAAGGAGAAGAAGAAGAAGAAGAGGAAGAAGAAGAAGAAGGAGGAGAAGAAGAAGAAGAAGAAGAAGAAGGAGAAGAAGAAGAAGGAGAAGAAGAAGAAGGAGAAGAAGAAGAAGAAGAAGAAGAAGAAGAAGAAGAAGAAGAAGAAGAAGAAGAAGAAGAAGAAGAAGAAGAAAAAGAAGCAGAAGAAAGAGAAAAGAAGAAGGAGAAGAAGAAGCATAATTTATGAGGAATTATTGGAGGCGCCACCGATAACTCTTAAATTGCAGGCCTTGAAAAACTTTCATGATCTTTATTTTCGCGCTTAAGGCGAAATCACTCTAATATCGTCTGCGGCTTCTCTTTTACCCCTCTTCCTCCTCCACGTGTTTATCTTCTTATTGCTTTATTCACACCGCCCAATCATCCTGCACCGATTGCACCTTTTTGCAACATAATATCTTGATCATAAACGTGAGCTTGTCTCGTCTTAATGCATTCAATTATTGCTTTATTATCTGTAAATCTCAAATTCTCACTTCCTCTCGTTCCTTCTTACATTTCTTAGTCAAGACAAGACAGATTAGTCACGTTTAGTCACATTTTACATAGTCATGATGCAACACACACCGATTAGTTATTGCATCGGTGTGTGTTGCTTCATGAGCAACTATGTGAAGTACTGTGACTAAACGTGACTAATCTTGTCTTGACTAACCGGTGTACGCCTAGCCTTATGTTGTGATACTGATTCGCATAAGCTCTCATCTTCCTATTATTCGTTTATGCATATGCTATGCATTCATATTACATATAAATATATACATATTATCATATTGAAAATTATTATATATCAACATATTATATTGTATGTTCTTGTTCACTAATACTCCTTCAAATTTGTATATCAATTACATCGCATGTTTATTTTCAATCAATAAATTTCCTTCTACACAATATGGTCATTTTATTCTGTTGTTTGATTGCCGACGCTGGAATTGTGTCATTTTTGTAGTAAAGTGGAAAATAAACCTCCAATGTTACTGCGATCTTTTGCATGAGAATGCTAATATCATACACAGATCAACATGTTTGTACTGCTTGTAAAATGCTTGAATTGTAATAAACTACAAACTTGGTGTGGAACGGAAACCAACCGATTCAAAAAATTGAAGGTGCAACAGTACAAAGTACAATGTATTTCACACTACTTTTGTGTCTTAAAACTCCTACTTATACGACTTAACATTCTCAGCTTACTCATTCTGTCTCTCACACTTCCTCTTTTTCTACTTCTTGGTCTTCTTCTTCTTTTTCTTCTTCTTCTTCTTCTTCTTCTTCTTCTTCTTCTTCTTCATATTCTTTTCTTCTTCTTCCTCTTGTTCTTTATTGTTGTTGTTCTTCTTCTTTCTTTTCTCTCCTCCTCCTCCTCCTTCTTTTCCTTCTTCTTCTTCTTCTTCTTCTGCTTCTTCTTCTTCTGCTTCTTCTTCTTCTTCCTCTTCTTCTTTATCTTCTTAATCTTCTTCTTCTTTATATTCTTTTTCTTCTTCTTCTTCTTGTTATTTGTTTTTGTTGTTCTTCTTTTCTTATTCTTCTTTCTTCTTCTTCTTCTTCTCCCTCTTCTTCTTCTTCTCTTTCTACTTCTTCTCCTTCTTCTTCTTTCTCTCCTTCTTCTACTTCCTTCTTTTCTTCCTCCTTCTTTCTTCCTCTTGTTCTTCTTCTAGTTTTTGTTGTTGTTGTTCTTCTTCTCCCTCTTTTTCTTCTTCTCCTTCTTCTTCTTCTTTTCATTCTCTTCTTCTACTTCCTCTTCTCCTTTTTTTCCTTCCTCTCTCCCTCTTCCTCTTCTTTTCATATTATTTCTCTTCCTTCTTGTTCTTTTTGTTGTTGTTCTTCTTTTTCTCCTCCTCTTATTCTCCTGCTCTTCTTCTTCTTCCTCCTCTTCTTTATCTTCTCAATCTTCTTCATCCTCTTCATATTCTTTTCTTCTTTATCTTTTCTTGTTCTTTTTGTTGTTGTTGTTTTCTCCTTCTTCTTCTCCTTCTTCTCCTTCTTCTTCTTCTCCTTCTTTTCTTCTCCTTCTTCTACTTCCTCTCTTTTCTTCTTCCTCCTCACTCTTCCTCTTCTTCTTCTTCTAGTTCTTTTCTTCTTCTCTCCTTCCTCTTCCTCCTCCCTTCCTCTTCCTCTTCCACGTCTTCCTCTTCTTCTTTACATTCCAGCTTACTCGCTCTCTCTCTGACTCTCCCTCTATCTATCTCACTCCCTCATCGCGTTGAACATAACTCCCACTCTCAAATCAAACAAGTAAAACAATTACATTGTTCCTATCCGTATATCCTGTTATCTAAATTGCATACATTTGTCCCTTCAATATCCACGTGTTTTCTATTTTTTCTCAATGTTCTTGTGTATTGTATTGAAAAACTATCCAACTATACATCGTAATTCGAAATAATAATATAAAGAGTGAATTATTCCACTTGATTCAAATAGAATCAACTATATCACGAGTAAAATATTACCTGTTACTGTTGCCATAACACTAATAGCGGTATATATAGCACAATGGCCACTTATTAACAAATAAATGTATATAACAAATGAAAATGTACAAATGTATTGTACAGTGTATTAGAAATTAATAAATTAAAACTAATTTGTACAATGTGGTCGCTTATGTAGCAGCTTTTATAAACCTTTTGTTATATCTATACTATTTGCAACATTCATATAGAGGCTTTATATTTATCAAGTCGTTCTTATTTAGTTTGTTACACTACTATAATTAACTATAGATTTACTGAATGGTACTGGTTTGTAATAAGGTGTGGTGCTGGTACATGAAACGAATGTTGAGCGGATTAAATAGTACAGATGGATAAAGTATAAATAGGTAAATGAATGAATATAGTCTATCCTACCTGTCCCATTGGATGCTGCGAAAATATTGTTTCTGTAATACTGAATTGAAAAAAACAGATTTCTCAGAAATTTGAGGGTATGACAACTTTGATTGATTTTTTTCAGTCTTTTAATCAGTCATAGTCTTAGGCTAGGCGTACACCGGTTAGTCAAGACAAGACAAGACGAGATTAGTCACGTTTAGTCACAGTACTTCACATAGTTGCTAATGAAGCAACACACACCGATTAGTCATTGCATCAGTGTGTTCTGCTTCATAAGCAACTATGTGAATTACTGTGACTAAACGTGGCTAATCTCGTCTTATCTTGTCTTGACTAACCGGTATACGCCTAGCCTCAAGTGTTTAATATTTGGTCTTTAGTTTTTAATGTATATAGTCTTTAGTCTTTTAATCAGTCTTTTAGTCCTTTTAATTCAGTATGGATAACTACCACAATATGCTGATCTCAACTACTACACAAAAAGTTTCTGTAATAAATTGAATGAAGTCAATTAGTGTAATAACTAGCGCTCTGGTGGTGTTAAAACGAAGTACATTGAGTGAATAAACGATCATATTTTTTAATGAAGGATGTTATCGAAAAAATATTATAGTTTGCTTCCTAACACTGGAAAGATGATAATTTTTTAAATATTACTTACAGTATTTTATTGGTGTATCATGTTAGCGCTCTGGCGGTGATAAAGCAAAGCACAAGGAATAAATAAACAATTATTTTAGATGAAGAATGTTGTCCAGAATATTATATATCGACGAGTTCATAACACTGGAATGTTGATAATTTTTCAAATGTTCGGAGCTTCGATGAATTAACGAGTTTGTTGTGTGTGTTATTCACATTTTTCATTGATGCTTCCACCCATTCATAGCGTTTTTGGGGACAGGTTTTCCAAGTCATATTTTAGATAGGCTGTTTGTATTCCGTCAACGCTTTCATCATAGATAATCCATTCAATGCTCATAGGTTGTTGCATGTAAATGCATTTTAGGGGCGATAATGATGAGTTGAAAGTTAATTTTTCTGAGTAGTTTCCAATTTAAAATTGTTCAATACATTTAGAAATTTCCAATTCACATTCCGTGAACGTTATCTTATAATTGGGAGAGAAATTATTTATTATTAGAGTTAAAAAAAAAACACAATAAATCTTGCTTCATCTAAAGAATTCGGTACGGTATTATGCATTTTATTTTCGTTGACAGTAAATCACATTTAAATTTTCCCCAGTAATTCAGAATACTTTTCATCTCCAATTAGGAGAATTCTTCTAATTCTAGAATAGAATGATTTTTTAACGTCAAGTAAGGCTAGGCGTACACCGGTTAGTCAAGACAAGACAAGACGAAATTAGTCACGTTTAGTCACAGTAATTCACATAGCTGCTTATGAAGCAGCACACACAGATGCAATGACTAATTGGTGTGTGTTGCTTCATAAGCAACTATGTGAAGTACTGTGACTAAACTTGACTAATCTCGTCTTGTCTTGTCTTGACTAACCGGTGTACCCCTAGCCTAAGTGGTTTCATCATCATTGTTTCCATTATTTCATAAGGAAATGGTTTTTAATGGAAATCGAGACTAGCCTATAGGTAACTTTTTTAGAGTTCTCGTGTAATAAACCCTTATATTATTATTTTATTGTATTTCAAGGCTGAATTCAGCTGTAGCAGAATTTATACTCGTGACCGAGCGCTGTGATTGGCAGTTGAATGGCCTATCAAGGTGAACGACTGCCATTGGCCTAGATACGCTCCTCCCACAATTTTTCTAAAAACCGCCCATTGTGGGAGGAGCTTATCTAGGCCAATGGCAGTCGTTCACCTTGATAGGCCATTCAACTGCCAATCACAGCGCTCGGTCACGAGTATAAACTCTGCTACACTGTAGTTTTAGTTTACTAGAGATTGATAATGGTATAACAACCGAAACTGCAGTATCTCGTTGTTTTATTGAATATTTGGTTTTGACAACATCAAGTCTTCTTATTCACAATGAATTCCGTGTGTTATACCTCCTATTCACGAACCAAGTTGAACCGTAAATGTTTGAAATGAAAAAAAGTAAAATATCCTTGTTTAAATTTGTATATTATCAATATTCTTATTAAGAATTTTTGTCAAGTGATTTCGTTTTGAAATTAATGTATTATAATAGTGTTCTTATAATAGTCAATAACTTTGTGTATTTTATTATAATGCTTCCAAGCTGTTTATCTATCCCTTGTGCTTTGCTTTATCACCGCCAGAGTACCATGGCTTGGCTGATAGATTTGGTAGAGCTAGTAGATTTTGGTAGAGTTAGATTTTGAGATTGGGATTCTCGAATGGCTTAATTTATTATGCGAGCACACGGTATGTCCTTGTGAACGTAACGCCTTATTTTGTCTCTCTCTTGTCTATGCCTACCTCTCTTATCTGACGCCTTGTTTTGTCACTCTCTCTCTCTCTCTCTCTCTTTCTCTCTCTTACTTGAGTCTCAGAACAGCCGCAGGTGAGATTCGAAATAGAACAACAGCAGTTGACTAATTAAGACGACTCATTCCAAAAGTACATTCTGAAGTAAGCATTAATCGAACTTTTCTAAGGAATCTCTGCGACAAAAAAACAATATGCCCTGCAGAAGTCTGTACTCTGGAATTGTTTTCTCTTGCAAATTATTTTTGTTCTCTTGCTATTGCAATCACATTTTCGTTTTAGGATTGAAGACGTTTTTGACGTGACATCCGGTGGGGGGGGGGTTGCAGTGACGTCAGTGAGGAGGTATTCAGGGTTATGTGATGTCATAATGTGTGCTGAAATTCAAATTAAGGATATAATGTCTGAAATTGCAATTTATACCCTTCTCTCAATGAGCCCTCCTCCTCGAAATGTTCTTCTCAATGACTGTTCCCTCGATGAAAAGATTCGCCACTTTCTATCACTCTCTGCACCTTCACATCTATTTATCCTTTTTTATCCAACCCTCTCTTTTCATTTACTCTCTTTCTCCTCTACATTTCACTCTTCCTTCCTCTATTTCCAGTCTTCTTCATTATTCTTATTCTACTCCTTCTATTACCATTTCTGCTATCCTACAGCAAATTTATTTATTTTCTCCTCCTTCTTCTTCTTCTTTTTCAAGTCTTACCTATCCTTTACATCCAATAGCTTACTATTCATCTTAAAGTAATAGAGTAATTCTTCTTCTTCCCCTTCTTCTTCTTCCCTCTTCTTCTTCTTCTTCTTCTTCTTCTTCTTCTTCTTCACTCATCAAAGTCCTATTTATCCTTCTCCAACATTCTATTGCATCTCTTTTCCACCTACTCCTACTTCTCCTCCTTCTCCCTCATCCTCCTCTTATCAATTTTATCTTTCTTGATCTTCTTGTTATCTTCACCTCTTGCACGTCGTCTTCTTTCTCATCCTTCTCATCCTCCTCCATCTTCTACTACTCCTTCATCACCTTCTCCTCTATCTCCTTCTCCTCCATCACCTCCTCCTTCTCCTTCCCCTCCTCATCCTCCTCCTCCTCCTCCTTCTCCTCTTCCTTCATCACCTCGTACTCTACCTCCTACAACCTCCTCCATCACCTCCTCCTCCTCCTTCTCCTACTCCTCATCCTCTCCTTATCAATTTTCTCTTTCTTGATCTTCTTGTTATCTACACCTGTTGCACGTCGTCTTCCTCCTCCTCCTCCTCCTCCCTCATCACCTCCTCCTCATCTCCTTCTCCTCAATCACCTCCTCCTCCTCCTTTCCTCCTCCTCCTCCTCCTCCTCCTCCTCCTCTCCTCCTCCTCCTCCCTCCTCCTCCTCCTCCATCACCTCCTTTTCCTCCATCCTCTACTCCTCCTCCATCACCTTCTCCTCCTCCTCCTCCTCCTCCTCCTCCTCCTCCTCCTTCTCCTCCTCCTTCCATCACCTTCATCACCTCCTCCTTCTCCTCCTCCTCCTCATACATCTATCTATCTATTCTATCTATCACCTATCTATTCTATCATCTATCTACCTATTCATCACCTCGTCCTCTACCTCCACCTTCTACTCCATCACCTCCTCCTCCTCCTCCTTATCCTCCTCCTTTTCCTCACCCATCGCTTCCCTCCCATCTTCCCCCCCATCTCTCCACCCTCTATCTCTTCCTCCCGCCAATAATCTTATTCTTGTTCTTGTTCTTGTCACCTGATCAGATTGTATAAAAGCGTTGTCTCTGTGCAGGTTCACGCGAGATGTGGCCTCATCACTCATCTGGTTGTCATCCACAGTTGCAGCCAACCTACTCCTCCTCCTCCTCCTCCTCCTCCTCCACCTCCTCCTCACTTCTACTCCTCTTCTTTTTCCTCGCCTCGTCCAGCTGCTCATCCACATTCCCCACCCTGCTGCTTCAAATACTATGCAAATCACACGACTGCCTCACATCGTGATTGCGGTGAGTATAATATGCAACAAGTGACATTTCTCTGAAATTACTTCAATAAAAATCTGGTGTGATATAGATGGGCCAAAATTTCTTGACACTTGGCCAGATATACAAAGAGTGTATAGTCACAGTGTGGCCATTTGTGTGAAGCACTCCATAAAAATAAGTGGAGATCATATTTTTTCCCGCCGCCGCCATACTTTTGCCAAATTTTTGAATTTTGATATGGGTTACAGGCAAACATAAACCCATTCACTCATTTGTCAAACTTATTTTGAGAGGAACAACATCAAAACTAACTTTTCTACCATTAAAAATAATCTCTCTACTCTTGGTATTGCTTTAAAAACTGAAAATGATGAAAACTAATACTGGCCAAAGCAAAATGTAGGTTAGAAGTGAATTTTATATCAAAACATATTAAGATCTGCTTTTCATTCCAATGCAAATATTATGGGAATTGGCAAAAGTATGGCGGATTTGTCGGAGTTAACCAATCAAAAGTATGACATGTAATGTCCACACTGTGACTATTATAATATAATAGTAACAGTGTGGACAGAGAGTGTATATTATACACTCTCTGTAATAATTAGGCCTATTCGAAAGACGGAAATTTTCGTCCAAGTTAAATGAGGTTACTGATAGAAAATTTGGAATACATTTTTGATGGATTGGGGCGTCTCTATGTTTTTATCATCCTAGGTGATAATTTCAACATTTGGTATTGATATCACAAAGTTTGAAAAAATCATATGATTTTGATCAACACTACCATATCAATGTTTAGAGCTGAATTTCAAATCCTTTAAAACTATCCTTGAAATATGTAAATAGGTCTTTGACACCCCTTGGTTTACAGTTAATCTTTGTGCAAAATTTCAACTCAATCAGTCAAGTATTCTAGGCATGATGGATCTACAGACAGACAGACGTAATCTCATTTTTATAATACATACATACATGCTGTTAATATTTGACTGTTAGGCTAGGCGTACACCGGTTAGTCAAGACAAGACAAGACGAGATTAGTCACAGTAATTCACATAGTTGCTTATGAAGCAGCACACACTGATGCAATAACTAATCGGTGTTTGCTGCTTCATAAGCATCTATGTGAATTACTGTGACTGAACGTGTCTAATCTCGTCTTGTCTTGTCTTGACTAACTGGTGTTCGCCTAGCCTTATAGCCTATAACCTTATAGCCTTATAGGTCACTGCTACACTTTTATTATTCAGTTGCTGTAATGTACTTGGAATTATTTGTTCTTATAGAGTAGCACCCTCTGTATAAATTAATGTTTCGCATAAAAGTCATCGAAATTTATCAGCCAAGTAATATTAATAAGTGTCTTATGTTCTTGGCAAGCTGCGATCTGTTAAATAGATTACATGCAGTTTCAACAGCTCTCATCTCACAAATTCTCTGCAATTAATTGGCTAAAACATTGCAATAAGTAGAATATTTAGTTGAACTCGGTTTATTTTTGTGTAGAATGTCACACAAATAAACTGCGTTTTATGCTGTGATGAGTTTATTTCTGAACTAAGATTCAGCTCGTAGCTACCCTGCTTTAATTTATATCCAATTAAATTAGCTTGGTGATGACTAATTCAATTACAAAGTGCTCTGACTAATTTATTATTATGATGATCTTCATTTAGAAAGTTTCAATGAGGTTGTAGACATTGCAATTAAATACAGTGATTTTTTCTTCTTCTTTTCTATTTCTTTTCTATTTCTCTTCTTCTTTTTTTCTATTTCTCTTCTTCTTCTTCTTCTCCTTCAGCATTGCTTAGATGGAAGTTTGCTATCCTTGTTCAGCTACAACTGCCTTGTAGTTGCTGATGTCTCTATCCTATTCGCACTGTTCATTGTTGTCGCACACTGTCCCAACAAACACGTTTGGTGCAGTTTTCTCTTTCTCTTTAAAATCGTTCTCTCTCTCTTAAATCTCTTCTCTGTTAAATTGCTTTCAATTTAAACAATTCAAAGCAATAGTACAAAACTGGTTAATTAGCAAAGGAAGACAGAGAATAGAAACAGTAATTTCAAACCATTTATAGTATCACATAACATAGAAATCATACACACGCAAGACTTCAATCACTCAACACTTACTAATTACTATCACTTAACTCTTATTTGCACACAACAATTCAAACCTACTCCAGGACATGGCTTGCCATAGCGGAGTAGGTCAATTTTCCAAACAACCACATGTATTATAACATTTTGCTTTTGATTTTTTTCACTAACAAATCTTTGAATAATTAACTGTAAATATTCTTTAATTTGTATTTGTAATAGATATAGGTATTTTGGAAAATAAATCATTTATTTATTTATTTATTTATCTCTCAATGAAACTTGGCATCAATGCTCCTCATATAAACAATGCTGACTTCTTGACGTGAATCGGACTATAGCTATTATTCTGTTGTCAATATTCGCAGTAGCGGAAGTCTTCAGAGTATTTTATAGCATTATTAATTAGGAATTTTGTTCAATTCTTCTTCTTCTTCTTTGGCTTTGCCTTTATCCCATTTAAATGGGGTCGGCATTCCTTCTTCGTAGTTTGCTTCTCCACAACACCCTGTCCAATGCTTCCTCTCTCCTCCAACCATTCTCCTGCATGTTGTTTCAATTAATTTGTTTCAGGAATTTTGTTCAATTAATTATTATTATTTGAAAGCAATTGAATAGTTGCATTATCTCATTTCCTTCCATCTTGATTGATCTGCGGTTTTCGGTTTTCAGGTGTTACTACTGGCCGCTTCCTATCAGTGCTTGCTGACTCCCGTGCGAAGTTTCAATAGCAGCAGCAGCAGCGGCAGCAGCGCTGTTCCCCCACCACCACAGCACACGCGCCAAAAGCGCTACATCAGCACTACTTCGAACAGCAGCGACGACCTCTGGACGAGCAGCGAGGAACTAATGATGACGTCATTGGAGGGAGCCGGCGCAGTCGGCGCGAGTCGATGGCTGAGTCACAAAGAGTCACAGATGCTGTTGAAGAAGGAGGGAGGCGAACGCGGTCTGCCTGTGGACTGCTGTCCCTCCATCATGGAGATCATTCAGCCGTTGGGCGGCATCAATAGAGAGGGCATGCTGGTCAGACTGTTTCGCGACACTAATATCACTCAGAGGTAAGGCTGGGCGTACACCGGTTAGTCAAGACAAGACAAGACGAGATTAATCACGTTTAGTCACAGTAATTCACATAGTTGCTTATGAAGCAGCACACACTGATGCAATGACTAATCGGTGTGTGTTGCTATAACCATTGTATTTTGTATTATAACCATTTGTTTCAACTATTTGTCTACAACTATCTATAAGGCTAGGCGTACACCGGTTAGTGAAGACGAGAATAGGCTAGGCGTAGAATAGAATTGGATAGAATAGAATAGAATAGAATAGAATAGAATAGAACAGAATAGAATAGAATAGAACAGAATAGAACAGAATAGAATAGAACAGAATAGAATAGAATAGAACAGAACAGAACAGAACAGAACAGAATAGAATAGAACAGAACAGAACAGACAGTAGAGCAGAGCAGAGCAGAACAGAACAGAACAGAACAGAACAGAACAGAACAGAACAGAACAGAATAGAACAGAATAGAACAGAACAGAATAGAACAGAACAGAACAGAATAGAATAGAACAGAACAGAATAGAACAGAACAGAACAGAACAGAACAGAACAGAACAGAACAGAACAGAACAGAATAGAACAGAACAGCATAGAATAGAACAGAATAGAACAGAACAGAACAGAACAGAATAGAACAGAACAGAATAGAACAGAACAGAACAGAACAGAACAGAACAGAACAGAACAGAACAGAACAGAATAGAACAGAACAGAACAGAACAGAACAGAACAGAACAGAACAGAATAGAATAGAATAGAACAGAATAGAACAGAACAGAATAGAACAGAATAGAATAGAATAGAATAGAACAGAATAGAATAGAACAGAATAGAATAGAACAGAATAGAACAGAATAGAATAGAATAGAATAGAATAGAATGGAATGGAAATGGAATAGAATAGAATAGAATAGAATAGAATGGAATAGAATAGAACAGAATAGAATAGAATAGAATAGTATGGATAGAATAGAATAGGATAGAATAGAATAGAATATTCACTTTATTCATGTAGATTACAAAGTATGTCGCTTAAATTCTAGGTCATGATAGTTGTTACAATGAACGTCATTTAAAAATAGTAATTACAGTATCAGATTCACTGAACAAAACATGAGATAAGGGAGATTTTAAATGAAAATATATAGGTGTAAGTTCAATTCTAGATTGTTGAAGTCGACTTGAGTTCTAGTTCATGATATATTTTATGTTGAAATGAACGTCATTGAAAATAAAACTTATTGCAACATGGTTTTGCATCTACAAGAAATGGCGGAGTTTGGACATATAAATGTCCATTCTTGGAGAAGGATATGCAAGGTAAACACCGGTTAGTCAAGACAAGACAAGACGAGATTAGGCTAGGCGTACACCGGTTAGTGAAGACAAGACAAGACGAGATTAGTCACGTTTGGTCACAATAATTCACATAGTTGCTTATGAAGCAACACACACCGATTAGTCATTGCATCTGTGTGTGCTGCTTCATAAGCAACTATGTGAAGTACTGTGACTAAACGTGACTAATATCGTCTAGTTTTGTGTTGACTAACCGGTGTACGCCTAGTCTTCTGCATTGCAAAAACCGGTTTTTGATGGCGAATCGCATTCTTCCAAGGGACACAGAGCTCAGCATCGTACAGTACTGTTCGCCACCCAAGAGAATAGTGGTAAAGGTAAAAGTGGCCAAGAAACAATTTCTTCCTTCTCTGTGGCATACACAAGCTACATGTTAGTACACTAACTCCATAGAGTATAGAGTATAGAGTATAGACTATGCAAAAATTTGAAAGTTCCTGAAACTCATTTTTTAGAGAAAAACCCCTGATTATAACTATTTTTTATTTTTACTTGTTTTATAACTACTAGTAACTGCAGTGGAACTTCGGTTTTATGAACCCCGATTCAACATATTCATTTCAAATCCCATTCAAACGTACATCACTCAACTTTATGTATATTGCAACACCTTTTTTACAAAGGGGGTTTTGCTGTACCTCAATACAACGAACTTTTTTCTTGGTCCTTTATCGCGGTCCCTTGAGCTACGTGAAACTGGGGTTCAACTCAAATAAATATATCAAATAATTCTTTATTTTGGAAAAACAATATTACAAGTAACATAAAACTTTGTACTGTATTTAATACAGTTATAACTTTTTATAACAACATAAAACTGTATATTTTATATTCACTGTATTTAATACAGTTAGCCTATAACTGTTTATAACTAGTCTGTTTCTTTTTTCATAACTGTTTGCGTTTATTTTGGGAGTTTCTTACGTCACATTATTGGGAGTTTCTTTGAGTTATTGTGTCAGACTGGTGTCAATCAATTGCAGCTATTATAACTATTTGTTTCAACTATTTGTCTACAACTATCAATAAGGCTAGGCGTACACCGGTTAGTCAAGACAAGACAAGACGAGATTAGTCACAGTAATTCACATAATTGCTTATAAAGCAGCACACACCGATGCAATGACTTATCGGTGTGTATTGCTTTATAAGCAACCATGTGAAGTACTGTGACTAAACGTGACTAATCTCGTCTTGTCTTGTCTTCACTAACCGGTGTACGCCTAGCCTTAGACTCGATCACTCTCTGTTGTTTCTTCTATTCCAAACCCTTGTTTTCACAATGTAAATTGATCAAATTAATTTTGAATTATTGCAGCTGATTGTGTTTCATTTACTTGAGTTTTGCAGTGTTATCTCAACGTGTATGAAATGAAAGGTGGGTCATTGAAGTGAAGCAGTTTGCCGGTAATGCCCGATGCTGAGATCTGTGTCTCTGAAGGCTGAAGCGGGGAGACGAAGACAGCACTCTTAGACTGGGCGTACATTTTTTTCAACTATTTGTCTACAACTATCTATAAGGCTAGGCGTACACCGGTTAGTCAAGACAAGACAAGACGAGATTAGTCACAGTAATTCTCATAATTGCTTATAAAGCAGCACACACCGATGCAATGACTTATCGGTGTGTATTGCTTCATAAGCAACTATGTGAAGTACTGTGACTAAACACAGTAATTCACATAACTGCTTATAAAGCAGCACACACCGATGCAATGACTTATCGGTGTGTATTGTTTCATGAGAAACTATGTGAATTACCGTGACTAAACGTGACTGATCTCGTCTTGTCTTGTCTTGACTAACCGTTGTACGGCTAGCCTAAACAACTAAACATCCTTCGCTTGAGAAATGCAGACCGGCTTCTTAACAAGGCATGCAACTGTTAACCTGAACAGCTTAACGTGAAGCTAATGGTTTGTACCTTAGGACCTATTTCAAAGGAATATCGTTTGATAGTTTATAAATACTCTGTTTCTCTTTTCATAACAATTTGTGTTTATTTCGGCAGTTTCTTTGAGTTATCGTGTCGAACCGGTGTGGAGGGCAAGCCGTGTCGCTTCATGGACCGGCACTTGCACAACCAATCACGGTGCGTGCAGAAGTACTCCTACTCTTACGCGCTGGTTGAGGACAAGGCCGGTTCAGTCGGCGGACCGGCGTACCGGCGCACAAACTCCGGACCGTCTAGACCGGACAGCTGGATGCTGGACCATATACAGGTACTGTAATCCATTACATCGGTTAAATGAATAACAAATGGAACAATTCAATGCTGAGCTATGAGTAAAAATGTTTTTACTGGAAATCCAAACATGAAGGCGTACACCAGTTAGTCATGACAAGACAAGACGAGATGAGTCACGTTTGGTCACAGTAATTCACATAGTTGCTTATGAAGCAGCACACACTGATGCAATGACTAATCGGTGTGTGTTGCTTCATAAGCAACTATGTGAAGTACTGTGACTAATCTCGTCTTGTCTTGTCTTGACTAACCGGTGTACGCCTAGCCTTATATTACATCGGTTAAATGAATAACAAATGGAACAATTCAATGCTGAGCTATGAGCAAAAAGTGTCTTTGACTGGAAATTCAAACATTCAATATTTGGAAATACTGTATAGGCCTTTATATGTTCATGAAAATTTTTTCCTAAATAGTGATTATTTGAAAACATCATATTCATAAATGCTTAAGAGGAACCGGAACTCCGTTGCGGTGCGTTCCGGCTGAAAAAAGCGCTGCAATTAGGCCTATCAATAAAACTATTAGGCTAGGCGTACACCGGTTAGTCAAGACAAGACAAGACGAGATTAGTCACAGTAATTCACATAGTTGCTTATGAAGCAGCACACTCTGATGCAATGACTCATCGGTGTGTGTTGCTTCATAAGCAACTATGTCAAGTACTGTTACTAAACGTGACTAATCTCTTCTTGTCTTGACTAACCGGTGTAAGCCTAGCCTTATATTACATCGGTTAAATGAATAACAAATGCTGAGCTATGAGAAAAAGTGTCTTTGACTGGAAATTCAAACATTAAGGGCCGGTTCATGGGCTCGGGATTTAGCCAAGTCTTAGACTAAAACGGGTGGTCGCCGTAGCATCGACAAACGTTAGCCTCGAAACTATGTACTGAGGGCTCTCTATGCTGCTAACCCACTAACCTGTCGAGACAATCGTTTGTCGATGCAATATCGCAAACTTCGCTTACTCCGTGGTAGCCACCCGTTTTAGTCTAGGACTTGGCTAAATCCCGAGCTCATGAACCGGCCCTTAAACTTTATAAGTATCTAAAGCTGCGTTTACACTGGAGTCAATGAAAAACGTTTTTTACAAATGTTATTAGAGGCCGTGTGTCCACGAAGCAACTGCTATCTGACTTCAGTTAGCAACCCAGCGTTGCCAGATGACATTTGGCTGTTTTTCGGGTAATCGGTTAATCTGACCTATCAGCCAAATGTCATCTGGCAACGCTGGGTTGCTAACTGAAGTCAGGTAGCAGTTGCTCCGTGGGCACACGGCCACTAATAACTTTTGTTAGAAACTTTTGTTATTAACTCCGGTGTAAACGCAGCTTATAAGTTTCGAGAAGCGGTTGTCTCAGTTGTCTTGGCGATCAGTAAACAGCTGATGTGACTCAGCTTTGACACAATAAACCAAAGACTTTTCAAAGTCTTGAAGACCTTTTTAAAGTATTTGCAATAATCACCGCGATTCAGCATTTGTGGGCTATTATGTCATGCGTAAGGTCAGCTGTTTACTGATCGCCAAGCGTCAAATTGAATGAATACCACTGTAGTATACTATACAGAGAGTGTATAGTCACTATACACCCTCTGTAGTATACTATAGGAAATCTATGCTACTCAACCTGAACATTGCTCGGAAAATTCTCTTGGTTGAGAGTTATTTCCCACGATGAGCTGTTCAAAATAATGTATGAACATATTTGAAAATGTTGTATGATCTTTTGTATAACTTCCCTTTCGCTCTTGTAACTGATTGTTAATAAAATTAAAAATTAAAATTAAAATCTTGAATATTTTTTCAGGTCCGATCAGGCTGCGCATGTGAAGTACTGCCCAGAACCAAACGAAGAAAATCGAAGATGAAGCGAGGAAAAGATTAAATTTCCAGACATTTTTGACAAATGTGTATTTTTTCTTTACTTATGTACTTAGCTTGAAATGTATGTGTTCGTTTAGTTGCTAAAAGAATATTATTTAGTAGAGGTTTCGTATGAGCTTTTTTATATAGTTCAACAAATATTTTTATGGAATATTCTTTTATTAATAATCCAAACCACAAGATAATTATTATACCATGAATTTAAGCTAAAAATACCATAGTGTACGAATCATATGATTTAGCCTAGGCTGAGCATGATACCAATAATTGGTAATTATACCAATATGTAATTATTACGTATTTTAAGGAGTGGATTATAAAATAGGTAAAAGTTTTGTATTCCTTGACCGTTATTGTTTTCTTCGAAAGAGATTTACGACTCATCTTAAATTTGAAAATCGAATTTGTTTGAAATTCATCCATCACGTATTATTCCGAATCAATTTGATATTGTGATTAATTTGATACAGTGAACTGATTTTCAAATTAAAATTAGATTAGAAATGAACAAAATTAGATACAGTGAACTAATTTTGTTATCAAAATTAGATAACTGATTCCAATTCATATTCTATGAGCTAAAGTAACTACCGCTTCTCAGAGCATAGTAGATTAATGGAAAAAGTTTCAACAAAGTTTTTAGAGTTTAAAATTTGAAATATTTGATCATATGGTCCAATTGTTTTGAAACACATTGAAAAAATTCTGTAATAGTAATTAGTTATGGGTAATAATAATGTAATTTGTAATAATCATACAATAAGGCTCTGTACACATTTTCTCATGGGACATTCTTCCGTTACTTTATTCTTCTTTATTTTTTTCATCACTTTGAAATTCCAGAAAACACTATCCATACCGCTATCAATTCATTATTTGCTTTAACAATAATTGTATTGAGAAATTATAATATAATTGTACAAAAATTGGTTTCAAAAAAGACTCATTGTCACAGATTAACTGAAATAAATAATGTTGAACTTGTTTCTTAATAAGCCAAGAACAAAATCTATTCTTACTGTTGTTCTGGAACTTTAATGAATTTTAAAAAATATTTCAGCGAATTTCGATAACATATTGATATTTTTTTAAATTGGAAATCAAGAATCTCCAGTAAAAGAGGAAGAAAATCTCGAAGATAAAATGATAACATAATATTAAGGAAGTCTAGTTTATTTCTGTTTGATGACAATGTGTTAAAATATTTTGTTATGTTAGTATTCGTCGTATATTTTGTAAATTTTGTAAGATTAATAATAATAATATATTAATATATCCAGTATTTAATGTTCTTAATAAGTTTACCACCACAACAATATTAGATTGCTTCACAATGTACCTATTAGGTTTCTGTAATTTTGTAACAATTATTTGTTAAGTTTAACTTAGGTTATTACTTTGATACTTTTTACAATACTGGAATCTCATTCACTATGATGTGAATCTGTCTTAAGTAACACAGTCATGAAATACCTAACTTTTTTGAAAACAGTTTCTAGAGCTCAAAATTTGAAATGAATTTTTGGATTTTATTCTTTCGTAACACCCGTAATGAAATCTGTATTTTATTTGTTAAGGGTGATAATCATTCTATATTTGTAATAATTTTATAATAAGGGTCTGTCCACATTTTCATGTGAAACATTTTTTCAGATTCATTATAATTTGAAAAATCTCCATGTAATATGCAATTAATAGACCTATGTTTGCTATGAATTGTATCATAGTATCTATGTAGCCTATCTTACTATCGTACTTATTACGTTTCTGTAATTTTGTAACAATTATTTCTTAATAATGCATGAAGGTAATATGGAGGTAATGATCATTATTGTAGAGTATTATATTACCAACATTTTGCAAAAAATCAACTCAATGCGATGAACGGTTACTAAGATATAGGGTTTCCAGAAATTATCAATTTCTTTAAATTTTGGGGGCGATTGGGGGTAAGCACCGGGCCGATTATAGGGGACTTTCTAGAGGATGTACATCCAAACGTCTATTTTCAATTCTTGTACAGTTCTGCTTGTCTCTAATTTGTTGTGAAAAAAATCTTAATATTAAATGGGCTATGAGGAGAGTGGAGTTTCAGAGAGCTGATTCACATGCAGATCAAATCCACCTTTTTACACCCAATTTAATTTTTTTATGCTTAATTGAGCGTTATTTGAAATGATATAATAATCTGTTCGGAATGGGTAGGCGAATCAATCCAGTTTCAATTATTCTTCAATAATTAACCTTTGAATCCCGAATCATGCTTTCACTCTCCGATTCGAAATATTTAAAAAAATGGGAAAAAAACGCAAACAGCGTATAGCAGGATTATTTTAAATTGTCAGAAAACAGCTGATTGATGTACGCTCGTTTACTGACGTTAAATCAGCTGTTTTCTGACAAGTTAAAATAATCCTGCTATACCAGGCACCACACATTTAGACATCAGCTGATGAAACTAACTAGAAATGCTCTGATCATTATCCTGCTATGTACGTCTAGTACATCAATACATTTCTAATTCATTTTTCAATGTAAATGCTGCACCATTTTGTTTACATAGCTCTGTGAATTTATCAGTACTGAATTAAACTAGTCGCTATATATAAATATCAATGTATTCTTAGTTAAGTATATTTTGTCTTGTATATATGTATCCAATGAATTTTGAACAAATGAATAATGAATGTATAGGTATAATGGATGATGGCCGATTGAGAGTAAATTACATTTAGGGCCGGTTCATGAGCTCGGGACTTAGCCAAGTCCTAGACTAAAACGGGTGGCTACCGTAGCATTGACAAACGTTTGTCTCGACAGGTTAGTGGGCTAGCAGCATAGAGAGCCCTTAGTACATAGTGTCGAGGCTAACGTTTGTCGATGCTACGGTGGCCACCCGTTTTAGTCTAGGACTTGACTAAATCCCGAGCTCATGAACCGGCCCTTATAGTTATATAAATTATGTTTATGTAACTATTATATAAGTCATAAATGATTAATGTAAGTATGATGTAATAAATTACATTATTGTAATATACACATTATATATGTTAAAAATCACAATTTTTAAACAATTTTCACTGAAAAAATCTGTTCTACACTTTTCATAGAAGTATGTATGTGGAATAAAATGAGTAATCAAAACAAAAATAATTGTGTAGGAGGAATTTGAAAATTTCAATACAGCATACATATACGACAGTTCAATGAAGTCAAATAATTCGACCACTACAGTTGATAGTACTGAGACTGTATAATCACATTGTGGACATTGAACGTCCCACTTTTGATTGGTTCAAAAACCTTCATAAGTTTTCCAATTATCATTAGATTTACATTGGGAAGATTATGTAAGTCATTTATATTATTTTCAGTGATACAATTCTATCCTACAATGTGTTAGTTTGGTAAGCTTTGAAAGCAATACCAAGGGAAGAGAGACTATTTTTAATAATGGAAAAGTTTATTTTTTCAATTTTGTCCCTCTTAAAAGAAGTTTGATAAATGTATAGGTCCAAGTTCTCCTCAATCCGAATTCAGAATTATGATAAAAGAATGGCGGTGGCGGGAAAAATGTTTCAACACAATGTTACGGAGCCTTTCACACCAATGGCCACACTGTGATTATACAGTCTCTGTAATAATAAGGATATTAATTAATATTTTGTGCTTACAAAAAACACAATAATGCAAACATGAGAAAAACTATCACAATTACTGAGAACTGGAATACTAACAATAACTGAAGAAAGCGATCAAAGAACAAAATTCATGTTTTTTATTTACAGCAAGTGCTTGTTGATTATAAATTAAGCTTAAGCAGTGATTGTATCTTGGAGGACGTTTTGTGAAATTTTTATATGTGTTGTTTAACTGAATAATTTGTAATAAGTGGCATGAATAACCTGAAATTGCACGTTTTAGAAGTTTATTACAGTGTAAAAAATTATCTGTTAGTACGGTACTCATTAAACAAATTTTGTTTCAATTTATAACCTTGTGTGTGATTTGATTATCCTGAACTTCGCTCAAATACGATTAACTAGTGTAAGGCTAGGCGTACACCGGTTAGTCAAGACAAGACAAGACGAGATTAGTCACGTTTAGTCACAGTAATTCACATAGTTGCTTATGAAGCAGTACACACCGATGCAATGACTAATCGGTGTGTGTTGCTTCATAAGCAACTTTGTGAAGTACTGTGACTAAACGTGACTAATCTCGTCTTGTCTTGTCTTGACTAACCGGTGTACGCCTAGCCTAATTCAAACATGATATAAAAATGACAAAATTCAACAGACACTTTGAGAATAGAAGATAGGCTATACGATTCAGAGAAACCTTGCCTCAAATTCAATATTGATTGACATCATGACATGGGCGGAGTTAGAGGATATTTTTTTGGGGGGCTACATGTGGGGAGGGGGGAATTCTGACGAATTTTTTGCTACAAACTATTATATAACTACATTTATAACATTTGCTACAATAGCTACAATAATTTGGGAGGCACTTAGCCCCCCCAAACCCCCATGCATCATAAAATGTTTTTCAAGCATGGCCTTGATTTTTAAACCTCTACGTTGGATGAAATTTTTGCAATAGGTTTCTGCAAAAGAACAATTGACAATGAAGTATTCTATTTTCAAGAGAACACCCAGTATTCATGCCGATGAATTATTCGAAACTGATTATTTATTTGTATATAAAAGCTGAATCTAATAACGTCAATCCAGTGTGGGTTTTGAAACCTTGTTCAAGATATTTGTTCAACTATTGAGAGTTAGTAATGGAAGGTTTATAGTAATAATTTGGAGTTTATCGGCAATTATCTGTAATTTTCAATTTTTATTTATTTTTCGATCTCCGATCATGTTGAGTCGAATATTCCTTGGGCTATTGCTCTTGCTTGTGACAATCGAAAGGTGAGTTTCAATAATTTTATTATTAAAAAAACATTTGTTCTACATCATTATCCATGATACAAATTGAAAATAGTTTTCAAGCTATCCTCTTTCTACAATTATTCATCCACTAACTATTTTTCTGCACATTTATTTTTGTTCTCTTGTGTACAAATCTATCAACCCCTATTTACACATTTTAGATTAGTAAACTTGAAGGATTCAAAACTTATCCCATTCAGCCACTAGATTTTATATTTAAACATGCTTTTTCCATCAGAAACGATATTAACTATACAAGAAATACAAGGAATCTCAGGCTAGGCGTACACCTGTTAGTCAAGACAATACAAGGCGAGATTAGTCACGTTTAGTCACGATATTTCACATAGTTGCTTATGAAGCAACACACACCGATTAGTCATTGTATCGGTGGGTGCTGCTTCGTAAGCAACTATGTGAAGTACTGTGACTAAACGTGACTAATCTTGTCTTGTCTTGACTAACCGGTGTACGCCTAGCCTTACACACCATACTGCTCGATAGAAGACAGTCAGCTGGAAATTTCGAACAAATAAAACAGATAAAAATACGACGTTCCCAACAATACTAGACTTCTTTCAAAAAATAATCTAATTTTTAAATATCTGCTGTATAGGCTAATACACAACAACGAAAATTTTATAGGATTAAATTGAGTTTATACATTTTCCAAGAAAAACAATAAGAAGCATATTAGATGACACTTCATTAATTCATTAATAATCAGATTTAGAAAAAAAATAATTTATCTTGTCAAATTTCACAGCCGATGATGCGTTGGTAATAGCATTAATTTATCAGTGATTCATCGTAATTCATCATTAATTCATTGAATCAATTCCATTGTTATTCAGAGGTAGTTTATTTTTTTTCAAATTCTGGTTAACATTTTAGAAGTAAGAGAGAGCCTATCAATCAACCTCACCTGCAGTAGATTTTTTAAATTGGCTGATGATTGTTGAGAGACTGCCGAGAGATTACGAATGAGAGTTTCCTCATTCGTAAATATTAATCTATCAAATCAAATTTATTTGCCATAAAGATACAAAACAATAATGGACAAAATGCACATATATACACAATTATACACCAATACAAATACACATTTGAATAGGACCTACACAAATTTATTAATAAATACCTACATAAAGACCTACAAAATTAATAAAATAGAAGTGAATATAAAAGTGAAGTATATAAATAAGTATAAAAGTAAGTTTATAAAAGTAAATATAGTAGCTGATTCATCTGTCAAATTAAGAAAGATTACATAATATTTCCATATTGCTTGAATTTTATAAAAATCTTTTCAATTTTCACGGTAACTTTTACAGTTTCAATTTTTTCACATACGGTACTTGATAACGGAGAAAAAAATGGAAATTCAATCAACTGCATGTAATTCAATGCAATGTTATTTTTGACAGTGCTAAAGAAAATTAATATTGCTGCTAATGTCAGTCATTTCGAAACATAAAAATATTGCTTCATAATTATTTGTGTTGCAGTAACAGAATCTCATTTCAATTCCAATTTTCAATTTGCATTGACGCATTCCAATTTCAAAATGGCCACTTTCTAGTGTAACTTATCAAAACACGATGGACCAATCAGAAGCAAGCGACAGAACAGTGACGCAATTGTTTTTTCAAGATGGCCGCCTCTTGAAACCTTGTTCAGAGTATTCTCTTCTTTTCTGTGTCTTGCTCAATCCCATTGTTATAGAGGAGTGGGAGAAGTCTTTAAAATATTGTACTGACTTAGATCTTATTGACGCACGATGTTTTACTCTTTACATCTCTGTCTCTTTCAAGGTCAAGTGTTGATGAAAAGGATTTCTTTGTACTGTATCTCCTTTTCCAAGAATGGACATTCATATGTCCCAACTTCGCCTTTTCATCTAGATAACTCACAATTATGAAATCATCAGTATATTTTTGCTTTATACCTATACTCATGGCATAATTAATAAGCTAATGTAAATTTGACAAATCATCAATTGTATATTTGTTATTATAATCTAGAATTTAAGCCGTCGTATTTGTTATTATAATATAGAATTTGAGCCGTCATATTTGTTATCTAGATGAATAAAGTAATAAATCTAAATCTAAAATCTAAAATCTCACTCTTTCTCTCTTTATTATGTTTGACTGCTTGATCCCTCTCATTATTTATACCCAACCAAACTTATTTCATGAATTATCCTGCTGCAGTATTTAAAACCTTATCAAACATCACTATTATCAACAATAACAGCTAACGCTCAGTATTTCCTTTTTCTAACTTTCTATTCTCCTCATGTCCAAGATCTCAAAATGTAAATTCTTATCAAACTCAATGAGATGTTTCGAATGAGACGTGAACGAACAAAATCGCTGGAGAAACCACGGAGGATTTTACAGAAAAAAACACGTCAGCCTATTTTATTTAAAGATTGAATTCAATTAATTTGTCACAGAAACTATGCAGCGGTTGCTGAGAGCGCCACAGAGTCCATAAATGAGGTCACTTATGAGTTGAAGATTGGTGATCTGCATTCAAGACAGATCAGTGAGGAAGGCGATAGCCTTATTATTGGAACGCAACCCTGCGAAGAGTTAGGATCGTCAACATCCGAAGTCACGTGAGTTCAACAATATCGATTTCTTGAATATCGATAATCAATATCGAAAATATCGATTTCTTGAATATCAATAATTAATATCGAATATCAATTTCTTGATCGCCAACATCCGAGGCCACGTGAGTTCAACAATATCGATTTCTTGAATATCGATAATCAATATCAACAATATCGATTTCTTGAATATCAATAATTAATATCGAATATCAATTTCTTGATCGCCAACATCCGAGGCCACGTGAGTTCAACAATATCGATTTCTTGAATATCGATAATCAATATCAACAATATCGATTTCTTGAATATCAATAATCAATATTGCAGGCTGTTGCGGGGTCACCTGATACATCAGCAAGATGTGTCCAGGTACTACAATACAGTGGCATAGATTGAGTCGTTATTAAGTCAGAATTGAGACAGCAGAATAAGATTATTTAGATCTCTGAAATATGTTTTTTTTTATTGTTTCTTGGAGGCTGGCGAGCGTGAGCGTAGCATTCTCTCAAGTTATTAATATTTTTATGCCCGGTTTTTCAGTCGCTTAATAGACAGTTTATGGATCCAATAGCACTATTGAATCAATAACCATGTGTTTTCAAATGCAAAAAAAAGTTATTAATTCAATAAGTTTATTGAACGACTGAAAAACCGGGCATTAGTCTCAACTGATACTGGAGTTTTTATTTTATCATTAATTTTCTTCTCTTTCTATTTAGTTTTAGTTTTTTTCACATTTTCTTTTCTTTTGTTGTTTCAATATTAGTCTTCTTTGTTTGTTAATTAAAGCGAGCTTTTATTCTTGCCCGAAAACAGGTTTTGTAACCTTTGTGATTATTTTCCAAATAGCAAAAGTATTCGAGGTACCGTACTGGTAGTCTTAACCTAGTTGTAAGATGACATCGTTTAAGAAGAAATGTATATGTTATCTCGGTAAAATTTTTTATTGTATATATTATGTGATATTGGAAAATAAATATGATTTGATTTGATATCAGTGGCGGCCGTAGAAATTGCAGGGCCCAAGGCAAAGTTTAATATCGGGGCTCTCTTAAAATACCTCAAATAAACCTAAACTGGGATCTAGGAACTAGGATCGTAGTTTTGCCAATTATTTATGATATTGTATACATTTTTTCCTATTGCTAAATAAGCGTTATTTCATTTCCCAAGCCATGGTTCAAGACAGTAAGGGGCCCCTCAAAGACGCGAGGCCCTAGGCCCCGCCTTTTTCGCCTTCATATAGGGCCGCCTCTGCAATATTCAGTGGTTGTCACTGTTTATTAGAGGTCATTGACCCCGAAAACACACAAAACCACAAACTTCAAGGCCATACACTCAATTTCAAGGGCAAATTCGAATGAATTCTCATAGATCTCGGTCAGCTACTGGTCCAAAGTCCACAATTCAGTAGTTGACAGTGTTTTTCAGAGGTCATTGACCCCAAAACACAAAATCAATGAATTCCGATTTCGAAGTCCAAACACATATATTTCACGAGCAAATTCAAATGAATTTATACAGATCTCGGTCAGCTACGGGTCCAAAGTCCACAATTCAGTGATTGACAGTGTTTTTCAGAGGTCATTGACCCCAAAAACACACAGAAATCACCGATTTCGAAGCCAAACACACTATTTCACGAGCAAATTCGAATGAATTCTTATAGATCTCGGTCAGCTGTCGCTCCAAAGTCCACAATTCAGTGGTTGACAGTGTTTTCAGAGGTCATTGACCCAAAACACACAAAATCACTGATTTCGAAGCCAAACACACTATTTCACGAGCAAATTCGAATGAATTCTTATAGATCTCGGTCAGCTGTCGCTCCAAAGTCCACAATTCAGTGGTTGACAGTGTTTTCAGAGGTCATTGACCCCAAAACACACAAAATCACCGATTTCGATGCCAAACACACTATTTCATGAGCAAACTCGAATGAATTCTTATAGATCTTGGTCAGCTGTCGCTCCAAAGTCCACAATTCAGTGGTTGACAGTGTTTTTCATAGGTCGTTGACCCCGAAGACACACAAAAATCACCGATTTCGAAGCCAAACACACTATTTCATGAGCAAATTCGAATGAATTCTTATAGATCTCGGTCAGCTGTCGCTCCAAAGTCCACAATTCAGTAGTTGACAGTGTTTTTTAGAGGTCATTGACCCCAAAAACACACAAAAATCAGTGATTTCGAAGCCAAACACACTATTTCACGAGCAAATTCGAATGAATTCTTATAGATCTCGGTCAGCTGTCGCTCCAAAGTCCACAATTCAGTGGTTGACAGTGTTTTTCAGAGGTCATTGACCCCAAAAACACACAAAAATCACCGATTTCGAAGCCAAACACACTATTTCATGAGCAAATTCGAATGAATTCTTATAGATCTCGGTCAGCTGTCGCTCCAAAGTCCACAATTCAGTACCTGACAGTGTTTTTCAGAGGTCATTGACCCCAAAAACACACAAAAATCAGTGATTTCGAAGCCAAACACACTATTTTACGAGCAAATTCGAATGAATTCTTATAGATCTCGGTCAGCTGTCGCTCCAAAGTCCACAATTCAGTGGTTGACAGTGTTTTTCAGAGGTCATTGACCCTAAAAACACACAAAACTACCAATTACAAGGCCAAACACACTATTTCACGAGCAAATTCGAATGAATTCTTATAGATCTCGGTCAGCTACGGGTCCAAAGTCCACAATTCAGTAGTTGACAGTGTTTTTTAGAGGTCATTGACCCCAAAAACACACAAAAATCACCGATTTCGAAGCCAAACACACTATTTCACGAGCAAATTCGAATGAATTCTTATAGATCTCGGTCAGCTGTCGCTCCAAAGTCCACAATTCAGTGGTTGACAGTGTTTTTAAGAGGTCATTGACCCCAAAAACACAAAAATCACCGATTTCGAAGCCAAACACACTATTTCACGAGCAAATTCGAATGAATTCTTATAGATCTCGGTCAGCTGTCGCTCCAAAGTCCACAATTCAGTACCTGACAGTGTTTTTCAGAGGTCATTGACCCCAAAAACACACAAAAATCACCGATTTCGAAGCCAAACACACTATTTCACGAGCAGAGTCGAATGAATTCTTATAGAACTCGGACAGCCGTCGCTCCAAAGTCCACAATACGATGATTGACAGTGTTTCCCAGAGGTCATTGACCCCAAAAACACACAAAAATCACCGATTTCGAAGCCAAACACACTATTTCACGAGCAAATTCGAATGAATTCTTATAGATCTCGGTCAGCTGTCGCTCCAAAGTCCACAATTCAGTGGTAGACAGTGTTTTTAAGAGGTCATTGACCCCAAAACACACAAAATCACCGATTTCGAAGCCAAACACACTAATTCACGAGCAAATTCGAATGAATTCTCAGAGATCTCGGTCAGCTGTCGCTCCAAAGTCCACAATTCAGTGGTTGACAGTGTTTTTCAGAGGTCATTGACCCCAAAACCACACTAAAATCACCGATTTCGAAGCCAAACACACTATTTCACGAGCAAATTCGAATGAATTCTTATAGATATCGGTCAGCTGTCGCTCCAAAGTCCACAATTCAGTACTTGACAGTGTTTTCAGAGGTCATTGACCCCAAAACACACAAAATCACTGATTTCGAAGCCAAACACACTATTTCTTGAGCAAATTCGAATGAATTCTTATAGATCTCGGTCACCTGTCGCTCCAAAGTCCACAATTCAGTATTGACAGTGTTTTCAGAGGTCATTGACCCCAAAACACACAAAAATCATTGATTTTGAAGCCAAACACACTATTTCACGAGCAAATTCGAATGAATTCTTATAGATCTCGGTCAGCTGTCGCTCCAAAGTCCACAATTTAGTACTTGACAGTGTTTTTCAGAGGTCATTGACCCCAAAAACACACAAAAATCACCGATTTCGAAGCCAAACACACTATTTCACGAGCAAATTCGAATAAATTCTTATAGATCTCGGTTAGCTGTCGCTCCAAAGTCCACAATTCAGTGGTTGACAGTGTTTTTCAGAGGTCATTGACCCCAAAACACACAAAACCACAAATTTCAAGGCCATACTCTCGATTTCAAGGGCAAATTCGAATGAATTCTCATAGATCTCGGTCAGCTACTGGTCCAAAGTCCACAATTCAGTACTTGACAGTGTTTTTCAGAGGTCATTGACCCCAAAAACACACAAAAATCACAGATTTCGAAGCCAAACACACTATTTCACGAGCAAACTCGAATGAATTCTTATAGATCTCGGTTAGCTGTCGCTCCAAAGTCCACAATTCAGTGGTTGACAGTGTTTTTCAGAGGTCATTGACCCCAAAAACACACAAAAATCACTGATTTCGAAGCCTAACACACTATTTCACGAGCAAATTCGAATGAATTCTTATAGATCTCGGTTAGCTGTCGCTCCAAAGTCCACAATTTAGTACTTGACATTGTTTTTCAGAGGTCATTGACCCCAAAAACACACTAAAATCACCGATATCAAAGCCAAACACACTATTTCACGAGCAAATTCGAATGAATTCTTATAGATCTCTGTTAGCTGCCGCTCCCAAGTCCACAAACAAGTTGTTGACAGTGTTTTCCCGAGGTCATTGTCCCCAGAAACACACAAAAATCACTGATTTCGAAGCCAAACACACTATTTCACGAGCAAATTCGAATGAATTCTTATAGATCTCGGTCAGCTGTCGCTCCAAAGTCCACATTTCAGTGGTTGACAGTGTTTTCAGAGGTCATTGACCACAAAACACAAAAATCACCGATTTCGAAGCCAAACACACTATTTCACGAGCAAATTCGAATGAATTCTTATAGATCTCGGTCACTGTCGCTCCAAAGTCCACAATTCAGTGGTTGACAGTGTTTTTCAGAGTTCATTGACCCCAAAAACACATAAAACTACCAATTTCAAGGCCAAACACAATATTTCACGAGCAAATTCGAATGAATTCTTAAAGATCTCGGTCAGCTGTCGCTCCAAAGTCCACAATTCAGTGATTGACAGTGTTTTTAAGAGGTCATTGACCCCAAAAACACACTAAAATCACCGATTTCGAAGCCAAACACACTATTTCACGAGCAAATTCGAATGAATTCTTATAGATCTCGGTCAGCTGTCGCTCCAAAGTCCACAATTCAGTGGTTGACAGTGTTTTTCAGAGGTCATTGACCCCAAAAACACACAAAAATCACCGATTTCGAAGCCAAACACACTATTTCACGAGCAAATTCGAATGAATTCTTATAGATCTCGGTCAGCTGTCGCTCCAAAGTCCACAATTCAGTACTCGACAGTGTTTTTCAGAGGTCATTGACCCCAAAAACACACAAAAATCACCGATTTCGAAGCCAAACACACTATTTCACGAGCAAATTCGAATGAATTCTTATAGATCTCGGTCAGCTGTCGCTCCAAAGTCCACAATTCAGTGATTGACAGTGTTTTTAAGAGGTCATTGACACCAAAAACACAAAACCACAAATTTCAAGCCATACTGATTTCAAGGGCAAATTGAATGAATTCTCATAGATCTCGGTCAGCTACTGGTCCAAAGTCCACAATTCAGTACTTGACAGTGTTTTCAGAGGTCATTGACCCCAAAACACACAAAATCACAGATTTCGAAGCCAAACACACTATTTCACGAGCAAATCGAATGAATTCTTATTGATCTCGGTTAGCTGTCGCTCCAAAGTCCACAATTCAGTGGTTGACAGTGTTTTCAGAGGTCATTGACCCCAAAACACACAAAATCACTGATTTCGAACCCAAACTCACTATTTCACGAGCAAATTCGAATGAATTCTTATAGATCTCGGTCAGCTGTCGCTCCAAAGTCCACAATTCAGTGGTTGACAGTGTTTTTCAGAGGTCATTGACCCCAAAAACACACAAAAATCACCGATTTCGAAGCCAAACACACTATTTCACGAGCAAATTCGAATGAATTCTTATAGATCTTGTTCAGCTGTCGCTCCAAAGTCCACAATTCAGTATTGACAGTGTTTTCAGATGTCATTGACCAAAAACACACAAAAATCACTGATTTCGAAGCCAAACACACTATTTCACGAGCAAATTCGAATGAATTCTTATAGATCTCGGTTAGCTGTCGCTCCAAAGTCCACAATTCAGTGATTGACAGTGTTTTTCAGAGGTCATTGACCCCAAAAACACACAAAACTACCAATTTTAAGGCCAAACACACTATTTCACGAGCAAATTCGAATGAATTCTTATAGATCTCGGTCAGCTATGGGTCCAAAGTCCACAATTGTCAATATCGAATATCGATTTCTTGATCGCCAACATCCGAGGCAACAATAGTGAGTTCAACAATATCTATTTCTTGATTACGGATGATCAATCTCGAGTTCTGGAATATCAAAAATCAATATCTAATATCGATTTCTTGAATTGTGATTCAATATATGATTTGCGTATCATTTCAATGCTATGGGATATGGGATTTCTTAAGGGATTTTGCAAAAGTATGGTGGATTCGTCCGCGAGCTAATCAATCAAAAGTTTGACACACAATGACCACACTGTGATTATACAGTCTCTGTACCTTGAGCTATACATGTGAAGACTTCATAGATTATAGAAATAACTAAGAAATAATTGTATTTTTTCAAGGTGTACAAAGCATACTAATATTCATGACTACAAAGATATCCACAGAACTCAGGTTTATAATAGAACATCACACGCCTATAAGATGCTTGAGACCGAATCGGATCCAATAAAGATTGATGATAAAGAGTATTTCATCTACATCAGAAAAGAATTATGGAGTTGTAAATCGCCAAATCAGCAGGTAAATGATTTGTTCAAAATTTATTAATAGCAATGCGAAAAAACATATTTTCCTAATTCTTGTTATTTTTATTGTGTATCAGTTGTGTCTAAGTTTATTTATCTGGAATATTAGGCATTGGCATAATAAATAAAGCATAGAGAAAGCATAACATAAGGCTAGACGTACATCGGTTAGTCAAGACAAGACAAGACGAAATTAGTCACGTTTAGTCACGGTAATTCACATAGTTGCTTATGAAGCAGCACACACCGATGCAATGACTAATCGGTGTGTGTTGCTTCATAAGCAACTATGTGAATTACCGTGACTAAACGTGACTAATTTCGTCTTGTCTTGTCTTGACTAACCGGTAATGATTTCAAAAATAGAAATTGTCGATGAAAACCAATAATCCACATGACTGCAATGTAATTATTCAATGAAACTTGTGCCGGGTTTCACCAACCTTGGTCAATAGAATTTGACCATGTTCAAAAAAAGGCCATGGCACACACGGTAAAAACTTTTTGCAATGGAACCTACTACTTTTTGCTACCTACTATTAACTATACTGTATATTAGACACCAAGCCAAATTAACTTTTAGGAACCCAAACAACAATAATATAATTTAGTAGGACTGTAATTAGTGCAATTATTACACTCATAATAGCTTATTTCATTATTAAAAAAAATATTGTAATTTTACAACACCCTTTTAATGGAATTGATGAACAAATAGGCTTATCCTATCCAAAAACGTCCTTCCAGAGCCTTTTTTCTTAATAGCCTACTCGAATTGAGATTCGATTTCGGTTCAATTATTTCATAGTTTTTACTCCGTATAGAAGATCTGAATGTGTTGATTATTTAAATTCTGATTGAATAATTGATTTAACGAGCGATTTCTTCAAAAAAGTTGACGCTAATCACCACTTTCTCAATTTGAAACCAGCCGCGAAATTAATATCACAGATAGATACAGTAGCGCCATCTCTGAGTGTAAAAAGAAACTCGGTGATCGTAGCGATGCTATCTATGTGTTTCTGTGGAGTCAGTTTCAAATGTTCGGTGATTTTCATGCTAATTTGAGATTTTCACGGCTTTCCATTTCGGTTTAAACTTGAAAAAGGTCGATTAATATGTAAATACATCTGATAAATCGATCTAGGTATGTTTCAAGAACGTATCTCGAGTAATTTTTGAGTAACAATTATTTTATTGCAAAAAATCTATAGGATATATTGTTTTTTTCACGATTACTCGGGAAATGTTTCATTTAAATGCTTGTAACAATTTTTAAACGATTCTTCAGATGAAAATGCATCGAATCAGTTATTTTTTCAGCCTTAATTCCCTTATCTAACATCATAAAAATATAAAATAATCAATTCTGACAACTTTGATGGCGTGTAACTCAGTAACGTATGGTTTTCGGGTATGGGTTCATTTTAATCTATGGAAGTTGAAAAAAAATTAATTTAATAAAGTTGAAATGAAAAATACTACACAAAGAGAACAGAAATTTTAATTAATTTGAATCTTTTCCGAAATTCTACCTCAAGTTATGAAACAAACCTGAAAACCTTAAATGCTAAGTGTACCATCAGCCATTTGAGTGAAGAATATACATTTGAAAACGAGCCAATCAATAGTGGTTGTGGGCTTCAAAAAGAAAGGAAGAATGTTATGGTTAACGTGAATGTAGATAAATACCATATACAGTAATTATATAATATCTAGTTATTCCTGACGCCAATATTTAGCTACCGTACATCCATTTATATTTGCCAATATCTAGCTATTCCTGACGAACTGTATTCTTCATTAATGTAGTTTCGTTGTTATCCAGTGGATTTAAATTTGAAACGTTTTTATAATTAATTTTTTCTGTAAGGTTAGAGAAAGGTCTTGTTCATAAGAAAGAAGCCATACTGGATGCTGTTATCTTGGCACGTAATTATTAGCACGTATTGTAAATACGATAAAAATTGAAATTAAGTGATTGCCTCTAGATTGAAATCTATTGTAGCCTAGTAGGGAATAATGTAATCCATAGCAGGACTAATTTAATTTGGCGAAAAACAGCTGTTTCGGTGATCAGCATCACAATACTCAACTCACAAAATGCTGAATCTCGCAGATTATTGAAAGATCTTTTAAAAAGGTATTCTTTGAAAAGCCTTCTTTAAAAAGGTCTTTTAAAGACTTCAAGGGTTTTTAAGACTCTTAAGCATTTGAATTATTATGTCAAAGCTGCGTGAAACTGTTTACTGATTGCCAAAACAATTGTTTTTCGCCAAATTAAATTATTCCTGCTTGTATATATTGTATATAATGCAATATAATATGTCAATGTCATCTTTATTTTGCACATGTAGGAGTGAATTATTTGTTTTCCTTTTTCGGCAATAAAGTGAATTGGATTGAAAAGAAATCGTGTAGGAAATTGGTGGTCAAATTAATAATAATTTATTTGTGTCTTACGTTTTTCTTGTATTGTGTAATCAATTGTTTCTCATTTCTTACTGTAATGCTTTCTATGAGTATATTAAGTGATATTTTATTATGTACTTGTACATAATGTACCCATACCCATGAATTTATTTGAAATAAAAATATTTACAAGAGAAACCGTTCATTTATTCAACCTTGACGAATATGAATTAATTGTGGGCAGAATACAGCTCCTGCTGCAGAATTTGGAATTTCTCAATAAATAAATTTAAATTTTTATAGAAAATTATCTAATTCGGTTGATTTGCTAATGATTTTTAATCATTCCAGTCCTCTTAATGGTGATATTTAGGCTGAAAATGTATAAATTGACAAAACCAACAGAATTGGATAAATATAATATAAATCAGTTGAGTTTTTCCAGTCGGTTGCAGTTTGATAATATTCAAACAGCCCGCCACGTAAATTAGATGTGAGCGCCTTCATTTCATCAAGGATAGGCAACCAACAATACACGAATGGATAAAATTCCTGCCAAATTTTCGATTATCGACTTTAACTTCGATTTTTAATCCTTGGTCTCGAGCAAATCTGTCTAAAAAATAAAAGTTGCTTCCAGCGCTAATAGTTCTGTACACGAAAATTCTACCAGGCAACCAGGAGCGACGAAGAGATACACTGGACTCTTTCGTTTCACCAAGGAGGAAAGAAATGTATTCTTTACTCCATGTGTTGCACCGAATTGCCGCCAAAAATTCAAATGTACGCTTATCAGATTTATCAACCAACGACATTTTCAATCAGCTGACATTCTTTATTTCAGTTCCAGATATCAGAATCTTGATTTATGGCGGTAAATTCAAACTTTTGAAGTCTTCAAATGTCAAACTTCACTTCTGAGTTTCAAATGTTCAGTGCATTTTCATGCTAATTTGACTTTTTCACGGCTCTCCACTTCGTTTTGAACTTGAAAAAGATCTATTTATATGTAAATCCATCTGATAAATCGATCAAGAACGTATCTCAAGCAGTTTTCGAGTAAAAATTCAAAAAATTTCAAAAAACTCATAGGATATATTGTTTTTTCGTGATTACTCGGGAAATGTTTCATTTACATGCTTGTAACCATTTTTAAACGATTCTTCAGATGAAAATGCATCAAAGGAGTTATTTTTTCAGCCTTAATTCTCTTATCTAACTTCATAAAAAAATGAAATAATAATCAATTTTGACAACTTTGACGGCGTGTAACTCAGTAATGCATGGTTTTCGGGTATGGGTTTATCAGATGTTCCTATCCTAGAATTCGATGAAGAACAAGTTTACATAAGGTCATTGTAATTTATGGAAGTTGAAAAAAAATTTTGATTATATTTTTTTATCTCAATGACCTTGATAGATGAGTTTTCGAAACTAGCCTCATTCGATTCCTGGACCTATTTTCCATGTAAATGGTATTTTTTGGAACCTTTCCTGTCTATAAGAAAACCAGGAAAATTGAAAATCCACTTTTCCATGATTATACCCTCTTTTAAAATTTCAATCATTCTAAAGCTAATTGGAAGTTTTACGATCTGTAAACGTTACCAAATCTAGTAAATGAACTGGAGAATCTATTGAAAATATTTTCGAGTGGATTACTATGGTGGTTTTTCCACACTAAGTGAAAATTCACGGAAAATCATGGTTTTTCATATGCGTTTTTCGGTTTTTCGAATATATCTCGAAAAATATTGCAGCTACATCCTTGAAACCGGGCTCAAACGATTCGTCTCTCCAATCCGCATTATTCAAGACTAATTATAAATCTTGGAACCCCTTTACACATTTATAAAAAAATAAAGAAAATGTCACTTTTCGCATGTTTGGCGATTTTTTACTCGATAACGGTGCATTTGCGGACCATGGTTCATCAGATGTTCCTATCCTAACTTTTTATGAAGAATCATATGCGTTAATTGTATTCCTTTATCTCGAAGTTGCAAATTTTTCTGGTACAGCTTGCTCCATTTTGTCATTTTCAAGCGAATCCTTATAACGCAAATATTACTATATCGAGCTTGTCATATATTGACGTAGTTCCTTATTTTGCTGCTAGATGGCACAGAATGTCTTATCAACAACAGCAGAGCATGGATAAATTTTTGTGGAGGCAGTTTCAAATGTTCTGTGCATTTTCATGCTAATTTGAGCTTTTCACGGCTTCCCATTTCGGTTTAAACTTGAAAAAGGTCGATTAATATGTAAATACATCTGATAAATCTATCTAGGTATGTTTCAAGAACGTATCTCAAGTAGTTTTTGAGTAAAAATTATTTTATTGCAAAAAACTTATAGGATATATTGTTTTTTCACGATTACTCGGGAAATGTTTCATTTACATGCTTGTAACAATTTTGAAACGATTCTTCCGATCAAAATGCATCAAAGGAGTTCTTTTTCGAGCCTCAAATCGCTTATCTAACTTCATAAAAAAATCAAATAATAATCAATTTTGACAACTTTGACGGCGTGTAACTCAGTAACGCATGGTTTCCGGGTATGGGTTTATCAGATGTTCCTATCCTAGAATTCGATGAAGAACAAGTTTACATAAGGTCATTGTAATTTATGGAAGTTGAAAAAAAATTTTGATTATATTTTTTTAACTCAATGACCTTGATAGATGAGTTTTCGAAACTAGCCTCATTCGATTTCTGGACCTATTTTCCATGTAAATGGTATTTTTTGGAACCTTCCCTGTCCATAAGAAAACCAGGAAAATTGAAAATCCACTTTTCCATGATTATACCCTCTTTTAAAATTTCAATCATTCTAAAACTATTTGGAAGTTTTACGATCTGTAAACGTTATCAAATCTAGTAAATGAACTGGATAATCTATTGAAAATATTTTTGAGTGGATTATTATGGTGGTATTTACGTGAGATTGTGAACTTTCATAATAATTTTCAGTCTTATTTCCGGTATAAAGATATTCTTACCGATTTTTTTCAATAGCTAAATTTTTTCTTTCGTAGTTGGCATTTTCTAGGGTGGTGAACCACCTGCTAGGCATAAAAGAAATTCGAGGCATAAAATATCACGATGGAATCGAGGTTTCAACAAAACACTATTTAGGCAACGGAGCTCGAAAGACTGCAAAAGTCATAGAGGTGAAATATTTCATCAGGAATAGCACTGGAGATTACCCAGTCAGATACGGTAAGTGCTTTAAGATTGAAACTATTTTCCCCCATTTCAAATTTGTGGCAGAAGGAATGCTATAACAGCTAATTGCACGAAAGCCAATCATATTCAACCACAAATCTAATTAAACGCCAATACGAATTAAACCATTGTATGATTAAATCCAAGAATAGCTAATTTGGTAAGAAGAACTTTATACGGTAAGTGCTTTATGATTGAAACTATTTTCCCCATTTCAAATCTGTGGCAGAAGGAATGCTATGACAGCTAACTGCACGAAAGCCAATCATATTCAACCACAAAAGTGTGAAATGCTTTGAAAAATCTTGAAGCCGTGAAATAAAATTTAATTTAGAATTTTCCATCCAATGTTAAAGCCAAATTAGTCTTGAGATAATTGCTGATTTGGATTGCCTCGTTATAACAGAAAATATCCAGTGGAAGTGTATAGCAGGATTCTATTAAATTGTCAGAAACAGCTGATTGATGTACGCTCCTTTACTAACGTTAAATCAGCTGTTCTCTGACAAGTTAAATGGATCCTGCTATAGCTAGGCTACCTTAATTTTATTGATCATCTGTTAGTTAAAGGTTATCTACTATCATACAGGGTGTTTCAGAACTCCCTACCAATACTCTAGGAGTCTAGGGCATTGTTCCTAGGTAAAAACCATATTTAAATTGTCCAGAAGTCCTTAGTTACTCACACAGCTGCCATTTTGTTTTTTTCACATATTATTTTTTATCTCAATAATGATGAAACATAATAAAATTTACTAAAAAAGCTTATTCTTGTAAAACTTTCGTAAAATCAACGGTTTCCGAGTTATTCAAGAGAAAAAGATTTAAATGGCCGCCATTTTGTTTTATGGATTTGAAAAATTGTCATAATTTTTTTTGTAGCTTTGTCCAGTTGTCATAATGTTGGTGCAAAGTTTTAATTTCATATGTTTCACCATTATTGAGATAAAAAATAATAAGTGAAAAGAACAAAATGGCAGCTGTGTGAGTAACTAAGCACTTCTGGACAATTTAAATAAGATATTTAGATATGGTTCTTACCCAGAAACAATGCCCTGGAGTATTGGTAGGGAGTTCTGAAACACCCTGAAAATTTAATGAGTTTGATGTCGTGTAGATTAGATTCTGCATTTGATTCTGTAAGTTAAAAGATGAAAGACTATTCAATTCGACAGTCTAATTGATTCTGAGTGAAGAGAAACAATTAAAATAAAAATGTTTTTCAGTGGGAAAATTGAAAAAACAGACCACAATAGGAGGAGATTATATTGCGGAGTGAGTAAGAATGATTACACAATAATATAGTAATTTGTCTCATATTATAGTAATATTTCTTCAATTTGGCGGATGGCAAATCATTGTCATTCAATTGTCAAAATCATTCTCTTCTTCTTTTTCTTCTTCTTCCCTCCTCCTCCTTCTTCTTCTTTTTCTTCTTCTTCTTCTTCTTCTTCTTCTTCTTCTTCTTCTTCTTCTTCTTCTTCTTCTTCTTCTTCTTCTTCCTTCCTCCTCCTCCTCCTCCTCCTCCTCCTCCTTCCTTCTCCTCCTTCCTTTTTTTCTTCTTCTTCTCCCTCTCCTCCTTCTTCTTTTCTTTCTCTTCCCTCACTCCTTCTATTTCTCCTTCTTCATCTCCTATTTTCTACTCACCTGTCCCTATTATGTTAAAGTAATGGCAAGAATTGAAACTTGAATATTGTTTATTCCTCATATCCACGATGACTTTTTTCAAAATGTAAGACCTAGGGCCGTATTTATGAACGTTCCTTGTGTGTTCCTTTCTCGAAAGGGCGCTTTGAAAAGCGTTTATGAATGAAAAATCAGCTGATTTCATTCATGAAACGATTTTTAAGAGTCTCTTTCGGAAAGGAACCCTCAAGGAACGTTCATAAATACGGCCCTTAATGTCTCACCATGCAAGGCCTCCATGTCAAATTGTGATATCATTATGTGGTCAATAAAAATATTCTATCCTCAATATTCTATTCTATCATACATTTACCTAATGAGATCTTTCAAATGAGACGTGAACGAACAAAATCAGTTGAGAAAGGACGGAGCAGATCTTATTGCAAAAAACATGTTCGCCTATTTTACATTTATGAAGATAATGAACAAAATTGGGACATGCTGGTTCAAATCAAGGTTAGTTTGCTTAATAATTCTGATTTTTTGTCAGTAATAGATGAAATGGAGTATACAACTGTTGTATTTGGCCTTTAAAGCACTCGTGAAATATTGAAAACTCTCGCTAAAGCTTGTGCCTACTCACAGAGAAGAAAGAAATCTTTCTTTCTTCTACTTCCTTTCCTTTTCACTTTGAATTCCTTTCTACTTTGTGGCCTACCTCAAATCTCACTGCTTTAAAGACTCTCATTGCATTAACTTATATTATAGCGATATTATTTGCTTTTTCAGCTGGATTTCAACTTTGCGCAAAAATTCAGATGCTCATTCAGGGCGTGATTTCATTAGTGAATTAATGATGGGAATAAATGAAGAGCTAATAGTGGACGAAAAGCAACGATCCGCTACAGGCATCAAATTGATTCTGAAATATGCCTACCGCAAAACGAGTTCAGAGAGCTTTGGAACCACAGAATCCAAGGCAGTGTGAGTAAATCTACTATGTCACACTGCTGAGTTGTTACCTGGACGGTAGATGGTTTATCTACAGGGTGTCCCAAAAAATAGTGACTCGAGTTTTCTACAAGTCAAAACAAACAGAAAATGTCGTTGGCAAAATGCTGATTTCTCCTTAGTTTACCTGTAATCAGCCATAACCTATATCTTTTCCACATTTCCCATTACGGAAATTGGATGATTCGGCGAAGCGCAACACCTGAAAGGTTCTCCCCGCTAATAAAAGCGATAAGCATAATAATAATCCGCCATTTTGTGTTTTTAATATTTTTCATCATATCTCGTTGAAAAAGCAAGATTTTCTCATGAAATTTGGTAGGGGTATAATTGAAGATGTGGTTTTACAAAATACATATATCAATAAATTTCAATATCTGTTTTTTCCTAAATGGTGACCGACTAAAATTTTTAATTCGATTTTACTGGAGAAATATTGCTTCTTACGATAAAACTTTAGAATACAAACATGTAGAGAATTTTATTCTGAATGGTATATTATTTTAAAGAATCGGATAATGAATAACCGAGTTATGGCCATTTGAAGATTACCACTTCTAAGTTTCTTCATTTCTTTAGCACTGAGACATGAGAATAAATTTATGAATGCAAAACATATGGTTGCCTATCTTTGTCACTCGAACGTTCTCAATTTATTATTGGATGGAACAACCAATTGATGAATTTCATGAATGTGAAAATATGATACAGTAGTAAATTTGAGAACGTTCAAGATAGGGCCTGTATATTTTGGCCTTTTCAAGCAATGCTATGAAGTCAGATCTCTCTCATTCTGCGATTCTGCAAGAGGAGAAAGATATCAATTTTTACATATTATCAGTTAAGTAATAAATCACGAATAATGAGTTTCTACTCCACAATCAGTTATTAATTATTATTTGATTGGCATTCTATTAAAAATCCAAATCAAATCAACTTTTAAATGCTTCGAAAATCTATTTTGAACCTGGACTCTTTTTGACAATTTATGCTGTTCATTTTGGGTTGGAGGCTATCATCAAAACAGCACATTTTTAGGTTATAATACCTTATTTCTCATAGAACAAAGAAGAGATGGAAAGGGCGCCTGGAGAAGAAAGTGCAGCGATTCCGAAAATTAAGGCGTGGCAGAAGGCGTGGCTGAGAGTCGAACAGCTGCTTTGCTCCGTTGCAAAATGACAGCGAATTTTCGATATTATTTCCATAAACCTTGGGTTCACTTTCTGTAAAAGTAACTTGATTAATGATGTTAATCATAAAGATGTCTAACTTTGACTTGTCATGGCTTAATACATTGTAATCAATTATAGTGATGGGCGACTGTGAAGTATTCTTATGGATTGTTCCGATTGTTTCGATAGTTTCTGTAACAAATGAATGGAACAATCGATAAGGAATCCAAAGTGTTTTTAAGGAAGTATTCTCTGTGCAAACATTTGGTATCTTTCAAAAAAAGTACCTGTTTCCTGTGATTTTGTCATGTATTGAATAATGATTGTCCTGAATCAAGACTCAAATATTTTATTGTTACAGATGCGTTCAAGACCAAGGCATCCATCCTCTACCCAAACAATATCGCTTGGATTTTGTGCAAGTTGTAACACATCATGATAAAGATTTCGAAGCAGAAATTTTCCCTGAACACAAATCTGAATATTTCATTCCAGTTCTTCAAGAAATTTGGCTTTGTGAAATGATTGATAAGGTTATATTTTCTCACCCTTACATCATTAATAATCAAAATTTGGATATTGCCAATTAGATCTTGTATATTTAATAGCATTTTGTAGATTTTCTAGAATTTATATTTTAATAATGCAGAAAGCTTTACAGTAATTATTAACTATAGTAGCCTACCATATTATAGATAATGGTAGAACAAATTTTGGTGGCAATAAAACTAATGACTGAAATTGAAGATAGGGTAACCAGATCTTTATTTGCCCATGGAAGATAGGACCATAGATAACAGATTAGAATATCTAATATCTCTTCTCTATGATAGGACTATAAAACAGGTTCACGCTACACACTACGAAAGGAGAACTCGATTTCCCCTCTCCATGTAAAAAGTATTATCTCACGGACTATAGATGTGTATAGCAGGATTATTTTAAATTGTCAGAAAACAGCTGATTGATGTACGCTAGTTCACTGACGTTAAATCAGCTGTTTTCTGACAATTTAAAATATTCCTGCTATATGTGCGTGTATCCAATTTACAAAAATTTCTGTTTCCCCATTTGATTCATCTGTCAAATTAGAAAAACTCTAGCATTCTACAACTCTTCATGTCATTATGACACTGATTTGCCTGTATGTTTTTGCAGGGAAACAAAAAACTTTTCATCAGAGTGGTAAATGAGGCGATTGCTTTGAAAGAAGTGAGAAATGTTACCGTACATGAAGGAGTGACTGATTTATATGCAATCAAAATGCACAATAACAAACAGACTATCAGATTTCGAGAGGTTCGTTACTTCGATGCAATAACCTACGCAGAAATACTGTATAGTAAGTATCATTGTAATAATATTTTAAAAATTATAATACACTTATTGCAATAACTAGCCACTAGCCAGGGGATTCCGCCCCCTGGACCCATGAAAGAATCATTTTCATAAACTAAAAGAGTGAGCGCTTCATATGCTCACTAGTGGGCTCCACCCCAATTGACACAGTGAGCGCTCCGCGCTCACCAGGGGACTTCGACCACATCGATATAGTGAGGGCTTTGCGCTCCCTAGGGGGCTCCACCCCCATTGACGCAGTGAACATCAATTTGGCAATGAAAAAACACCTCAAAAACGCAAATGGAAAAACATCAATATTAGGCGCAGTTTGAGGATGATTTAAGCCCGGTTTTCATTAGTAGAGTTAGTGGTAGAGTTCCCTGGGCGAGTACTAACTATCTTGTGAACTCTCCCAATGGAAACGTTCATAGTAGAGTAGAGTCATGGTAGTCATGGTAGAGTACTTGTTTTCAAGTACCAAGTAAGTAGAGTAGAGTTAGTTCGGTAGAATTAGTATGCTAGTTACTCTACCACTAACTCTACTAATGAAAACCAGGCTTAAAAGATACTTCAATTCAATTCTTCTTATACCTTAGCTGAACCTGTGTAGGCCTATAAGGTTTAAAGGTTCTTAGGTCAGTCATTGTTGAAAAATCTGCAAAAACACATTGAAAACGCAAGGAAAACTGCAAAAACACCGATTTCTGGCGTAATTTTAGGAGAATCTCAAACATTTTGTAACATGTAATTTTTAGATCGTAAACGAACCTATGTACCAAATTTCATCATTTTCTGCCAATTAGTTCTCGGAAAAGCACAAAATCTATAGAAAAACGCGAATATTGGGCGCATCTTTAAGATGTTTCCAAAATCCGTTCTTTGTGCGCGTCTGAAGGTCCAACTGAACATGCATGCCAAATTTGAACGCATCTGGTTCAGTAGACTTCTAGTTCTGATGGATGAATGAATGAGTGCCATTTTGTCTGCATGAATGGATTGGAAAAGCTGACAAGTGTAGGCCATTTGAAAAACACTGTATTAGTGTTTTAAAACACTAAAAACATAGTACCGAAAAAGAAGACTTGATGTTTTCAAAACCACATATATTTCATAAAACAACGAGATACTGCAGTTTCGGTTGTTACACCATTATCAATCTCTGGTAAACTAAAGTACAGTGTAGTAGAATTTATACTCGTGACCGAGCGCTGTGATTGGCAGTTAAATGGCTTAACAAGGTGAACGACTGCCATTGGCCTAGATAAGCTCCTCCCACAATGGGCGGTTTCTACAGCTGTTTGAACCGCCATTGCTGTGATGTTTGTAGAAACCGCCCATTGTGGGAGGAGCTTATCCAGGCCAATGGCAGTCGTTCACCTTGTTAGGCCATTCAACTGCCAATCACAGCGCTCGGTCACGAGTATAAATTCTGCTACACTGTACTTTAGTTTACCAGAGATTGATAATGGTGTAACAACCGAAACTGCAGTATCTCGTTGTTTTATTAAATATGTTGTTTTGACAACATCAAGTCTTCTTATTCAGTATGGATAACTACCACAACATCACCTTCACTACTACACAGGAAGAAAAAACATAGTACTAGGACTAGCAGTGCACATGGTAAAAACATAGTACTTACAGTGTTGCCTATTTTGATCGTCTGAATCGATTTCCCAGCGATGACCAAATAAGTATACCACGCTTCGCCACGGGCAGTAATGTTGATTAGTCTATTTATTATAATAATATATATTCTTTTTACAGGAGGAAAAGTTACACTTGATAAGAGAGCAGTCATTCCAAAAGAATACAAAGGGTAATTATTATAGAATAAAATAGGAACTAAAGATATATTGTACAGTGCAATGTTTATTGTACATAAAAATATTGGCCAAACAAGAGACCCTTCTATTTATTCCATTAATTTTTTTCAGTGATACAGAGAAAGAACTCGATATAGGCTATGCATTACTAATTCAGAGTATTTGTGACTATTCTCAAACCAAAAATACAGAAATTATCAATAGCTGGCTGATAGCCTACATAAAGAATGGCTTTTCTATTTTTCAAATTTTTGGATAGTATGTCCACTCTACCACATAACCACAAATTATTCAGAAAGGCTAGAAGAATTTTTGAGTCAACTTCTAAAATTGATTTTTCAACATTATGGCCAGTTGCAAAAATTTGCACTATGCATTGTGCACTAAGGGCCGGTTCATGAGCTCGGGATTTAGCCAAGTCCTGGACTAAAACGGGCGGCCACCGGGCCTCTATGCTGCTAACCCACTAAGAGACAAACGTTTGTCGTTTGAATCCCGAGCTCATGACCTAAACGGGTGGCCACCTTAGCATTGACAAACGTTAGCTTCGACACCATGTACTAAGGGCTCTCTATATGCTGCTAACCCAATAACCTGTCGAGACAAACGTTTGTCGATGCTACGGTAGCCACCCGTTTTAGCCTAGGACTTAACTAAATCCCGAGCTCATGAACCGGCCCTAAAAGTATTATGCCCGGTTTTTCAGTCGTTCAATAAACTTATTGAATCAATAACTTTTCTTGCATTTGAAAACACATGGTTATTGATTCAATAGTGCTATTGGATCCATAAACTGTCTATTGAGCGACTGAAAAACCGGGCATTAGTGTCAAATCAGTTTGTTCAACATTGTGTAGCTTTCACTTAGGCTAGGCGTACACCGGTTAGTCAAGACAAGACAAGACGAGATTAGTCACGTTTAGTCACAGTAATTCACATAGTTGCTTATGAAGCAGCACTGATGCAATGACTAATCGGTGCGTGTTGCTTCATAAGCAACTATGTGAAGTACTGTGACTAAACGTGACTAATCTCGTCTTTTCTTGTCTTACCGGTGTACGCCTAGCCTAAGGCCCGATTCCACCAAAACTCGAAAAATATTGAAAATCTTCTATAACTTGCCTCCTTTTCCAGAGAAATACGTTACACTTTGAATGACAACCGACTGTACAGAGTGCTTATCAGTTCCGAAGGATATGACATTAGAGTTGGTCAGAAATGGGAGAAAATAGTCAAGGCATCAAATGCTGAGGGCGTTGAGTAAGTTGAAGATAGTTTTAGAAAGAACTTTTCTGAAAGAGAATTTCTAGATTAATGTTGATGTAACATTAAGATTAATGTTGATGTTGTGAAATCGTTCCATAATAGAAAAAACTTTTTGAAATTGTCAAACTCCACTTCAATAAACACAATGGATGTGTTAAGTACAGGGTGGCGCATAAAGAACGGATGTTTTTCAAAGTGTTATAAGAAAGTTTATTTGAATCATACACAGGATTTACACAAAGTTGCGCATTAAGAATGCATGTTTATCAAAGGGTTATGAGAAAGTTCATTTTAACCACACATTCATCTTCCTAACACCAAAATACTAAGTAAATAACCCAATTTGAGAATTTGTACGAAAAACTCCAAAACACTTGAGTATATTTCAAAAATTACATAGGAAAGATGGCGCCCTTAATGCGTTAATGCTCATTAAAAGCCTCAAATTGGTCCTTAACTTTTGATACAGCAGCAATTCATTCATGTATTGCAGTATTCAAATCTTCAATGTAACGATATTTACGATAGTAAACTTGAATTTCAAGTAAAGAAGAATCTCATGCCAATAAGCTCGACTTGAAACTTTCTGCTGAAGCTCCGTTGAACGACGATTGCAGATTCATTCTATTGGAAATATTGTTCAACAGCAAATACGCGATTTTGCAAGGTCAATTGCGCCATTGATACTAAAACTGGATACTTTAACCTACAAAATGGTGTCGCTCTGCGGTCACAGACAGCTCTAGTCCACTGATACTATCCTACTCAAATCCATCCGTTCTTTATGCGCCACCTAGTATAACATGAAAGCATGGTTCTGTTGTGAACATTGTGTTTATTAAAGAGGAGTTCGACAACATCAAAAGTTATTTCTGAATTTCGTTAATAACGTTTTTCAGTGGCCTAGAACAGTAGGTCGGGACACACAATCCGCAGCGAATTGAGTACCCCTGGCAAGCTCAGTGCGTAATCCCAATCAGAATGCCTGTCAATGTTTTCATATTATTGTGTGCAGTTTAATCATTTGGGCACGCATGCGTATTTGACTGGAATATCAGTCTGCTATCACGTGCTATTGGTGTGATTTACAAATAAAAGAGATGATCGGAAATTCTTCTCTCACATCTGTTCATCTCTATCACATCATGTATAGCAGGCTCCATTTAACTTGACATAAAACATATGATCGACAAGCATATGATACATTAACCTACAAAATGCTAAAATCAGAAGGCTTTTAAAAAGTTATTCTTGATAGGTATTTTTAAAGGTCTTTAAGGGCTCTTTAAAGGTCTTTAAGACTTTCGTTTTTGATTAGTAATGAAGATGACGCTCAATTATTATTCGGATCAGTTTATGACAGTTATTGGATCCTGAATAACAGTGATCTCAACTTGTCAGAAATCAGCTTTTTCGGTATTAAAATTGAACAGTGATTTCGACACAATAATCAGAAGGATAAAAGTTAAAAGTCTTGAAGACCTTTAAAGTCTTTTAAAGACCTTTCAAAGAATAACTTTTTAAAAGACCTTTTCAATAATCTGCGAGATTCAGCATTTGTAGGTTGAGTATTGTGATATTGCTACTCGAAACATATGTTTTCTGACAAGTTAAAAGGATCCTGCTATAATGATGTGCGTTAGTTTTGGCAACGTTGCAGGCATGTAATTTGCTGACTCAGAAAGTGGTAGTGGACTGTCTCTATGTGCTCAAGGGTCTTCAAATATGAAAAGCACTATAGTAATAGAGTAACTATACTTGTTATCTATGTAACTATCTATCTAACTATATTGTTATCTGTGACTATAGTAATAGAATAATATTATAGTGTTAAAATTGACAACATATATAGTGTTCTCTTTAATTTCTGTTTTCAATTTCTCATTTCAATCTCAGATGCACTCTAAATTCCACCAAATTTCCCTATTTGGAAAAATACCGTATGAGATTCAGACTGAAAGCTCACACAGTTGACAACCTACAAAGGACAACCTATACAATAGAGTCTCTCAACGAAGATCAGAAACAAAAATTTATCAGTTACATACATAATGAAGTTTCTTTTTGCTATGATATCGGCACTAACGTGAGTGTTATTTTGTTCATATTCATTACTACGTATTCAATCAATAATTAAAAAAGAACAATTATTTACAGGTATGTTTGAATGACTAGGCCTATTCAGTGTATTCACAGAGAATTGAAGTGAAATTATTATTATAGGGGAAGGACATGTACCTTGGGAAGTTATTCCGAAATATTTTTTCAGGCACTGTAATAACACAGAGGTGTTTTCTCATCAAGTGGACTCTACTTCAACTCATTTACTTTCACAATGAATTTTCTCTTCTCACTTGCCTATAATGATAAGCTTTTTACAGAGATTTTTCAAAAATGAGTTTTCCTGCCCAAGGTACAATAATAGCATGTACCTTGAGCACCTACTTATGTTGTCTCACGTGACTAGTAGAATGACTTGAGAAAGTATGGAATTGAACACTCGCATACAGTTTTATCTAAAATTCTATTAAAAATTCAATATAACATCATTTTCATACACAAAATTACAAAATTCGGGTGAAATTCAGGCTAGGCGTACACCGGTTAGTCAAGACAAGACGAGATTAGTCACAATACTTCACATAGTTGCTTATGAAGCAACACACACTGATTAGTCATTGCATCGGTGTGTACTGCTTCATAAGCTACTATAACGTGACTAATCTCATCTTGTCTTGTCTTGACTAACCGGTATACGCCAAGCCTGAGATTTGCTCATGTCCAGGCTAGAAATAATAATTATTTATTGATCAAAATATTATGATTATGATAAATAATAATCATTATCATCATCATTAAGCTTCTACAACTATTGCAACTACTGTATTTTGATTTTCTGACGCTAATTCCATCAAGAAGATGAGTATGAAGAAGAAGAGGGAGAAGAAGAAGAATAGGCTACATCAGTTTTCTTCAGTTCAGCTCTGTAATTTTCCGTTTTTTTTTTTATTCTTCTCCTCCCAGTTCTTCTAATTCTTCTCCCTTTTCTTCTTCTTCATCTTCTTCTTCTCCTCCTTCTCCTCAACCATCTTTTTCTCCTTCTTCTTCTCCTCCACCTTATTCTCCTTCTTCTTCTCCACCTTCTTCTTCTTCTTTTTCTCTTCTTATTCTCCTCCTTCTTCTCCACCTTCTTCTTCTTCTTCTTCTTCTTCTTCTTCTTCTTCTTCTTCTTCTCCTTCTTCTTCTTCTTCTTCTTCTTCTTCTTCTTCTTCTTTCTTCTTCTTCTTCTTCTTTCTTCTTCTTCTTCTTCTTCTTCTTCTTCTTCTTCTTCTTCTTCTTCTTCTTCTTCTTCTTCTTCTTCTTCTTCTTCTTCTTCCTTCTTCTTCTTCTTCTTCCTTCTCCCTCCACCTTCTTCTTCTTCTTTTCCCATTTTTGTTATTCCTTCTTCTCCTAGCAGTTCTTCTTCTCCTTTTCTTCTCCTCCTCCTTCTCCTCCTCCTCATCCATCATTCACCTCCTCCATTCTTTTCCCTCCCTCCTTCTTTTCCTCCTTGTTCATCGGAGTCAGTATAATTATTATTTCTTTACAGGAGTATAAGTTTTTGAGAGTTTTGAATGAAGTAAGTGTACTGGTGCCAGTACACGAGATCGAGTTACATGATGGCATATTTGTTTTCGACAAATTCTTGGACAGAGTTGGACAATCGAAATCGGTGCGATTAATCGAAGTCAAATATCTGGATATCGATAGTAAAAGAGTTGTCAAATATGGTGAGTCAATAGTGGCTATTACAGAGACTGTATAGTGACAGTGTGGCCATTTGTGTGAAGCATTCCATAACAGTATGTGGAGATAATTTTTCTTCTCACCGCCGCCATACTTTTATCTCATTTTTAATTTTGATATGGGATTAAAGGCAAACAGGAACCTATTCACTCATTTGTCAAACTTATTTCAAGAGGAACAACATCAAAAATAACTTTTCATAGCATTAAAAATAGTCTCTTTACTCTTGGCATTGCTTTAAAAACTTTAAATTATAAAAAACAAACACTGGCAAAGGCAATTTGTAGGCTGGAAATGTATCACTCAACATAATTATGATTCGAATTTGTTTTCAATGTAAATCTTGACAAGAAGAAGTTTAAGTTTAAGTAGGTATTGAAGAAGTTAAAAGAAAAGAAATTTAAAGAAAAGAAGATTAAGTAGGTACTGAAGAAGTTTAAGTACTGGCTACTTGACCCAAGTGCTTACAGTAGCCTACTTGGACAGACTGATTTGACACTGAAATTTTCAGTCGCGATGCGTAGTAGCATTATTTTCTTTTTTCATGCCACTGACTAAGGCTAGGCGTACACCGGCTAGTCAAGACAAGACAAGACGAGAATAGTCACGTTTAGTCACAATACTTCACATATTCGCTTATGAAGCAACACACACCGATTAATCATTGCATCGGTGTGTGCTGCTTCATAAGCAACTATGTTAAGTACCTGTGTAGGCCTAGCCTAAATCAGTATCAGTAGGTCTATAGTTGAATTACTGAGTTTAATTTTGTCTAAAATGGTGATAATGTGTTTCAAATTAAGAATTTTTTTTTGCAGATGGGAAAGTTTCATTTAAAGCATCTACTTCTGGATCTCCTGTTGTGTTTAAAGAGTGAGTTAAAAATGTTTACAATTTTTTATCACAAGTCTGTGGAATTCTGCTGTACTGTATCAGATTTGTGTAAAGTAAACAAAAGTTGTAGAACGAAAATCCATTTAATAAGTGTGGTACATAAACAAAATAAGCATATACAAAATAATTGCTAAGGCTAGGCGTACACCGCTTAGTCAAGACAAGACAAGACGAGATTAGTCACGTTTAGTCACAGTACTTCACATAGTTGGAGTGGCTACGGACCACTGAGGGCGATAAGCGCCTGTCTGATACTCCAAAGGTCCCAAGATCGAATACAGTTCCAAGATCGAATACAGAGATGCTTTATGAAGCAACATTTTTCAAACTAGTTCAGTTTACTATCGTCTCTTCTTTCCTGAACAGACGTACGAAGCTATATCTGCCTAAATTATTAATTAAAAGTCTTAGATAACTATAAGTCTGAAATACCATTCCCATTGGAAATGTAAGTTCATCATTTCCATATGATTATCAGTTGGAAAATAGTGTCCAAATAAGGAGTAAACTCGTATTGACCCCATTTCACCTGCACATTGTAAAAACCACATCATTCGAATAAATTCAAAAAATTGTATCAAGGGCTCTGAACATGAGACTAATCCATAATAAACATTGTTTTCCATGTTTAGCATAAATACCGCCATGAAGATGACAGCAGATGATATATTTTGGAAGGTTGGTCACTTTTCCAATATGAATGTGGATCTGGTGAATCTTGCTTCATACATAGAACAGCATCCATCATATTCTGGTTCCATGATCTACAATGATAGAGGAACATTAGTAATGAAACTTGGACTTCTCTCAGAAAGCCAATTAGGAACCAACACTGATACTGCTGAGTAAGTGCCATTTTAAGCCTGGGACACTCACATATCCACAACATGGCCGTGTCTCGGCACGGAGAGTATACGACTATTCGCTGTGAGCATCTACGGTGTTGCGCTCTGGCGGATAATCTTATGAGTATTCCCTGGTAGATTAACATGGGAAAGGATAGGCTTATGTACGTAAAAATTAGTTTATAATTGAAATAGAATTCCCTGTCGCTATTTTTCCTACTTATCGATTGTGGAATTATATTTAGAATGATAAAATTAACATATCGCATGTTCTATTATTATAATCTTCAATTCTAGTTTTAAAATCAACTTTGAAGGTTATGTTCCAAGCTGGCTGAGCAGACGAAGTAGTTTATCCACAGCTGAGTTCATTCCCATTGGTTATTATCCGGAATGGATTATGGGCGCGAGACTTCAAATCAATCATATGCTTTTGAACTGGATTTTTCACTCGATTAATTCAAAACTGTGATCCGATTTCTTTGTTGAATCACTTTACGTTTGGAAATATGGAAGGAATAGAAGACGCAATTACTATTGTGAACGGTATTTATACAATTAGGAATACGACAATACTTTAAATGCATTGTAAATGCTTATTCCCTATCCTTTCTCATGTTAAAATACTCGCTTTCCTTCACAAAAATTCCGCGTGAGCGCAGGGGTCGATTTTATTATCCCCACCACCTACGTGCACACAGCTAATAGTCGTTCAGTCTCCATTCTGAGACATGGCCGTGTTGCGGATATATGTGTGTCCCGGGCTTTATGCATGCAATAATTGTAGCCTACAATAAAATATCATACGTTTCCACATACATTGGAACAAATGAGCACTTTCATGCACATTCTGTCATCATGCAATTCCAAAACATTAGTAAGACAAGTAAGACATTATCAAACCTAGTAAGATAAGATACGATGATTACTAGACAAGAAAAAACAAGAATAAAAGAAACATTTTGAAATTGGAGATCATCTTCCAATCGCAGCCTAAAGTTTGATAAAATTAAAAAAATGTATTTTTCAAAATTAAAAACTGTTTAATTGTTATATTTTTTCAAATTCTATAGCAATTCCATTCAACTTTAGGCTTTGAAGAACTGCGATAAAAACTATTCCACCTCTAGGATTATGTTTTCCAATTGCACAACTACACAATGAGTAGTTAACTACACAATTTTTGGACATATTTAATGTACTTGGAAAATTGATTCAAAAGTTTTGGTTATTGTATGATAACTTTTTTGCACCACCCTAGTGTAAAATCTTCTTTTGTTAGATATTATGCGAACGCAGACACATATGAGTACTATTGCAATATAAGGCCCTGTAATGTCATTAATAATTTTGTCTTATCTGTAGTGGTACTTGTATAGTATATTATATACTACTATACATAAAGAAGTATATAGCCTACTTTAGTAGGCCTACTGGTCATTTGGGGAATGATGAGCCATGGAAGAAACGTGCTACATAAAGCATACCCATTACCCAGTTTTCATACTGCACCATTAGCATGAACTATCTACTCGTGTATGTGTATGTTTTCTCAATGATTTTTGAATTTATATTTCAAACAAATCATTATGTTTCTCCTATTTCCAAAGGTGTACATCATCAACGAAAGATACCTATTTTGTCGCAGCAATAGTAAAAAAGGATAACAACGAGTTGGTGAGAGAAATTGTAAAAAACGATTATCCGAATTATTTTCGAAATTATAAATCAGATGTCATTTGGACTTGCCAATTACCCAATATGGTAAGTGAATGCTCTCTTAAAAGCCTAGTTGTCTACTAGAACCGTATTTATAGCAGGATCCTTTTAACTTGTCAGAAAACATATGTTTTACTCGGCCGCCAGTACAATACTTAACCTACAAATGCTGAATCTCGCAGATTATTGAAAAGGTCTTTTTAAAAGTTATTCTTTGAAAGGTCTTCTTTAAAAAGGTCTTTTAAAGACTTTGAAGGTCTTTAAGACTTTTAAGCCTTTTGATTATTGTGTCGAAATCATTGTCTAATTATCACCGAAACAGCTGATTTCTGACAAGTTAAAAGGATCGTGCTTTATCAGAAAGCATCCAATGTCCGAACAGCTGGCCATTTGATTCAATGCTTGCATTTTGGATGTCAGTCAATATTTCTGACAATAACTTTTCTAGTGGATGACAAGGCTAACTCTTGAATATTCTGTCTAGAGCTAAAAGTTGAATAATGATGATGGAATAGATCTTGTTTGGCCAGTTGCAATCTAATCCTCAGGCCCGATTCATACTAAAGAGACGTGGCGCAGACATATGGATCATATGATTGTCTACACTGTACAAACAAATAGTCCAATGCACACCTAAAGCAGATGTTCCAGTGTGCATTGGTCTATTTGTTTGTATAGAGTAGATTATCATTTTATTATGATCCCAATTGTCCGCGCCACGTCTCTCCTGTCTGAATTGGGCCTTATGAATCTAATCATCTGCACTTTGTCATTGACCAAGGTTATTAGAGAGAAGGTTGAACCATTGCTGGTGTAAGGCGCAAAGTGGAGGGGGAAGTCTAATTTCTTGATTCACGTTACGTCACACTCGCGGTTCGCCTATTATCAATCAATTATCAACAGCTGATATTATCAAAATAAATGATCAAAATGACGTCAGCCGAATCAGTGGAAGACAGCTTGTGATCTGCGAAAAAGCATTTTCTTCAACTTATTCCAGCTCTTGGAGCTTTTACCTCTTGAATGTCTCATTCCTGTGATGTTATAAGTGGTGAATTAAAATGAAATGCGTAGAATGATGATCTTTCTTAACGTTTTTTGCCATTATTACAATACTATTATTGTCAGATATTTGAAAATTAACGTTAGTAAACGAGCTGTACATCAATCAGCTGTTTTCTGACAATTTGAAAGAAATCAATCAGTTGATTAATACTAAATTGACAAATTGTAAAAAATCTACACAACACAAAATCATATTAATAATTATTATCACATTATTATTGTTCTATTATAGACCAGATTTTAAATTGTAATGTAACTTAAATATGATAAGATTACATGTCATACTTTTGATTGGTTAGTTCACAGTGTGACATACAAGTCATACTTAGTCAAGATTTGTCACATTATGATATAAAATTTACTTCTAACCTATATTTTGCCTTTGCCAGTATTAATTTTCATCATTTTAAGTTTTTAAAGCAATACCAAGAGTAGAGAGACTATTTTTAATGGTAGAAAAGTTAGTCTTGATGTTGTTTCTCTCAAAATAAGTTTGACAAATGAGTGAATGGGTTAATGTTTGCCTGTAATCCCATATTAAAATTCAAAAAATTTGGCAAAAGTATGGCGGCGGCGGTGGGAAAAATATGATGTTCACTTATATTATTTTTATGGAGTGCTTCACACAAATGGCCACACTGTGACTATACACCCTTAACCTTAAAACCGACGCATATACCCTTACAATACCAAGATACCGGTTTTGGTATCACTTTGGACAATTCCAAGTCTTTTTGGAAAGGCCAACTATCACGTCTACTACTCAATGAGACATCAACAAGCAAAATTGGTTGAGAAATCACGGAGAAGTTCTGCTTACAAAATTTGTGTTCACCTACTTTTCAATTGAAAAATATATCCTTTAAAAAACAAATAATTCCTTTCAGTACACACCATTCTATCAGATAGAAGATGACCGCATTCTAAGAGATACTTTACCCGAAAATTATCAAAACAATATATTTTCCTTCACTTGGAATCAGGGTAGATACTCATCAGTGAATTTTGTCATGATTAATGATAAAAGTTATTTGAATTTTAAAATGACACACTACTTCAAAGAACAGGCATCACGTTACACGCTCCACACATTTGGTAAGCGATTAGCCTACGCAGTATCTTCAATTCTTTTATCATCACATCAAATTTTATATTAATTATAGATTGAATAATCCAGCATGAGATAATCAAAAAATGATGATAAAACAATCATAAATGAACCAATAATATATTCCAGTAGAGGCACTTTCGACCAAGGTACAGAGCGTGCCATCCAAATTGGCGTCTCACTGGAGCATGCGCGTTGATCGCTTTCTCCCACTGCAGTGCCTGCTGACTCGCGGTACAGTAAATTTCAAAAGTTCATTCAGCTGGCAAACTCAGCTTTATAAAAAAATTCATATTCGCTTCGGTTACCTGGCAGTACTATGATGTTATTTGCTTCACTGACTGTACTAGCCTTAGCGGCTGGAGGGGAAGCGTGGTGGGAGAGATTATCCATCTCTCTCGCACAGCCTCCCCTAGACGCCAATTTGGATGGCACGCTCTGTAATGACTATTCGCCAACTAAACATACAGAAAATATTACTATACATATCGTACAGGCAAATAAGAATGAGCTTACAGTGAGAGAAAATATTACTTTTTATAACTTCAGATTGAATTCATACAACATATACAGAGTGTTTCACAAGTAGTGTCGAACATTTTAGGGTATTGTTCCTGGATGATAGGAGACTACAAATGTCGTATTTGAAGTGTCCAAAACTCAGCGGTTATCCCTATAGCTGCCATTTTGTTTTTCACTGAGAAATTTTCATCTCAAGAACGAAATGTTGTATTGATCTGAAATTTGGCATGGATATTTACGCTATAAAGACTCAACTTTAAAAAATGAAATAAAAAATTTTCGATGTAAATTTTCAAAATGGCGGCCATTTTAAATTTTTGATGGCAAATTTCACGAAAACCGTTCACTTTACAGAAAATTTACAAGAATAACTTTTTATTGTACATTTTCTGTAATGTGAACGGTTTTCGTGAAATTTGCCATCAAAAATTTAAAATGGCCGCCATTTTGAAAATTTACATCGAAAACTTTTCATTTCATTTTTTAAAGTTGAGTCTTTATAGCATAAATATTCATGCCAAATTTCAGATCAATACAACATTTCGTTCTTGAGATAAAAATTCCTAAGTGAAAAAAACAAAATGTCAGCTATAAGGATAACCGCTGAGTATCATCCAGGAACAATACCCAAAAATGTTCGACACTACTTCTGAAACACTCTGTATATTACATCACAACCACACTAATTTGACAATAGTACGCAAACAATTGAGTTATCTTAGCACTAAACTAATAAATTTCATACCCAGTAACAGAATCAATAGGCCTACTTTTTCCCCGTGGGCTGACGAAGGCTGGAAGAGAAGTGATTGACTGGATAGTTGAAAACTTTTTCTTTGACATCACTAAAATATTATAGCTTTTTTTTCAGTATTGGACTATATCCTTTGTTATTTTTTTGTTTGATATTACATTAGCTTGATTTATGTTTGAATTGAGATACTCTCACTCAGCGGACAGGAGTTTCCTTTGCTGGGTGGTGCCAAAGGATTTTTGAAGATAGTTTATTTTTGTTGGAGATTTGTTTTCTCTTCATTCTTTAAATGTACGCTACAGCATTAGGCTAGGCGTACACCGGTTAGTCAAGACAAGACAAGATTAGTCACGTTTAGTCACAGTAATTCACATAGTTGCTTATGAAGCAGCACACACTGATGCAATGACTAATCAGTGTGTGTTGCTTCATAAGCAACTATGTGAAGTACTGTGACTAAACGTGACTAATCTCGTCTTGTCTTGTCTTGACTAACCGGTGTACGCCTAGCCTAAGTTTTATTTTTTGCGTACATGCGAATTTCTCGTTTATCATTGATTGTTTTTCCTCTGTTCACCATTGTATTGTGAATTAATATCCAAATGTTTGTTTAATGGCAAATAAAATGATTCAATATGCAATAATTTATGTTCTATTTTTAACCATTTTTGGTAGTTGAAAATGTTTATGCTTTCATATAGCGGGTCATGTACTTTTTGATGGAGGAGAAGAGACTGCCAAAAAAAGCGGTTCCATGCTGCTGGGTAAAGATGAAGAAAAGATCACAATGTAAGTTTTTAAGTGAATAATCTTTAAATACAGTGTTCCAGAACTCCCTACCAATACTCTTGGGCATTGTTCCTGAAAGAAAACCATAACCTAAATATCTTATTCAAATTGTCCGGAAGTCCTTAGTTACTCACGCGGCTGCCATTTTGTTCTTTTTCACTTATTATTTTTTTCTTAATAATGGTGAAACATATGAAATTGAAACTCTGCATCAACATTTATGACAACTAGACAAAGCTACAAAAAAATTATGACAATTTTTCAAATCCATAAAACAAAATGGCGGCCATTTAAAATTTTGTTTCTTGAATAACTCGAAAACCGTTGATTTTACAAAAACGGGTTTTTGTAGCTTTGTCTAGTTGTCATAAATGTTGGTGCGATTTCATATGATTCACCATTATTAAGAAAAAAATAATAAGTGAAAAAAACAAAATGGCAGCTGTGTGAGTAACTAAGGACATAGACTAACTATACATGATTGTGTTGTCTGTGTAGACTAACACTATTATGATTGTGTTGTCTGTGTAGACTAACACTATTATGATTGTGTTGTCTGTGCTAAGGACTTACAATTTAAATATTATATTTAGATATGGTTTTCTTTCAGGAACAATGCCTAACACAATAATAGTACAATCATATTGACTCTACATTTTATACAAAATATAATCATTACATTTAACATAATTAACATTACATTAATTTAACATAATCCTCTACTTGACGTACGCTATCTCTGTGGTTACACGCAGAAATTTCTATTGTCGATCCCTGATCAAGAAATGAACTCAGTATGCTACTTCTGTTTCTCATTTCTTTTTCAACCCCCTCAGCAAAATGATGTGAACATAAATTTTCTCAACTTCTTATAGGAGATTTGACTACTTAACAAGAGAAATAGAATACAAGGTTGGCCGAGACTGGTTATATACCTCAAAATTGAACGATAATGGAGTTTCGTTGTACATCGGCCACAAATGGAAAAAGATTTTTGGAGATAGCTCAACTGAGATCGAGTGAGTAACATATCATTGACCGTTAGGCTAGGCGTACACCGGTTAGTCAAGACAAGACGAGATTAGTCACGTTTAGTCACAGTACTTCACATAGTTGCTTAAACTAACACACACCGATTAGTCATTGCATCGGTGTGTGCTGCTTCATAAGAAGCTATGTGAATTACTGTGACTAAACGTGACTAATGTCGTCTTGTCTTGTCTTGACTAACCGGTGTACGCCTAGCCTTATAGATTAAGTGGAAAAATGTGAATGAATCAAACATTAATAAAAATAACCAGGGTATTTCAAAAAGGAATTTACAACTTTAAAAATTGATTGTGTTGATAGGTTTAATAAGATTTCTTGTACTTGAACAAATACATTATTATGTTAAATAAGCTAATGGAAGCTTCTGAGTCACGTAATGATTTTTAGAGTAAGGCTAGGCGTACACCGGTTAGACAAGACAAGACAAGACAAGACAAGATTAGTCACGTACTAGTTATGAAGCAGCACACACCGATGCAATGACTAATCAGTGTGTGTTGCTTCATAAGCAACTATGAGAAGTACTGTGACTAAACGTGACTAATCTCGTCTTGTCTTGACTAACCGGTGTACGCCTAGCCTTAAGGTTTTTCATCAAGGGAAAATTGTGTTATACGGCGAGGTGGAACTATAAATGGGCCAAAATCTCTAGGAACTTGGCAGCTGGCTGCTACTAACTGCATTAAAAACATTGCCTGCTGCTTTAAATTTTCAAATCCACACTAATGGTTGTAATCGCAGCTGATCGTTGCATGTAGTAGCCCAATATTCTCAGAAAAGTATAGCAGGATTCTTTTAACTTGTCAGAAAACACCTGATTTAACGTTAGTAAACGAGCGTACATCAATCAGCTGTTTTCTGACAATTTAAAAGAATCCCGCTATACCCGCACTACCCCTCTCACTAAAGCTCGACCGGTTCTGGTCAAGTGCCAAGAAATTTTGGCCCATGTATAGCCGCAGCCGCCCAAAACCGTTGGTGTGAACCCGCTCTTAGCCTATACCAGTGGTTCCCAACCTTTTCTGGTCCATCGCCCCCTAACAAGAAATAAGAAACTCACATCGCTCCCCTTTATTTTCCATATCCATTGTTATTCCTATTTCTAATTCAAATTTCACTTGTCTGATGTGAGTAATCAATTTTTAGTGACAAACATTTTTGAAACATCTATCTAATTGAGATTAATCAAATATGAATGGAAAATAAAAATAAATTAATTTCAAAATAATTTGTGTCTTGAAACAAGTTTTTAAATGAGTCCACGAATAATATAAGACTATTGTTTCTATTAATCCTAGTTTCTTATTGATTTCAAGTACAATAATGTTAATTCGACTCATAAGAATTATTTTTAAGTAGACATAAAAATTACAGATTGAAGTAACGGCCGTTTTTCTGCGGTTGACATGCATCATCAGGCTGAATTGGAACTCTGATTCAATGTTTGATTAGGGGGTTCATCACTTCAATCCGTGATTTTCAATTTTCACTTGAGAGTTATTCTTGTCTGATTCAAAACTCGAGTTATTTCAACTTATTTCACTTGTCTAATTTTAAACTAAGCTATTCTTCATTCTTGTCTTGTTATTCTTGTAAAATTGCATGCGAGTCGGCCGACGTCTCCATAATAATGTTTCTGATTATAAAAATATAAAGTTATGAAATGGAATTGTTCTTCAGTCTGTGGTCTTGACTTTGTGTGCAAATTGAAATAAATCCTGGGATAACTATTGAATCTCTCTTTATAAACCCACATCGCCCCCCAGGAATTTATCACCCCCTCAGTAGCTCAATTCGCCCCCCTGGGGGCGATCGCCCCCAGGTTGGGAACCACTGGCCTATACTAAGATGAGCATGAACACTAGCTTGTATTCTAATTATCTGGCTGATTATTGTCACTGTTTAATTATTACCAAAACAGCTGATTTCTGACAAGTTAAATGGATCGTGCTATACTAAGATGAGCATGAACACTAGCTTGTATTCTAATTATCTGGCTTATACATCTTCTTTCTTCCATGTTCTACAGCTGTAAAAAAGTGGATAATGTTGATGGAGGCTTGTATGACACGTTTTACCGAACAAGAGTGAGAAACGCCGACGATCTGAGAATAAATGGCAAAAAAAGAAGCGAACATAATCAGGTTTTATTTAAGAAATATTTTCAGACAATAAAGTCAGAGGTTTGGCTTTGTCAGAAGGAGGTAAGAATTCACCAGAGTTAATTAGAAATAAACTATCAATCAAAATAAATAATATTATACTTTATACTTTAGGCTCAATGAATTTTTTTCTTCTTCTTCTCCTCCTCCTTCTCTAACTCTGTACCTCCTCCTCCTCTTCCTTCTTCTTCTTCTTCTTCTTCTTCTTCTTCTTCTTCTTCTTCTTCTTCTTCTTCTTCTTCTTCTTCTTCTCCTCCTCCTCCTCCGTCTACTTCTCCTCCTCCTCCCCTTTCTCCTCCTTCTCCTCCTCCTACTCCTCCTCTGACTTCCTCTGACTTCCTCTTCCTTTGTCTCCTTTTCTTTTTCCCTCTTCTCCTCCTCATCCTTCTCCTCCTTCTCCACCTCTTTCTTCTCCTCATCCTTCTCCTCCTTCTCCTCCTCCTTCTCCCATTTCTCCTTCTTCTACTCCTCATCCTCCTCCTTGAATTCCTCTTCCTATATCTCCTACTTCATTTTATCCTTTTCCTCCTCCTCATCCTCCTCTTACTCCTCTTCCTCCTCTCCACCACCACCTCCTACTCCTTCTTCTCCTCCTCCTCCCACTCCTCTCCTTTCTCCTTCTCCTCCCTCCCCTCCTTCTCATCCTCTTCTTCTTCCTTCCTTTTCCTCCTCCTCCTCATCTTCCTGCTCTACCCTCCTCCTCCCATTCCTCCTTCTCCTACTCCTCCTCCTCCTCCTCCTCCTCATCCAGTAATGTAAAAAGAAAAATGAAAATATTATATAGTTTTTTGGCGTGCGAAAGAATAGATCTATCTAATATGACATGACTCTATCATGTTCTTCTCTAGGAACAGAAAATGCTGAGAGTGCTGAATCATTTCTTCATTGAACGCAACAAGTGTGGAATGCTGAAAGAAATATTTTATCACGATGGAGTGACCGTCCTGCTGGGTCCAGATCCCAAATTGCCCAATGAGGCTTGCACCGAAATAGTGGAGATCAAATATCTAGATCCAAAGGACAATACGGTTCTGAAATTTGGTGAGTAGTTAAAAATTGGTGCAGGCTAGCTCGGAAAGTTGTGGGGTACTGTTTCTGTACTCAGATGTCTTGAAGAATGAAAAACAATGTAGTGAACTGAAGTAATTAGTTGTCTGATAGTAGGTACTGAACCGAAAAAATTAAAGATAAAAATAGAAATTTTTGAATTATTGTGTATGGAAACCATTGAGCCATATCCCATATTTGATTTAATTTTCTTTGTAATACTTTTTGCAGAAGGAAGAGTACAACTTAAAGGGAAAAGAGATGAATTGCTGAGCAACGAAATAACAGCCAGAAAGTAAGAATTCAATTACTTATTCTGTCACCAATATTGTTAGTAACATATTTAGAAAGCAACAAATAAATTTTCACTGATCAGTCAATCTCTCGATCAATCAATCCATTGATCAACCTCTCTCTTGTTCTCGTGTGCTTGATATAGTTGATGGATTATTTTGAGGATGTAACCCACTTGAAGAACAAATTGAGGTTTGATAACAATAGAAAAATAGACCGAAGAAATTTCGTGAGCGGTTTCCTGATATTAAAATTAAGAAAAAGTTTCATGGGTCCTAAAATGCTTTGTTTACCCTCTAGTCACCATTTTGTTTTTTCACTTTCTTATCTTTTTTCTCCAGAATGGTACCTTATCTGATAAAATATTCAAAATGGCGGGCATTTGAAATTTAGCATTGAAATAACTCTCAAACTTGTTGTAACCCGCCATTTTGAAACATTTTGTCATATAAGGTTGTTCTATTTTTTTCACAGCAGACCTTGAACTTGGCCTTGACCATGCCGAATTTCAACAAAATTAGTCAAACCATTCTGATAAAAGGTGGAAAAACAAAATGGTGACTAGAGGGTAAAGGAAGCATTTTAGGACCCATGTTTAATAGAACTTTTTCTTAATTTTAATGTCAGAAAACCGTTCACTAAATTTGTCGGTATATTTTAGAATCGAATGGATTCTCAATTCTACTTCAAAGGTGAAACTACATTAAATATTCGATTCTGCTTCAAAGTTGAAGCTGTAGATATATAGCTAGTATGTATAAGCTATACAGTAGCCTTTATAAATTCATTCCATAATGACTCTTTAAAAAAATGAAATGAAAATATTCTTCATCAGGTGGAGTTAGGACTAGGAAGTCCTTTCTACCACACTCAACCTTATTCTTAATTCTACTTCAAAGTTGAAACTATAAATTGATTCTCGATTATACTTCAAAGTTGAAACTATAAAATTGATTCTCGATTATACTTCAAAGTTGAAACTATAAAATTGATTCTCGATTATACTTCAAAGTTGGAACTATAATTGTCTCACAGACTGAAAAGAGTGGCCAAATTGGAAGTTCATTATCTGCCTAAAAACGAAGTTCAGAAGACATCAGTTGATAAAGAAGGAGTGATTCTGGAAATCGGAGTGGAAAATGAGAAAACTGTCTACGTACCTCAGCTTGTGTAAGTGATTTCTCATTCTCTTATGTTCTTTTAGGGCCAGATTCATCAATGTAAATAGACTAGGACATCCCAGGTCGCATAAAACTGCGACTATAGAAATACATGAAATAATAGTTACCAATCCTCCTCCTCCTTCATCTACTTCTTTTCAATCTTCTTCTTCTTCTTCTTCTGTTTATTTCTTTTTTATCTATGTGTAATCTACCATCAGTACTTTTCCGTGATTCTGTAATTTTCCATTGTTAATTATTTCTTGCGTCATCAGTAAATTTCCGTCAGTACTTTTCCATACTTCAGTAACTTTCCATTGTTATCTTCATCTGTTGATGTAGGCTACTCCTGTAATTTTCCGTGTTTGATTTTTGTCCTTAGCTTTGTGTAACTTTCCATGAATATTCTTGGATAGTTCTTCTTTTCTTCTTCTTCTTCTTCTTCTTCTTCTTCTTCTTTTCTTCTTCTTCCTCTTTTCTTCTTCCTCTTTTTCTTCTTCGTCTCCATATATTCTTCTTCTCATTTCCTTCTTGTTTCAATGTCTACTTCTTTTCCCTTCATATTTTTCTTCTTTTCCTTATTTTCCTTCTTCTCCTCCTTCTTCTCCTTCTTCTTCTTCTTCTTCTTCTTCTTCTTCTTCTTCTTCTTCTTCTTCTTCTTCTTCTTCTTCTTCTTCTCCTTTTCTTCTTCTCCTCATTATTCTGCTTCTCCACATTTTCCTTCTTCTCATTTTCCTTCTCTTCCTCCTTTATTTTCTCCATTTCCTTCTTCTTCTTTTCCTTCTTCTCTTCATTTTTCTCTCCTCCTTTTTCTTTTTCTTCTTCTGCTTCTCCTTTGTCTTCTTCTTCTTCTTCAAATTATTAAATAATTATTATAGATTCAAATTATTGAATAAGAAGACTTGATGTTGTCAAACACTGTATCAGTAAACAACGAGATACTGCAGTTTCAGTTATTACACCATTCTCAATCTCTGGTAATCTAAAGCTAAAATACAGAATAGTAGAATTTATGCTCGTGACCGAGCGCTGTGATTGGCAGTTGAATGACCTATCAATGTGAACGACTGCCATTGGCCTAGATAAGCTCCTCCCACAATGGGCGGTTTCTACAAACATCACAGCAATGGCGGTTCAGAAAATTAACTTAGTAAAGAAAGGTGATTGATATTTATTAACTAATTAATGATATTTGTTTGAAAACAGATGAAATAAATAGGAATACTTGAAGAGAACAATGTGGTATAAAAATAGCAAGAGAATTCAATGACAAACAAACTCAGACTTATGATAAAACTAGGTTTGTGGTATTGTACTGGTTGGAATGAATCTGGTAATTTTATTTAAACTGTAATTTGGATCATTTCTAGTTACCCTGTTATTTCCAGAGCCTCTAGAATGTTCAATTGTCTACCTTTGTTATTCAAATGCTGAAACTCAACATTCTCCTCAGCCTTGAACTGTGGCGAAGCGTGGTATACTTAACCGGTCATCGCCGAGTATATTTCCTATAGGATAATTATATACCCGGCGATGACCGGTTAAGTATACCACGCTTCGAATTGAACAGAGGCCTTGAATTGAACTTATGATTGCTTGTGATCAAATGCTCAGTAAAATTAGAATCCTTATTCTGTTTATTCCAATCTCTAATAATAAATGTTCTTTTACCCCACTTTTGAAACTTCTACCTGTCTGTCCTATACATAACAAGCATTACAATCACCATATTGAAGTTTATTATACACCACTCTTATCCCAGATATCAATTTTGTCTTTACTACAACTAAATAAACTCTTCAAAATCGGTCTAGTCCTTACAGCTACATGAAAACCATTCTTTTTCAATTCTCTACCTATCTTATCAGATACGAGGCCAAGGTAATGGCCTCCTTGTAATAACGGTAACCGTTATCCATGACCTTTCTTTAACTTTTGCTTCTACAAAGCTAGAACTAACAGCAAGGTGCCTGCTATTTATTCAATAATTCTATCCACCAGTAACACAGAATTATGTAAGTAATTGTTGTTTTGATTCGCAGTTGTAAGGAGAACAAAGGATATGTGCCTCATCACAACAACCAATACAAACCTGTGATATTGATAAATAAAGAGAATGCAGAATCAAAAATAGAACAGGAGACCATGCATATTGATGATATCTATGACTGCTTCACGTATACTTTATCAATGTGGGACTGTCATAAGGTAAGAGCTCCTTCACTTGAAGCGGTTTCACATGAACGGTTTTTGAGCGGTTGCGGCTACCAGCAATAATTACTAGCGGTACCATGTGTGGGAGAGAGACAAAAAAAGCTGACCTACAGAGAGTGTATAGTCACAGTGTGGCCATTTGTGTGAAGCACTCCATAAAAATAAGTGGAGATCATATTTTTTCCCGCCGCCGTCATACTTTTGCCATGGAATTTTGATATGGAATTACAGGCAAACATAAACCCATTCACTCATTTGTCAAACTTATTTTGAAAGAAACAACATCAAGAATAACTTTTCTACCATTGAAAATAGTTTCTCTACTCTTGGTATTGCTTTAAAAATTAAAAATGATGAAAACTAATACTGGCAAAGGCAAAATGTCGGTTACAAGTGAATTTGATATCATAACATATATGATCTGCTTTTCAATCAAATGCAAATCTTATGGGAATTGGCAAAAGTATGGAGGATTTGTCGGTACAAGTGGTTTCTGAGCTTGAAAGGTTTTTGTAATTGTCGGTCAAGTAGTATATTCAAACAACTGGTTTGTCAAACGAGTGGTAAAATGTAGTTTTCTCATGCCCGGTTTTTTGGTCGTTCGATAAATCATTCAATAGCTATAGAGTCAATAAATTTATCCATTCGATAAAACTTATTGCGTTCGTTAAACATTTTTATGTAACCGATAGCTATTGAACGATTTATCGGTTCAATGAATCTGGCAACATCGCAAAAGGCTTTATTTTGTAAACAAATGCCACATTTTGTAGGTTAGGGTACCTGTATCCCTTCATCTGTTTTATTCTTTATCAGCAACTATTTTCTCTACAGTCTACTTTTAGATTGCGTGTTCCTTTTCTATCAGCCATTTGAGAGTGAAAGTATTGATATTGATTAAAAGAGGAGAATTTGTTCTTTCATTGGTCACCTTTTCAATTTTTTTACTCTCTCATAAAATTTAGGAGCGTCCTCAGTTTATCATCCTTGAAGTAGACAAGATAAAAATGCCTACTTGGTCTCAAATTGTAGAGAACTTTGATGGACGTTTTCTCACGTTCACGTGAAGTAAAATATAAATTGTGATTATTTAAATTGAAGATAATGGAATGCTCTACAAATTTTATATAAAACATTTTTCAGTAAAACAATCATGTAAACGTTTATTTGCAGAAGTAAAAAATTTTTAAGCAATAAATCTGTATTTTTCTTCATTCTTTCACAAATAACTATGAAACTACTAAAGTTAAGATTAAAATGGTAATGAAATAAATTATAGAAAAATTAATTTTGTAAAGAATGAGAAAAAGTTTGAATTGATATCTCTATTTTAAGCCGAGATACTTATGATAAACGGAATACAAACTAACCTAGATGAAAAATTGATCAAAATAATCGCCAGCTGTGCAGTTATTGGTTCAATAAATATTTATGTGCTGGATTTTGGCTCTATAGTTTATCGAGAGATTTATAGATCCAATAGCGTTATCGAGTGTTCAAAAAACGCAATTCTCATGTTTATCGAATCAATAGCGCTATTGAATCGATAAACTATTTATTGAACGACTAAAAAACCGGGCATCAATTTCGAACTAATTATGAAAATGTCGTACAAGTGGCTTAAAAGGTTACATATTTTAAAAAAAGGTTATACATATCTTTGAGGTCTTTCAAACACATCATTGAAGTGTCCCGATCCAGCCATTTCGATCTGCTCATGCTTCAATATTGACGGACCAATCACAGAGCGCTAGGCGCATCGACGCATGCGCAGAACAAAATGGCTGGAAACGGAACAGAGATGATCGAACACTGCACTGATGTCTGTCTCGATAGTCCTTAATTGTAATAATCGCTTCTAGGGAGACGGAGAAAAAGCATTCAGCAGAGTAGTGAACGAGTTGAAGCCAAAAAACTGCATGAAGATCGCTACGATTTTTTATTATGATGGTGTTATCATAGAAAAAGAGCCAGATCTGATAATCAGAGAGATTAAATTCTATCAGGGAGACGAGACTAAGAAAACAATCAGAGTTGGTGAGTGTGTTGATATTTTTCACAGTAGTCTATTATTTAAATTCTCCAACAAAAAACCCGCAATTTTTTCTCAACCTGAATTTCCCACACGGAACAAGAACCGAAGATATACAACAGACTGAAAAAATACTGCCATTGAATATACAGAGTATCCCAAAAAATAGTGACTGCAGTACTACCACGGTATTCTACAAGTCAAAACAAACAGAAAATGTCGTTGGCAAAATGCTGATTTCTCCTTAGTTTACCTGTAATCCGCCATTTTGTGTTTTTAATATTTTTCATCATATCTCGTTAAAAAAACAAGATTTTCTCATAAAATTTGGTAGGGGTATAACTAAAGGTGTGGTTTACAAAATGCATATATCAATAAATTCCAATGTTTGTTTTTTTTCCAAAATGGCGACCGACTAAAATTTTCAATTCTATTTTACTGGAGAAATATTGCTTTTCATGATAAAACTTTGAAATACAAACATGTAGAGAATGTTATTCTGAATACAATGGTATTTCCTAATGTTTCACAATCAATTAAACTGAATAATTATTCATTTTCTTTTTTCTTATTTGGCATCAGTGAGCTTTGTTCATTTAGAGGGAGCTGAGACAACACAACAGCCTGCGTAAGTTGAACTTAATTCAAGGAGTTTATGATTATTTTTAGATTAATGAACTTTGATTGATTGATTTATTGAGTGAGTGAGTGAGTGATTGATTGATTAATTAATTGATTAACTTATGGATTGGTTGATTGATTGATTCAGGTCACACAAAACTGTGACTATTGATCTACATAAAATAGTTACTAATCCTCCTCCTTCTCCTCCTCCTCCTTAAAACTTTGATCATTAATTCCTGATGACCATGATGACTTTTTCAAAATGTGAGAGTTTCATCGGGGTAGTTTATGTTTTCAAGTAATCAATGTCCTCGATGAGATCCTTCAAATAAAATTTGAACAAACAAAATCGGTTGAGAAACCACGGACAAGATCTGTTTACAAAAAAAAAATTAGAAAAATGGTTGCCAATTTTATACAAAGATGTTATAATCGTGAGTTAGTCAAGACAGATAATCACGTTTAGTCACAGTAATTCACATAGTTGCTTATAAAGCAGCACACAAATCGGTGTGTGTTGCTTTATAAGCAACTATGTGAAGTACTGTGACTAAACGTGACTAATCTCGTCTTGTCTTGTCTTGACTAATCGGTGTACGCCTAGCCTGAGTATAGATAAACTTGGATCCGAAACATTTTTATGATTATAGCAGGATTCTTTTAACTTGTCACAAAACAGCTGATTTAACGTTAGTAAACGATCGTACATCAATCAGCTGTTTTCTAACAAATCAAAAGAATCCTGCTATACTTGAGTAACTACAGCTGTTCTGTCTGTTTGTGATCAGCTGTGGCGTGGGATTGTTAAAGCAGGATTATTTTAAATTGTCAGAAAACAGCTAATTTAACGTCAGTAAACGAGCGTACATCAATCAGCTGTTTTCTGACAATTTGAAATAATCCTGCTATATTTTCTGTAATGTAAACTTACAAAAGGAATAGGTTTAAAATTCTTTTTTGTCTTTAAGGTATAATTATTAGGTATGGTGAGCGATTATTATTTACTGAGTAATCAACTTTGAATCCTGTTCTATTATTTATTATAATATTATTGTGAAGTTTTACATTTATTTTAATTCGAATTTTATTTCTTTATTTAGAGCTCCAACAAGGGAAATCCATTACAAACTGGATAGTAGAAGGTTGCATGTTAAGGCAATTGATAAAATTGGACCAATCATAGAAGTCGGATCACCGTATGAGAAAACATTTGGCACTAAAAAAGACGCTGTGCTGTGAGTAGATATTTCAAAATTAGTTTGTAAAACCAATGTGAATAAAATACAAGGTTACAATGTTATAGATTGAAAATATCGAAGCTTCAACAATTGATATAATTATATTAAATACCTACTAGATAAAAACATAAATTATATTATATTGAAACCAAGGTAAATAGAATAAGTTATAGCAGAATCCTTTCAACTTGTCAGAAAACATATGTTTTACTCGGCCACCAGTACAATACTAAACCTACAAATGCTGAATCTCGCAGATTATTGAAAAGGTCTTTTAAAAAGTTATTATTTGAAAGGTCTTCTTTGAAAAGGTCTTTTAAAGATTTTAAAGGTCTTTAAGACTTTTAAGCCTTTTGATTATTGTGTCGAAATCACTGTTTAATTATTACCGAAACAGCTGATTTCTGACAAGTTGAAAGGATCTTGCTATACAAGGTAGTGTTCATGAGGATGATATAGCAGAATCATTTTAACTTGTCATAAAACAGCTGTTTCGGTAATAAGTGAACAGTGATTGTGACACAATAATCAAAAGGCTTAAATGTCTTAAGGACCTTTAAAGTCTTTAAAAGACCTTCCAAAGAATAACTTTTTAAAAGACCTTCTCAATATTCTGCGAGATTCAGCATTTTGTAGGTTAAGTATTGTGATACTGGTGGCCGAAGCATATGTTTTCTGAGAAGTTAAAATGATCCTGCTAAACGCAGTAGCATGCTTCATTCAGCTGATAGAAGTGATGTCACTAAAGGTCAAGAGTTCTATATTCCCTATCTTTCAAGGTGTTAAATCCAGCAAATTAATATGCCTTTTGCCCGGTTTTTCATTCGTTCAATAAACTTATTGAATCAATAACGTTTTTTTTTGCATTTGAAAACACATGGCTATTGATTCAATAGTGCTATTGGATCCATAAACTGCCTATTTAGCGACTGAAAAACCGGGCATTCGTCTCAAAAACTGCAAGCTTTTCAAGCCACGGCGACTACTCCTGAGCTTCATTTAATTTATCTTCAATTATTCTGTAGTTTCAACAACATCAGAAAATGTGATATTTGAATCCAGTATGCATGCCATTTTAAATAAGTGTTCTGAAATAATTAGCGGTTCTTCTTCTTCATCATCTTCTTTATCGTCGTCTTCTTCTTCTTCTGCTACTTCTTCTTCTTCTTCTCCTTCTTCTTCTTCTTCTTCTTCTTCTTCTTCTTCTTCTCCTCCTCCTTCTCCTTCTTCTTCTTCTTCTTCTTCTTCTTCTTCTTCTTCTTCTTCTTCTTCTTCTTCTTCTTCTTCTTCTTCTTCTTCTTCTTGCTCTTCTTCTTCTTCTTCTACTTCTCTGTCTCCTTCTCCTCCTACTACTCCTCCTCCTCCTCCTCTACCTCGTGCTCCTCCTTCTTCTTCTTCTGTTCATTGATTACTATGTTACTTTGTTGATAGGTGTAGGAGGGTCAAGAATCATGTCTACAGTGCCCTCTACAAAACCCAGATGTTCAGCAATCTAAAAAGAAGCCCCATTCTCCTTCTCCTACTCGTCCACCTCCTCCTCCTTCTTCTTCTTCTTCTTTTTCTTCTTCTACTTCCTCTTCTTCTCTGTCTCCTTCTCCTCCTCCTACTCCTCCTCCTTCTCCTCATCCTCCTCCACCTCCTCCACCTCCTCCACCTCGTGCTTCTTCTTCTTCTTCTTCTTCTTCTTCTTCTTCTTCTGTTCATTGATTACTATGTTACTTTGTTGATAGGTGTAGGAGGGTCAAGAATCATGTCTACAGTGCCCTCTACAAAACCCAGATGTTCAGCAATCTAAAAGGAAGGAGTGAATCAAATCGTCCAATTGCACTAAGCGATGATCAGGTCAAGCAGTACTTTCAACTCATGAAACAAGAGATATGGAAGTGTTGGAGAAACGAGGTGACTGTGACAGTAGCTATTAAACAGTATTAGGCTAGGCGTACACCGGTTAGTCAAGACAAGACGAGATTAGTCATGTTTAGTCACAGTACTTCACATAGTTGCTTATGAAGCAACACACACCGATTAGTCATTGCATCAGTGTGTCATACTTCATAAGCAACTATGTGAATTACTGCGACTAAACGTGACTAATCACGTGTTGTCTTGACTAACGGGTGTACGCCTAGCCTTAGTGTAAAGCCAGGTCCAATAAGGGCCGGTTCATGAGCTCGGGATTTAGCTAAGTCGTAGACTAAAACGAGTGGCCAGCGTAGCATCGACAAACGTTAGCCTCGATTCTATGTACTAAGGGCTCTCTATGCTGCTAACCCACTAACCTGTCGAGACAAACGTTTGTCGATGCTACTGTAGCCACCCGTTTCAGTCTAGGACTAAGCTAAATCCCGAGCTCATGAACCGGTCCTTAAAGTTTCAATAAATTGAACCGATCTGCTTGATGCGATAAATTGGACATCAATGTTCTGTCAAAACGCAACAATCTTTTACTTGAATTTTCATTGCAAATATTGGCACATATTGCCACCTAGATGGCGTTTGAATTGGGGGTTTTGAAAAACCCAGAAAGCATAAAATAAACACAAAAACCTTATTTATTAATAAAAAACTTACAATTTTTCTACTCATTCGTTAATATTTTTGACATTCTCATTATTCTTCAAATATTAACATAAACATTGAAAAATGTCAGTCTCTTTTTTGAACAATTGGTTGGGTGAAATGGGGTCATCATTTCACAAAGTTTAGTCTTTATAGTGCGATTCACGTCAAGAAGTCAGCATTGCTTAGATGGGAGTTTGCTATCCTTGTTCAGCACAAGGCAGTTGCTGATGTCCAGTGGCGGATCTAGAAATGGATTTTGGGGGGGGGGGGGGGGCTTGAAATCGATGACCGGGAGGGGGGGGGAATCGTGGTTGAGTAGTTGATTATTATTAGAATGATATTCTTATGACAGGTCTCGCTTTCATTGATTTTATATGGGTTTAAACTTAAACTGCACTTAATATCCTATAAAAAAGGATTGTATTGCCAAATCTAATGCCTCGTTGAAATTTCAATCAGACATAATTATAAACACTTAAAAAATAATAATAAACAAGAAATCTTGAATTAGGCCTATAACCATTTTATAACAAAAATTAACATTTTTGGAAGTTATCTCTAAATCACACAATAAAATAATGATTATTTGGATCAAATTGCATAATATTCTAGAAGGGTATACTACATTCTTAATTCTTATCACTGTTTACTCAAACATTGAAGAATGGAAGTTTAGGCTAGGCGTACACTGGTTGGTAAAGACAAGACAAGACGAGATTAGTCACTTTTAGTCACAGTACTTCACATAGTTGCTTATGAAGCAACACACACTGATTAGTCATTACATCGGTGTGTGCTGCTTCATAAGTAACTATGTGAATTATTGTGACTAAACGTGACTAATCTCGTCTTGTCTTGTCTTGACTAACCAGTGTACGCCTAAATGTATAACCATTTTATAACAAAAATTAACATTTTTGGAAGTTATCTTTATGTACAAAATATTATTGCATATTATGTTCATTAGTTTTTCTTGAACCGAGAACCATTTTTTCTATCAATGCATCTCAAGCGATTTCTCGCAATTTTACTTGATTTTTTGCTATTCCACATGATTTCCGCGAGAATTAGCAAGAAATAGCTTATGATGTACCTATTATTAACATAGATGAAATTTGAAGAGCTATATCTTGCAAACTGTTGGGCCGTCTTTAACAGTAATTCTGGTATGAAATTAGGGCTTATTTAAATTAATTTTAAAATAATATTAGGTGCTGTTATGAAAAAGTTATGCTTCAGGGTTAAAATTGTCTACATGTAAAAACATTTAGTCATTTCATAGAGGTTTTTGGCGGGATAGAAGGTTGCCGGGATCGAATAATTGGATTCAATGTTCCACGATTATACAACATAGAAAAGAACCGGGCTACCCCATTTCATGCGAAGTATACCCTACTTTTAATGACAATTTCACTGGCTTAGTGGCTTATATCACATTTAAAGACGTAGAATTAGTAATGGTGAAATTCGGTTATTCTTGCTAATGAATATTTATATTAAGAGCTTAAAAACTAATTTATAAATAATATATTATAATATTTATAATTCATAAATGTTATAATTATATTATATAATATTTGTATGAATTTTACATTCTCATAAAAATTTCCAGGCGTTTTGGGGGGGGCTTCAGCCCCAAAGCCCCCCCCGTAGATCCGCCACTGCTGATGTCTCCATCCTATTCGCACTGTGCGTAGTTGCCGCACTGTGCTTTGTTGTCGCACACAGTCCCAACAAACACGTTTGGTGCAGTTTTCTATTTCTCTCTCACTGAAGCTTGGCATCAATGCTCCTCATATAAACATTTTTCTCAAAAATTTGATCTCTCTACTCAAGAAACAGCTTATCTGCAGGATAATGGAAACCATCTCAGAAGCACTAAAATGGCCGTCTGATAACATAATACTCATTGTTGACGTTGCAGGAAGCACTAAACAGCTAAAACAGCATGTCCTCATTTGACCCGATGTCCCCATTATAAACAAATTTCCTACTGGAATCAAATTTATTTATTTTTATTTTTGACACTGTAAAATCGGCTAAATTGGTTTTCCTCTGAATACTGTTCACAGGAAGAGACCTTTGTTCGAGTAGTCAATGTTTATGTTGGCCTGAAAGAAATATCACGGATTTTCCATCCTGATGGAGTGCTAATTGGTACCCAGGTATTTCCTGATAACAAAAAAACCGTTCAGATAAGAGAAGTAAAATATTTGGAACTTGGAACTCGTGTACCTTTGAAATACGGTGGGTGATCTTTTCAATAATTATTATTGACTTGAAAATACAGAGTCTTTCAGAACTCCCTACCAATATACTAGGCCACTAGGGTATTTTTTCTGGGTAAGAAACATAATTATCTAAATATTATATTTAAATTGCCCGGAAATCCTTATAGTTGCTTACACAACTGCCGTTTTGTTTTTTCACTTATTTTTATTTCTTATATTTAATAATGGTTGAGCATATGAAATTGAAACTTTGCACCAACATTTATGTCAACTAGACAAAGCTACAAAAAAATTATGACAATTTTTCAAATTCATAAAACAAAATGACGGTCATTTGAACTTTTGTTTCTTAACTAAATAACTAGAAAAGCGTTGATATTACGAACATTTTACAAGCATAACTTTCTTTATCAAATTCAATTACAAATCGAATGAATTAGACCCACCATCAAAAAACGAAAATTATTAATAATAAATGGTTTATTGTTTTGCAGAAGGTAAAGTGACTCTTGAGGCTATCTTCAGCCAAAAGGCTACATCGTTATTTCAAATGCCATCCACGTACAAAGATTATGAAATGTGAGGATGAAATTATTACCAATCTCCTATACTGTACTTGATTTAATATTTCTTCTTCTTGCTCCCTTCTTCATTTTCGTCTTCTTCTTCTTCTCCTCCTTATCTCCTTCTTTTCCTTCTACTTCCTCCTCCTTTTTCTCCTTCTGCTTCTTCTTCTCCTCCTTCTTTTCCCTCTTCTTCTCCTTCTTTTCCAACTTCTTCTCCATCTTTTCCATCATCATCTTCTTCTTCTTCTTCTTCTTCTTCTTCTTCTTCTTCTTCTTCTTCTTCTTCTCCTTTCTCTCCTTTCCTTTTCTTCTCCTCCTTTTCCTTCTCCTCCTTTTTCCTCTTTTTTTTCTTCTTCTTCCTCCTCTCCACCATTTTCACCTTCATTTTACATTCTTCCTCTTCTTATTCATTTATTTATTTTTAATACAATATTTATTTATTATTCATTTATTACGTGAAACAATCTGCAACTTTTCAAATTGTCATACAAGAATGAAATGCAGAAAAAATTACAGACAAACTTGTATTCCAAACTCAAATACTGTAGTTTATTCACTTCATATTAAAGTTCATACAAAAAATATACAGAAAATAGAAATCAGCAAGTGCATTCCGCATTAGTCTAAACCTGTGTGGAGGAATGTCTCGTCGTAGGTTTTAGCAGAGACAATTTTTTTTTTTTTTTTTTTTCGAGGATGATGCCCACATGAGCTCTAGGCTTGTGCGTGGGTAATGAGTGGGGTGATGATGAGATATGACGACTACTTTTTAGGCAGTCGGGACCGACGGCTTAACGTCTCCTCCGAAAGACGGAGTGGTGTCATAAAATCCTTCCGTCAACCAGGCTCGAACCCTGGCCCAATGGATTTTATCTGACTGCTGATAACTTAATCAGTCTGACGCCTTAGCCGCCTCGGCTACGAACCACTCCAATTGGAATACAGTACTTATAATAGTTCCTATCTTCTTTGGTTTTAGGTTGAAGTTTCATTTCTTCTTAGGTTCTCTTTACTTATCTTTCCATTCCATTTATTTAATCATTAATTAATTCAAACATTTATCTCCGATTACAGTAATCTCTTACATCCGTCGCTAGTGAACGCATCTACAGTGAAATATTGGTCGTTGGATATTTTGGTCGTGCATGCGATGAGGTCTCAACCAACTGACCAGATACTACCAGGCATCAAGTATTTATACTTTTATTTATTAATTTCCTATCTATCAAAACTCATTCACTCATACTGATAAAATACTATTTTTTTCTGTGTAGTATTGGGTGGAGTGATTAAAAACTAGCTATCGCTACCACTCCAGCATTTTGGAGTTATAACTCCGTTTGGTGTGATTAAAAACAGGAGTAGTCACTACCCTGTAGTTGTAACTCGATTTTTCCGGAAAAGGAGTTATAACTCCACTTTTGATGTGATTAAAACTCAGATAGCACTACTTTCTAGTAGTTATAACTCCACAATTTTAGACTGTGCCCATCTACGCACTCCACTTTTGTCAGCTTGTCTTCAACTGGCTGCTATCCGAAAACTATTTAACCTATGTTTACTTTCAAAACATCATTATGTTCAGAAAATATTGATTATCATCCTGTGTGAGTATCAAAATTCAACCTAGCCTTGGAAATGGATACAGACAGGGTTCTCTACGCCCTTTCCTCATTTGAAATTTGAGATTAATTTTCTAATTTTTACTTAATAAGACTTAACATGTAAATCCTTGATGTAAATTTATCTCCTTAAAAATTGTTTTATAGGACAATGAAAAAGTTTACTTTGAACACAGCTACTGGAAAAAATATAAAAACAAAAGTCTTTAATTGCGTCTGGAAAAATAACAAATAAATGAACTTCGTAGTTTATTGTTTCAAACGTTATTTTTTAAGATGAAAATACGAGAATGGGTCTCAATGTTAAAAACTTCCAGATATGCCAAAGTACCTTGAAATTTGAATATCACATCAATTATTTTTATTGAATAAATTTTTATTATTATAACGTTTCCATTTCTAATAATTTGAAAAAAAAATGTTGATAAAAAATAAAAGTGTCATCAAAAATCTCATCTGTGTAAAAATCGGGTATAGTGGTCGCAAGAAAAGAACAAAGTTGGTCGAGAATGGACAGAGATCCAAGATGGCGACTGATGCAGGGCTACCAACTATCCATCTGATGATGTCTGGCTACCAAGACTGTCTGATGATGACCTACACCAGCTTGAAACGATCATAACTAGCTATATAAGTGAATATAGTGTTTTTTCTACTTGAAATTCTTTTAAAAATAGTGTCATTTAACAGTAGAAAAACGTGTATAGATAGTTTGAACAAAATTAAAACTACAAATGCAACTTTATCTCCACAAATGCAAAAGACAAACAAATAGAATCTTCAATAAAATAAGAAGTGGAAAATCCAAATTAAACTGGTTTATAGAGTCTAAGAAAGATATGCAAAAATTGAATATATCAGAGGCAGATTTACAGAATAGAGCAGGGTTACGGAATCAGCTTAAAGTTACTGTTTTCCCAGACGAACCAAGAATTGAAACTTGGTCGATAGAAAGACGAATCGCTCAGAGCGCGAGGATGAAAGAGTATTGGTGGCGAAAGCGGGGAACCAACGTAAATAATAATAATGATAATGGTTGAATGGTGAATTACTGTGGTCCTTAGTTGGTCTATCCAGAAGAAAGAAAGAAGAAATGCAAAAGACAGGTTGATTTGTTAGATGAATGTGAATAAAAATATATACAAATACTCAGAAAAAGGGCCTGGAACTGGAAATTCATTTGCTGACAATGTTTGACTTGATTGTTTAGATATCAGCAGTAGCAGACAGGTTGATTGAATTTGAAGAAAATGTGAACAACTAATCAGAAACCGGGTTTCTAAGCCCCTGCGCCCACTCCGCAACTGCTATCTGATTTCAGTCAGCAACCCAATGTTGCCAGATGACATTTGGCTGTTTTTCGGGTAATCTAACCTATCAGCCAAAGTCATCTGGCAACGCTGGGTTGCTGACTGAAGTCAGATAGCAGTTGCTTAGTGGGCGCAGGGGCTAATCTAATCCAATTTCTAATCTAAACTAATCAGAAACTGGAAATTCATTTGAGAATGTTTGACTGTTTGTTTAGATATCAGCAGCTGCAGGCAGCTGGACTACAACAGCGCAATACGACTGTCATAGAAGGGGCTCATGGTATCAAGGTGGAAGTTGGCTCCAAGTACGATGCAGTTTTCCAGACAACAACTGAAATGAAGTTAGTCAAACTTTTTTCAGCAGACCTACTGCCACTCTGTCTCATTGTGTCAAGATGACGTCTACTCTTGTCAATCTGAAATCTTAATAGAGTTTTAGATATTCCCTTGATATCGAGATCTTGATACAGTGAGACACTACCCTTGAAATGTACACAGAATCAATCAAAGTTTATATTTTAGAAAAAAATCGTTGACAATGTGATTCTTCAATCGCTTGCACAGAAAATGTTCCTTTATCTTCTTCTTCTTCTTCTTCTTCTTCTTCTTCTTTTTCGTGATGAGAAATGACGACAATGTTTCAGTAAAGAACTATTAATTCTATCCAAGTACTCTCTCTACTAAGGATAGGCGTACACCGGTTAGTCAAGACAAGACAAGACGAGATTAGTCACAATAGTTGCTTATGAAGCAGCACACACTGATGCAATGACTAATCAGTGTGTGTTGCTTCATAAGCAACTATGTGAAGCACTGTGGCCAAACGTGACTAATCTCGTCTTTTCTTGACTAACCAGTGTACGCCTAGCCTTAGTAATTTTGAAAGTACCAGTAAACATGTGTTCTAAAATGCTTTGTTTCCTCTCTAGTCGCCATTTTGTTTTATCACTTTCCTTTCTCCAGAATAGTTTGACTAATTTTGTTGAAATTTGGCATGGTCAAGGCCAATATGGAGGTCTACTGTGAAAAAAAAAATGAAGCAACCTTATCTAACGAAATATTTCAAATGGCGGGCTTTTGAAATTTTCAAACATAAATAACTCGAAAACTTGTTGTTGCCCGCTATTTTGAAATATTTCGTCAGATAAAATGGCTTTATTTTTATTACAGCAGACCTTCATCTTGGCCTTGACCATGCCAAATTTCAACAAAATTAGTCAAACCATTCTTGAGAGAAAAAAGTGAAAACACAAAATGGCGACAAAGCAATGGGTACAAAGCATTTCAGGACACATTTTCCTCGCACATGTTTCTTAATTTCAATGTCAGAAAACCGCTCACGAAGTTTATTGGTCTGTTTTAGAAACACTCTGTATACACCTCATGTAGATTGTGACGACTCCCAGTCCTTCTATGCAATTTGTTAGAATTCGACTTGTATCTAATTAGAATTAGAATTCTAATTAGATATTAATATCCGATTAGAATTCGACTTTCTATCTAACCTCAGTTTGTTGTTACGATTCAAAGGTGCATGCTTGACGAATGGAATCCCACAGACGAGAAACGATTCCTGACTAAAATTAAACTGCATTTTGACAACGAATTTTACGAATTGGACTCTGACACAATCCTGGAATATTTCGATATCAATAGCATCGAGGTCTGGATTTGTGTTAATGACAGAGTGAGTATTTTATGACTTTGATAACTGTTAACTGAAATATCAGTTACAAAATGGCGGTCTCCCAGTGGCGGTTCTAGCCATGGGCTGGGTGGGCAGCTGCCCCCCCCCCCCCAACCAGTTTTCATGGGAAATTGTTTCAATTAAGTTTTTTGTACAACAGCGTTCATCGAATTTCCTTACTAGCTATTATTCTATTGTCAATATTCGCAGTAGCGGGGTTTCCAGAGTAGTTTATAGCATTATTAATTAGGAATTTCGTTCAAATAATTATTAAAACTTACAAGAGTTTTATTCAAAAGATTATGTATGATATTGACTCGTCCTCTTATTAAAAGCCTATATTAACTTACTATCTATCTAGCGTATGGCTTTGGTTGGTGGGGAGACCCGAAGGTAGTTCCACCTCGCCGTTTATAACCTAATTCCATTAGGTTGAAGTTCCATTTCACTTTGCAAAATGTTCACTAATTTTGAAAAAAGTTATTTTTTGATATATGAAATTCTTTAAGTTCAAAGAACAGTAACACATCAAAAAACACGACATATTCAGGAAAATATTGAATTTTGAACTAAAAATTTAGAGCATGAAAAAACTTACTGAAATTATTGAATAAGAAGACTTGATGTTGTCAAAACCACATATTTAATTTAACATCGAGATACTGCAGTTTCGGTTGTTACACCTTCCTCAATCTCTAGTGAACTGAAGCTAGAATGAAGTGTAGCAGAAATTTTTCTCGTGACCGAGCGCTGTGATTGGCAGTTGAATGGAAACGACTGCCATTGGCCTAGATGAGCTCCTCCCACAATGGGCGTTTTCTACAAACATTACAGCAATGGCGGTTCAAACATTGCTTTGAACACTTTGGCCTGGCACTTTCTTCGTAATCAATGTTTATAATATTTTTACCTGGGCCCGTTTCACGAAAGTCACAAGTTATACTTTCACCTATGAATAATATGACCCGATATTATTTGTTCAAGTGTCTTATCAACTACAGTTCTTGAAGATTTATAGTCTATCTATTCTTTGTTAGAAGAGATTCAATATGGCGGATCAGATTTTTGAAGTCAAAGTGAAGTAGTATTTTCAATTCTAGTGCAATCCACAATGTCACCTACCGTCAAATCTCCTTCGTATAAGAAATATTAAGCCGTATCCATAGTTTCCACCAACCTTGTATATTATACAGTATCTATTTTCGAAATACAGTATAATGCTATGAGAAAAGGTACCTATTTTATAACTTATGAAGCATGAATTTGTCACATGATGAACTAGAAACCTCCTGTAACACTAAGGCTGGGCGTACAACGGTTAGTGAAGGCAAGACGAGATTAGTCACGTTTGGTCACAGTAATTCACATAGTTGCTTATGAAGCAGCACACACCGATGCAATGACTAATCGATGTGTGTTGCTTCATGAGCAGCGATGTGAAGTACTGTGACTAAACGTGACTAATCTCGTCTTGTCTTGACTAACCGGTGTACGCCTAGCCTAGTATTTGAGTAAGCAATTATTGCATTCAAGTTTTTTTGCTAGCAAGTACGTTTATGGAAATTACTTGAATATCTGCATCATTGACATTTTCTGATAATTCCAATATGAAATATGGATGTTGAATTAGTATGTTAATAATTAAAAAGTATAGTATTTATGTGAGAAAATTTAGATTTTAGATTTACAAGTTGACTCTTCAACTGGTTCATCTATTAGCCTGCTGTACTTCACGTCAATTAGGAAACAGTTTCTTCGCTTATCTTCGCAGTTTTGTTGATTTTAATCAACTTTGGCTTCACTTATTGATTGCAGGATACCTTGCTAAGAGTGGTAACCAGATTGACAGGTGTAAAAGAGGTTTACATGGTGATAAGACATGATGGCGTTGAATTCCACAGCATCACACTCCCCAATAACGGCATATCAGTCAATATAACCGAGACAAAGTACTTGGATACGAAAGATTTCAAAGTCTTGAAATACGGTGAGCAAGTTATCTTGTATATTTTGGTTCAATCGGTATAATTTACGCAATGATCGCTATTGGAATTTTAGGGTTTATTGTATGAGCTCATCATATATTTACTGTTGGTATAGTCTATTAAACTGGAGAAGATTGTGAGGGCCGATTTTGATGCCGTTTGCGCCAAAAGATAGATAAAGAATCGAAGTTTTGCAGGCTATATTTCGTCGGTCTATAAGTGATACCTCGTAAGTGAGAAACCCTCATTTTTCAGGAGAAGCAAAAAACTGTTTTGAACAAAAACCTGTATGATAAAGAAATGCTTACTATCGTCCTTCGAAATTTCAACAGAATTGAAAAGCATTAGACTAGGCGTACACCGGTTAGTCAAGTCAAGACGAGATGAGTCTCGTTTAGTCACAGTAATTCACATAGTTGCTGATGAAGCAGCACACACTGATGCAATGACTAATCGGTGTGTGTTGCTTCATAAGCTACTATGTGAAGTACTGTGACTAAACGTGACTATCACGTCTTGTCTTTTCTTGACTAACCGGTGTACGCCTAGCCTAAGCCTAAGCCTACACCGGTTAGTCAAGACAAGAATTGTCACGTTTAGTCACAGTACTTCACATATTCGCTTATGAAGCAACACACACTAATTAGTCATTGAATCGGTGTGTGCTGCTTCATAAGCAACTATGTGGAATGCTGTGACTAAACGTGACTAATCTCATCTTGTCTTGTCTTGACTAACCGGTGTACGCAAGCCTGCGTACATTTAGTCAAGACAAGAATTGTCACGTTTAGTCACAGTACTTCACATATTCGCTCATGAAGCAACACACACCAATATTAGTCATTGCATCGGTGTGTGCTGCTTTATAAGCAACTATGTGGAATACTGTGACTAAACGTGACTAATCTCATCTTGTCTTGTCTTGACTAACAGGTGTACGCATAGCCTAACGATTTTAGGCAAGCACGAAATTTCAACAGAATTGAAAAGCGTTACTGATATAATAGCGAAATAGGTGCTACATTGAAAAGCACTGTATGCACACAGTACAGTTTAAGCACAAGAAATTGAGAATTTTATACCGGGTTTTCTCTAAGGCTAGGCGTACACCGGTTAGTCAAGACAAGACAAGACGAGATTAGTCACGTTTAGTCACAGTAATTCACATACTTGCTTATGAAGCAGCACACACCGATGCAATGACTAATTGGTGTATGTTGCTTCATAAGCAACTATGTAAATTACTGTGACTAAACGTGACTAATCTCGTCTTGTCTTGTCTTGTCTTGACTAACCGATGTACGCCTAGCTTAACAGCCTACACCGTGCAATGATTAGAACCCATAACAATAATTATATAGTCGTAGATAGATATTTTTATAATATTTCAATATATTTTCTTTACAGAGGGTGATTTCAAAATGATTAACAGAATGGAAAGGTCGCCAATAGAAGAAAGAAATAATGTTGATAAGGATAAGAATGATGATGTTCATGTATCAAAAACTGTTACTGCTGTAGCCGTACAACAACCAACAGAAATCGCTCCACCATCGTGAGTATAGCAGGACTATTTTAAATTGTCAGAAAACAGCTTATTGATGTACGCTAGTTCACTGACGTTGAATCAGATGTTTTCTGACAATTTAAAAGAATCCTGCTATATAATTTATTGATTATCTCCAAAAGAAGATACTTCGCAGTTTACTCCTTCGGTCGCTATTTTTGAAGCTAGAAATGTGCGGATGTTAAATTGAAGATAAACATTGCTAGAAATTTCGCTGTACCTTATGGTCACTCATTAATATTGTTTTCAATATTGTAGACTAAGGGCCGGTTCATCTATCAAAATGAAATCAATTTGGAGGAAAATGTTTTTTCATTACTTTGTGAGATATGTGGACCTAAAGTTGAAATTTTGAAACAGATCATCCCAAAATTGGTTGTAAATGCAATAATGAAATTCTGAGCATGCATGCTTGAAGGTATTGTCTATTCTATACTATCGAATAAAATACTTAGGGCCGGTTCATGAGCTCGGGATTCAGCCAAGTCCTAGACTAAAACGGGTGGCTATCGTAGCATCGACAAACGTTTGTCTCGAGGTAAGAAATTAAATTTTATTTTTCATGTTTAAAACATGAAAAAATAGAACAGTTTAATTGCTAATTAGCAGCATAGAGAGCCCTTAGTACATAGTTTCGAGGCTAACGTTTGTCGATGCTACGATAGCCACCCGTTTTAGTCTAGGACTTGGCTAAATCCCGAGCTCATGAACCGGCCCTAAAAGAGTGAAATTTTCTCCATGTTCTTTGATCTATTCTCCCATTTTGAAGTTAAAAATTCGATAAATTAAATATAAACTCTACAGATCTTTCTGAACAATTCGGTAGCATGTTCACGATTATCGGTTTGGCGAGCCGGTGTAACTCAGATGGCCTTCAGTCTGCTATCGCTTCACCGGTCTTGGGTTCGATTCCCGTTCCGTCTGGCACTTTTTCACCATATCATCCTCCACCATTACCCACGCACAAGTCAGATCCTCATGTGGGCATCATTCGCAGCAGAAAAAAAAATAGTGTCCGAAGGAGTTAACCCGCGCATTACAAAAATCACAACAATCAAAGCATGTAATGCAGTCAATGATATGAACAGCTTTCAAGCTGTTTCCTTAGGCTAGGCGTACACCGGCTAGTCAAGACAAGACAAGACGAGATTAGTCACGTTTAGTCACAGTAATTGACATAGATGCTTATGAAGCAGCACACACCGATGCAATGACTAATCGGTGTGTGTTGCTTCATAAGCAACTATGTGAAGTACTGTGACTAAACGTGACTAATCTCGTCTTGTATAGACTAACCAGTGTACGCCTAGCCTTACTTTTGAGTCACTTTGTAAGATGATAATAATAATATAATTAATTAATTATTGATTGACTATCGATTCTCGATAATTATTATAGTTATTCTGAATTATTATTAGTTATTATTCTCAGTAATTATCGATTCTCGATTCTTCATAATTAATTATTGATTGCTCTTTTCTAGCCGATTCAACACATTTTCAAGATTGGGAAGCTGGGTAAGAGATAAATGGAATGGTTGGAATGGATAATTCTATGGAATCATGAAGTATCATCAACAGATAAATTTTAGTTTAGCTCATAGATTAGTTCACTTATAACATTATTATTATCAGTTCAGTATTCTTATTTCAAAAATACCGGGTTATCATAAAAGAATGGTGCGGTTTCGAAAGAATTGGTACGGTTTTCTGACAAAAATTTGACGCGAATCAGTTCACGTTTCCTGTCTAATTTAGGTGGTTCGGCTTCAACACTGGTTTCTATAAAAATTCAATCTTCGCACCATTCTTTTATGATAACTCTCTAGTAATGTGATGTGACTCGGTGCTTGGAATGCTAAATGAGACAATTTAATTCAAAATGAAACTCATTCACGTGGTAGGCTACGTATTTCAAATAATCATTTTACATGTACTTATTTATTAATTCATTCAATAATGTATTTATTCTGCTCAAGGAGATAATTTACACACGGTTTTGTAAAGCATCCAAGTAGAGAACATCAGTAGAAATGATAATCAATTTACCACATAATAAACACGCCCAAGAGATAATTTTTGGACAATCAAAATTGATTTTGTCTTCTTTTCTTAGTCACGTTATTATAAATTTATTGTTTGAACTTATTAATTGTTAATTTATTTATTGTTTGAATAATGTTTGTTAAAAATCACAATAAATATTTCATTCATTCAAAAAATATATTGGAATTCATTTTTGTAAAATTGATTGTAATAGCCCTAAAGAACATGAAGCATAAAGAACATTTTATAGTAGTATTTTTAAAGTTTTACGTTCTGTATACTATCACGATTAGTATACTATCAATCGATATTATACGATTTGTATACTATCTATTTATATACTATACGATTTGTATACTATTCGTATACTATCATCAACTATATTTGTATACTATCTTTTTCTTTTATTAGTTTGTGAGATATGGGCGCCCAAAGTTTAAACAATTGGTTGTAAATAAAATCATGGAATGTTCAGTATACATGCTTGAAGGTATTGTCTAACAAGTGGAATACTCTATTTCTCAAAATATAACTTTTGAGAAAAATAACGAATTCTCCATTTGAATTGGAAATTGAGCTTCTTGAAAATTACTTGAAAATGTATTCTTTCATTTTATGTTTTGAAACACTTAGGGCCGCTCTCCCAAACGCTGCTTGAAGTAATAACAGCTGACGCTCAATTTTCTTCTATACTTTTCCTATTCTACGAATGAGGCTTAAGCCAGATGTTTTGCTTAAGCAGCATTGGGGAAAGCGGCCCTAAGTATTTTTCCGATAGACAATACCTTCAAGCATGCATGCTCAAAATTTCAACTTTAGGTATCCATACCTCACAAAGTAATGAACAAAAAAGTTTTCCTCCAAATTGGTTTCATTTTGATAGCTTATTAAGTATCCAAATCTTGAAACTTTGAAAAATAACGCCATAAAAAAGTTATTTTTATGCTGATGCACAGCCTTAACTAACTGGGTACCAAAGAGAGAAAGAAAACGGTTTTTTGTGAGGGTGATACCCACATGAGGTCTGTGGCTTGTGCGTGGGTAATGGGAGGAGGATGCTGAGAGATAACGACTAATTTTTGGGCATTCTTCTCCGAAAGACGGGAGTGGATATCTGTAGTCAAAATTTGTTGCAGTGAACAGAAATCGAACCGGGAACCTTTGTATTAACAGACTGGTATGAATTTTATGGGAAAAATCTCTTATACAACCTATAGTATATGTGATTAGGGGTTTTGGAAAGATTCATTTCCTGGAATCTAATGAATAATCGCATTGTTATTTTAAATAACCATATAATTTAATATTATGATACAGTATAAACATATAACAAATTCTAAATGATACAATATTACTACTTTCACATGGAGTCCAGGGCTCCTCCAGTTAACTTGGTACCATAAACATTGAGCACCTGTAACAGAATTGAATTCATCGTGAATTGGACATAGGAGAATGAATTGTATGAAAATTCATGCAGAGAGAAAAAGAGAAAGATAGGGGGTGATAGAAAGAGAATAGGGGTGAAGCAGAGGTAGGGAGGGAGAAGAAGAGAGTAAGAGAGGGGAGAGAAGCAGAGGTAGGGAGGGAGAAGAAGAGAGTAAGAGGGGGGAGAGAAGCAGAGGTAGGGAGGGAGAAGAAGAGAGTAAGAGAGGGGAGAGAAGCAGGGGGAAGGAGGAGAAGGAAGGAAGGGGAAAAAGTAGGAGAGGGAAAGGAAGAAAGATATAGAAAAATGATAGAGAGGTAAGAAGAGAGATTGAGAGTTTGAAAGAGGGAATGATGAAGAGAGAGGCAGTAAGGATAGGACAGGGAGAGAGTAAGAGAGGGGAGTGAAGCAGGGGGAAGGAGGAAGAGGAAGGAAAAGGGAAAAATAGTAGAGGGAAAAAGAAAGGAAGAAAGATATAGAAAAATGACAGAGAGGTGAGAAGAGAGATTGAGAGTTTGAAAGAGGGAATGATGAAGAGAGAGGCAGTCAGAAAAAGTCAGAGAGAGAAAGGGAGAGAGTAAGAGAGAGAGAAACGACAGAAGAGAAGTGGAGAGGAGAGGAGTGGGGTGGAAAGGGGAGGAGTGGAGAGAAGAAGAGAGGGGAGGAGAAAAGAGGAGAGGAGAAGAGAGGAGTGAAGAGGAGAGAAGAGAGAATAGGTTTGAAAACTATTTTACGTGGTTCAGTAGTAGCAGTTTTGTGCGACCTGGGATGTCCAAGTTGTATGAAAATAGTGTAATTATTATATTGAGTGCATGTAGGTAATAAATTGGAAATAAATTAACCTAATGGCTGGATTTCACGATTCCAGTGAACGTTCAGGTTACTGGAGGCAGGTTACCTGAAGCAGGTAAACTGAACCGTGAGACTACCTTACTTGAACAGGTTACTGGCTTATTCAGGTTGGAGCAGAGGCAGGCTGCCAGGCAGGTAACCTGCCTCCAGTAACCTGAACGTCTACTGGAATCGTGAAATCCAGCCATAAGCCATGAAATAAAGGTGTGGTTCTATCCACACAGAGAACGCTCAATGATCGATTTTTACATGAATAATACATCAAATCAATGTAGATTTTTTTTTTAAAAATGGCCTCAAATCTGAAATTTGATTAGTGGTACCAGAGTTATTGAGTAAGTTAGCAGATCTTCAAAATATTAAAAAATCGATATATCTCGAAAACGAAGGTCGATGGGTAAAACGTTTACTGGACATTTTTTGTTGGAAATGTCATGTAGAATCTATGGTTAACAGCTGATACAATGGAGATACGAAAACGAACATAGCCTCCTTATCTTCTAAGGGAGAGAAAGTAAGAGAAATCAGGGGAGTAGGATTTCGGCCATTATTATTGGACCTTATTTTGAGGTATACCAACAGGACGACACCACCACACTGGAATCTTCATGTGAGAGAGTTTTCAAATGTTGAATCCATCGAATCCATCACTCAAGACATGCTAGCTAAGGTGTGGGACGAATTTCAGTATTGTATGGACATATGCTATGCATCTAAAGGGGGTCATATTGAGCACCAGTAAATGGTGTGTAAAAAAACTTTATTAGTTGTCCTTTAATATGAAATTAACCTCATGTCCATATGATCATTAGTTTTGAAATTATAAGCCTTTAAAATAGGATGATTCTTTTTGAAACACCCTGTATATTAATACGTCCAACCTACGTGTATCAAATTGACAACTCACCATATAAATAAATGCATACTGGTCTTTCGTTTGTACACAGCCCGCTCTGTCGCGACGTAGGCCCGACACGGTTTTAGGAACATCGACCATTCGGCAGGTCTCGAACTCTCTTATACACAAATCTGCAAAACAAATTCATCATTTATTTATACAGCGCATAGCTTTCAATAGTGGAGAGACGCAAGTAGGGTTGGTCCACTAAGGCTGGGCGTACACCGGTTAGTCAAGACAAGATTAAGAGAAAAGGAGGACGTAGAGGATTAGAGAGAATAGATAAGAACAAAGAGCGGAAAAAGAATAGGAAGACAAGGAAGAGGTAATTGTGAGGAGGAATGAATAAAAAAGATGGAGGAAGAGGAGGAGTAATAAGAAGAAGAAGAGGAGGGAGAGGGAGTGAAGGGGGAGGAGGAAGAGGAGAAGGAGGAGAAAGAGGAGTAGGTGGAGGAGAAGGAAGGAGGTGGAGGAGGAGAAGGAGGAGGGAAGGAGGAGGAGGGAGGAGGAGGAGGAGGAGATGGTGGAGCAGGTGGAGGAGGAGAAGGAGGAGGAGGATGAGCAATTAGGAGAGAAGGAGGAGGTAGAGGATTGGAGGGAATAGATAAGAACGAAGAGCGAATGAAGAATAGGAAGACAAGGAAGAGGTAATTAAGAGGAGGAATTAAGAAGAGGAATGGGAGGATGAGGAGAAGGAGGAGGAGGGACAAGACAAGACGAGATTAGTCACGTTTAGTCACAGTACTTCACATAGTTGCTTATGAAGCAACACACACCGATTAGTCATTGCATCGGTGTGTGCTGCTTCATAAGCAACTATGTAAATTACTGTGATTAAACGTGACTAATCTCGTCTTGTCTTGTCTTGACTAACCGGTGTACGTCTAGCCTAAAACTACACAAAAAGACAAATTATTACTATCAAATTAAAATACTATAATTTGATTTAAAGAAAAATTTATACAAAAATCTTTACTAATTGTTTGGAATGAAGAGAAGAATATTCAATTCAATTCATTTTATTGCCAAGAACAAAATATTATAGTTCGAATAAAACTAGTAGCCCCTTGGCCTAGTGTGCCAAGGGACAACTTGGTCCGATTCACGTCAAGAAGTCAGCATTGTTTATATGAGGAGCATTGATGCCAAGTTTCATTGAGAGAGAAAGAGAAAACTGCACCTAACGTGTTTGTTGGGACTGTGTGCGACAACAATGCACAGTGCGAATAGGATAGAGACATCAGCAACTGCCTTGTGCTGAACAAGGATAGCAAACTCCCATCTAAGCAATGCTGACTTCTTGACGTGAATCGCACTATAGAAACATTTTCCAATGTTAGCATCATTGAATCAAATGGTCAGCTGTTCGGACATCGGACTTTCTGACAAAAGTGTTTCTAGTGAGTGGTTCTTGAGTACCAGGCCAAGGGAGAACTAGTTTTATTCGAACTGTAGAATAAAGTTATAAAAATAATTTTGGTGGTAGAGGTAATATGACATTTTTTTAAAAATAACTGACCTATAGCTAATACAGTTCCGGTACGTCCCACTCCGGGACTACAGTGCACTATATGGGGTCCATTCGAGTTACGCATGAATGCGCGTGCTTCAATCAGGTAGGCAATCATTGAAGCTCCCTCTGATGGCGTTCCCTGGTGGGGCCAACTTGTGTACCACAGATGTGTCACCTCTCGCCATAAGTTCGAGTCTAGGTTCTGTTGAACAAAAACACAATGAACAACCATGTCAGTGATGACGTAAATAAACAATAACGTAACCTGTAACACATATACTTTTAGAAGTGTTTATAAAACTGTTTGGAAACATGTTTTTACATTTTTTCAAATGCAATTAGGGGAACTTGAGCGAAACGTGTTGTGCTAAGGCTAGGCGTACGCCGGTTAGTCAAGACAAGACAAGAAGACATCAGTCACGTTTAGTCACAGTAATTCACATAGCTGCTTATGAAGCAGCACACACCGATGCAATGACTAATCGGTGTGTGTTGCTTCATAAGCATCTATGTGAAGTACTGTGACTAAATGTGACTAATCTCGTCTTGTCTTGTCTTGACTAACCGGTGTACGCCTAGCCTAAACAACCATGTCAGTGATGACGTTAATAAACAATAACATAACCTGTAACATCTATACTTTCAGGCTAGGCGTACACCGGTTAGTCAAGACAAGACCAGACATCAGTCACGTTTAGTCACAGTAATTCACATAGCTGCTTATGAAGCAGCACACACCGATGCAATGACTAATCGGCGTGTTCATAAGCAACTATGTGAAGTACTGTGACTAAATGTGACTAATCTCGTCTTGTCTTGTCTTGACTAACCGGTTTACGCCTGGCCTTAGAAGTATTAATAAAACTGTTTGGAAACATGTTTTTACATTTTACATTGTTTCAAATGCAATTAGGGGAACTTGGGCGAACCGAGATACGTCTTATTGTTTACATTACCATCATACACAGTATAAGGAGTGTTGTGGTAAGGAAGAAATGAGACAATACATGAATATACTCCTCACCTAGCTATAGAACGAATCTGTGTGTGAGGATGGTCGTTTGTAATACTGTATTTACATGCGGAAATTTTTGGGAAAAGAAGAAGAAGAAGAGAAGAAAAAGAAGAAGAAGAAGATGAATGGGAGGATGAAGGAGAAAAGAAGAAGAAGAAGACAAGAAGAAGAATAAAGGAAGAGAAGAAGAGGAGAAGAAGAGGAAGAAGAGAGGAATTAGAAGAAGAAGAAGAAAAAAGAAAAAGGAGAAGAAGAAGAAGGAGAATGGGAGGATGAAGAAGAAAGAAGAAGAAAGAAAAAGAAGAAGAAGAAAAAAAGAGGAAGAAGAAGACAAGAAGAAGAAGAAGAAGAAGAGGAAGAAGAAGAAGAAGATGAAGAAGAAGAGGAGAAGAAGAGGAAGAAGAAGGAGAAGAAGAAAAGGAGAAAGAGAAGAAGAATGGGAGGATGAAGAGGAAGAGGAAGAAGAAGACAAGAAGAAGAGGAAGAAGAAGAAGAAGAATAGGAAAAGAAGAAGAAGAAGAAGAAGAAGAAGAAGAAGAAGAAGAAGAAAAAGAAAAAGGAGAATAAGGGAGGAGAAGAAGAAGAAGAAGGAAGAAGAAGAGGAAGAAAAAGGACAAGAAGAAGAAGGAGAAGAAGAAGAAGAAGAAGAAGAAGAAGAAGAAGAAGAAGAAGAAGAAGAAGAAGAAGAAGAAGAAGAGAAGAAGAAGAAGAAGAAGAGAAGAAGAAGAACAAGAAGAAGAGGAAGAGAAGAAGAAGAAGAAGAAGAAGAATACGAAGAAGAATAAGAAGAAGAAAAAGGAGAAAAAGAAGAAGAAATGGTTTGAATTCATAAAATAACGAGGTGGAGAATATTGTACTGTGAAAACTGCCAGACGGAACGGGAATCGAACCCGAGTTCCGATATAGCGGACTGAAGTTGTGACGCTCCAGCCAACTGAGCTACAAATAATACGAATAAAATTAATTGAAAATTATGATTGGCAAATAATAATGGAAAATCATTCAAATTATCCCCTCATATTTCAATCAGTTTACCTTGAGCTGAAGATGTGATATCACATACTTTTCCCGGACTTCTCTTTTTTTCAGGGTCACCTGATAATCACCGAACAGTCGGTGACAGTCGAGGACCTCTGACGGTGGAAGATAATCGAAACATTTCTCCTGCGAAACAAAAATAACACAAGAATTTTCAACTATACAACTTTTATCTACGACTATGTTAGATCGCAATCATTTCAGTTTCGTAATTGAAATCGAAACTGTTGCCTTTTCGAAATGGAATTTGAAACTTGAATCGTAATGACGACTTTATAGAACGGATAATACATAAGTGGATTGATGTCATGAGATCAATCTAATTTCAAGCTAAAACATGCATTGTTCTGTAACACTTCATATCTGCAGTTTACGTCGGATCTTCTTGAAAAAATTTTATCTGATAAATTATTTAATGTTACAGGGGCATTTATTTTTCAAATTTTAAATATTTCTTCCAAAAAAACCCCATAAATGTTCAAACTTGAATAAGTTTATTTTTGCTGTGATTATTGCAGTAATTTTCTAATTACTACAATTAGAAGCGCTCTAACTACAGCGCTTTGATCAGATGCGATTCTATTAATTATTAATTAGATTGAACTAGAAATGTTTCATAATTTAGTATCCATTATTCTAATGAAGTCTTCATTACGATATTAATGAAGACACATTAATAGTATAGTAATGTCCACACTGTTACTATATACTCTCTGTACCCCAACTGTACTGTTGCTGAGAGCGCACGTGTTCCAAAGGTCATTGGAATTTGTTCTTTAAACTAAAGAACAGAAATCCAATCTTTTCAGCTATCTTTTCAATAAATATATGAAGACAATTTAATTTTCTCTGGGGGTGCTGCAGTTCCACAGTACCACCCACCAGTACAGCCACCCCTGACTGTTTTACAAAGAAAGGTTTACAAACGCTTTAAAAATCAATTCGAAAAAGCACTTACCACTCCATTTTCGTGAAGATCGGTGAGCATGAGTATGAGTTTGCTTTGCTGTTCCCAGATCATCCTCCAGAAATCGTTGACAGTTGATTGCATTGGTGCTTGGCAAGCTATGTAGAATTTGGCCGCTCCCTTGGGGCCCTACAAACAAAATGTTATCAGTTTCCACAACAATACTCTTTGTATATTTCAGTGATATATTTGACTACATCCTAGTGTTTTCATTATGTTTAGACATCACAACATCTCACCAGACACTGTGTCAGAAGTCAATACTTTTGTTTAGAAGAGAAGCTGATATTGAGGTAGTTATTCGTCGTATTGAATAAAAACAACAAAAAAATTACACTTCAAGTTTGGCCATTCTTGAGCTACATGGAATAGTTTCTTATTCTCCTCCTCCTCCTTCTTCTTCTTCTTCTTTCTTTCCTTCTTTCTTCTTCTTCTGTTCCATTATTCTCTCTTTCCTCTGCTTCTTCTTCATCTTATCCTCTTCTTCTCATTCTCCCCTTCTACAACTTCTTGAGAGAAAAGAAGGAGGAGAGGAGGGGGAGGAAGAAGAAGGAAGAAGAGAGAAGAAAAGAGAAAGAAGAAGAAGAGAAGAAAAGAAGAAGATGAAGAAGAAGTGAGATGGAGGAGAAGGAGGAGGAGGAGGAGGAGGAAGGAGGAGGAGGAGGAGGAGGAGGAGGAGGAGGAGGAGGAGGAGGAGGAGGAGGAGGAGGAGGAGGAGGAGGAGGAGGAGGAGGAGGAGGAGGAGGAGGAGGAGGAGAGGAGGAGGAGGAGGAGGAGGAGGAGGAGGAAAGGAGGAGGAGGAGAAGAAGAAGAAGAAGAAGAAGAAGAAGAAGAAGAAGAAGAAGAAGAAGAAGAAGAAGAAGAAGAAGAAGAAGAAGAAGAAGAAGAAGAAGAAGAAGAAGAAGAACAAGTAGAAGAAGAAGAACAAGAAGAAGTAGATGAAGTAGGACGAGGATTGGAAACTATTTCATGTAGGCCTATTTCAATAGTCGCAGTTTTATGCGACCTGTGATGTCCTAGTTTTATTTAAATATCAACGCAACCTAACCTAACCTTCGATTTCCACTAACCTTGACATAGTTAGCGTTGATGTATCCGGTAACAGGATCATCTCCCTCACGCACAGCCAGCTGCACCCTCGTCTCGGGCAGAGGAATGACGTTAGCGTAGCGGTTCCTGGTTTCGGCACCAGGGGGCAGTTCGTCCATTTTCGCACTGAACTTCGGAATCTCGTCAAACTCATCGTCCATTGCTGTGCGGTTGCCGCAGAAATGTGACAACGCTGCAAAATTCATCTGGTTCGATGGAGCGCTCTGTCGGATAATGCGGAAATTACATTTGAATAAATAAATAAAGATAAGACTATTATTTAAAACACTTTCAAGTAGAAAAACCTTTACTTAGTTTACATCACAGTGACGATCGTTTTGTCCTGGTGTTTGACATCATCAGACATCACGTGAGTCTGATGATATCCAACACCAGAATGAAATTTTTTTGAGGGTGATGCCCACATGAGCTCTAGGCTTGTGCGTGGGTAATGAGAGAGGTGATGATGAGAGATGACGACCGTTTTTAGGCAGTCGGGACCGACGGCTTTTCGTCTCCTCCGAAAGACGGGAGTGGCCGTTTCTGTCAAAATCCGTTCCGGCAACTGTATTCGATCTTGGAGCCTTTGGATTATCAGACAGGCGCTTATCGCCCACGGCTACGGACCACTCCAAAATAATCGTCACTATGATGTAAGTCAATTGTTTTCTACTTTATCAGTAGAAAAATGTACGAATATACAACAAAATGAATAATTGAATTCACATAACATACAGTATAGGCTTATAACATCAACCACACTAATTTTGCAATGGAACGCGATCTATTGAGTTATCGTAGCACTAAACTAATAATTTTCACCTCCGGTAACAGAATTAATGGTTTTTTCCACGTGGCCAGGCGAAGGATAGGGAAAGAAGTTATTGACTGGATAGTTGAAAACTTTTTCTTTGATATCGCTAGGGCTAGGACTAGTACTAGGACTAGGACTAAGAATAAGAGTAGGACAAGGACTAAGCATGAGAAAAAGAATAAGAATAAGAATAGGACTAGGGCCTAGTACTAAGAATAGGATTAGGACTAAGAATAGGACTAGGACTATGACTAGGACTAGTACTAGGACTAAGAATAGGACTAGGACTAAGAATAGGACTATGACTAAGAATAGGACTAGGACTAAGAATAGGACCAGGACTAAGAATAGGACTAGGACTAAGAATAAGAATAGGACTAGGACTAAGAATAAGAAAATATTGTTTGTCAAAACAAGATGAAGAGCCCTTAATACCATTGACTGAATTTATACAAACGAGGTGATTTTTGCAATGCGTAGGTCAAAACTAGTTTACTCCTTTGGACGCTATTTTCCTACCGATAATCATTAAAATTGTACCAAACTTTTCAGAAAAATCTGTAATTATTGTAGTATAGCATTAAAAATTTTCAATTTTGAAATGGCAATATAATTATCTAGATGAACATGCAGCAAATTTCACTCATTTTAACCATCAATTGAAGAATTTGGTACGTGATAATGAAATTATAAGGTACAGCAAAAATTCTAGCAATGTTTATCTTCAATTTAAACCCATCCAAACATTTCTAGCTTTAAAAATAGGAACCGAAGGAGTAAACTGTGAAATGTCTGGTTTCCATGCTTTTTCCAATGGTATTAAGGCCGATCTTAATGTCTAGGTAAGATATGGAGTTTGGATTGACAGCTCAAAAATCATAAAATTTGGAAAATGAGTTCACTTACCGGATCATCGAAAGCAGGATTGCCGTAAGATCGTTTCGAGGCTCTGCGAGCATTTTTCCTCCTAATACTATTGTAAACAGATATGTTGTCCAAGCTGTAATCATCAAGAGAGACAGGGGTGCACCTCTGACCGTAGTTGAATTTCTTCTGTCTCTTTCTCAATATCATCTGCAATTCATCAAATACAGTGACTTTCATTTGATTTTACGCTTGACATTAGATAGATAGATACTATACAGAGAGTGTATAGTATGGCCATTTGTGTGAAGCATTCCATAACAGTATAATATGGAGATCATTTTTTTCCCTACAGCCGCCATACTTTTGCCAAATTTTTAATTTTGATAATGGATTACAGGCAAACATGAACCCATTAACTCATTTGTCAAACTTATTTTAGAAGAGAAACAACATCGAAAATACATTAAAAATAGTCTCTCTACTCTTGATGTTGCTTTAAAAGCTTAGGCTAGGCGTACACCGGTTAGTCAAGACAAGACAAGACGAGATTAGTCACGTTTAGTCACAGTAATTCACATAGCTGCTTATGAAGCAGCACACACAGATGCGATGACTAATCGGTGTGAGTTGCTTCATAAGCTACTATGTGGAGTACTGTGACTAAAGGTGACTAATTCAGTCTTGTCTTGTCTTGACTAACCGGTGTACGCCTAGCCTAATTATTGATATATGTGTATATTGATTGATTAATACACAAATTGAAAAATTTTTGCTATTCGAATATGGAATTTATCTTAGCATAGAAACTTAGCTACAAGTATTTGTTACGAGTAAACTCGTAACAAATGATTTGCGTAACATTTAATTTCAAATCTTATGGGAATTGGAAAAAGTATGGTGAATTTGTCCGAGCTAACCAATCAAGGTGTGACATCAAATGGCCACACTGTGATTATACAGTCTCTGTAGCCTTACTATAAATCTTGCTATAAACTAAACGTGACTAATTTAGTCTTGTCTTGACTAACCGGTGTACGCCTAGCCTTACAATTACAGTACAATATCTAACTCATTTTTTGGGGTAAGAGCTTCGAAATAAGTTTAATAATGAGTGCATGAGAATGAGCTTGAAAATGAGAGTTTTAATGAGCTTACCATGAGAATGAAAAATAAGAGCAGACATGTGAGGCCGATGCAAGCAATGACAATTACTGCAATTGTCATTCCGCTCGTCTGGACGTCCTCTTGAGGCCGCAATATTAAATACACATCGTGTATCTGCAATCAGGATAACAACAAATTAATCAATCATATTTGGGTTAAATATGAAAAATATGGACAGATAAATCAATAAATAATAGAGAAAGAGAAATTGCCATCATGGCTTCAAAGCCCTGTCGAATAAGCCTACAGGTAGAAATTATGTGTGGACCCATGAGAGAAGTAATAACCAATATTTCCAATTTAAATATAGGTAGGCTTTACAGGTAGAAATTATGTGTGGACCCATGAGAGGAGATGAAGCCAATATTTCCGATTAAAATATAGGTAGGCCTGACGCCTAATAATGTATAGGAAAATTACATAAAATAGGATGAAACTATTGATATTGAAATAGGCTCGAACACCCAAAAAAGGCAAAATTGAGGCATTTTGCCTTAATCTCTTATAATGATGAGAACATGAACATGAAAGGGGAGAAGAAAAGAAAGAGAAGAAGAAAAGGAAGAAGAAGAAGAAGAAGAAGAAGAGAAGAAGAAGAAGAAGAAGAAGAAGAAGAAGAAGAAGAAGAAGAAGAAGAAGACATGCAAGGACATTCTTCCCATCAACACTCACTCGTAATAGAGAGAAAGAGAGGGTGAGAGATTGATTGATTGATTTTTCCTTTGTAATTGAGAGAGAGAGGTGTGAGTGAGAGTGAGAGAAAGAGAAACAGAGAGAGAGAGAAAGAGTGGAGCTTTAGTTTGTCACTCACAGCAATATTAGTACGGAGACCATTATTCTCCCAGAGTTTCCTGAATTCGCTATTGAGTTCATCGTCAAAATTCCCGTTCTCATCAAATAGCATCATGTCGATGTTATGATATCCGTTCTTGAATGCTTTGGCACCTTTGCATTCTTCTGGCGTTAAATTGGGAAAAACTATCTGGTCTTCGTAGAGAATTCTGCAAAAAGAAAAAATACGAAAGTTAATAAGAATTATGGAGTAGATTTCTTTGAGAATGAGTGATAGTAAATAGTTTTTACCGGTTTCAGCATACCATGACATTATTTAACCAACATTTGACCAATAATTAAAATAAGAAGAAATATTAATTCATATTTCATCTTATTAAATTTCAATAAGAAGAAGAGAAATAGGAAGACATATTTAAAATTTGAAAAAAGACATGCACCGGTAACATTTAACAATTTATCAAATACATTTTTTTCAAGAATATCCGACGTAAACTGTAGACGTGTTACAGAAAAATGCATGTTTTAGCTTGAAATTACATGAATCTCAGGCTAGGCGTACACCGGTTAGTCAAGACTAGACAAGACGAGATTAGTCACAGTACTTCACATAATTGCTTATGAAGCAACACACACCGATTAGTCATTGCGTCGGTGTGTCCTGCTTCCTAAGCAGCTATGTGAATTACTGTGACTAAACGTGACTAATTTCGTCTTGTCTTGACTAACCGGTGTACGCCTAGCCTTATGGGGCATCAATCCAATATGGCCGTCTACTATCGCCCACTCTTAAGGCCTCTTAATGAATAAATAAACTCAAAATCAACATTTACCTTCCCGTAGTGTTACGGAAGAGGAAAACAATTGCTTTTTTCAGTGATGATTGCGCATCGCATATCTCTTGCAGTGTGGATCCCTTGATGAGCAGTGATAGGCCCATTATATACTGCGGGTTGGTGGTGGGGGGATCAGGTTCAATTGTGACCGGTTTAATAGGCCTTTGCATTGGGGTCGTTTTCACGCTTTCAACTGACACCGTAGCTGCAATTAAATTAACAAAAAATGTGATTCAAATTGCGATCAACAAAAACACTGTGATTCAAAATACATTTTCAATAAATCTGTGTATCACAAACTACAGGGTGGCCCATATAAAACCGGCCCGGGCGATATGTAAGGAAGAATACCTCACGGGCCGGTTCTATATGGGCCACTCTGTATTAGGAACTAAACAAGATTTTGATATGGATATAAAATCCATAGACAAAAACAAAATGATTCAAAATTGGGATTCAATTTTCAAACCAATAACAATACAAAATTTCCAAAAGAATAATATTAGTCTAATAATTTAAAATTGGAAATATTAATAACGATATATTTATGTATTAGTTGCAAGAATTAATGATTGATTGTATTGCATATGTTTTGTGATTGTTCAGCAGTGACAAAGATTTTTTAATGTTGTCAAAATTAATGATAAATATTCTCTTCAATTTTGATATTTTTTCAACCAATAGAATCATAGCTCAAATGAGAAACTGCCCCCAAAATTTGAATATAGGCCTACTTACAAGGTGTGGTAGTGCTGCTAGTCTCATTCAATTTACTTGAGACTCCACCAGCAGTCGTTGTTTCAGCTTCAGAGTCAGTGGTCCACAAATGGGTTGATAACGGGCTTTCAGTTGTAGAAATTTTCATAATAAAATTGTTGCGCTGTGTCGTTATTTCTTCCTCATTTCCTTTTGGAACTATCCTATTATCTTTGTCCGGTTTTGTTGTTGTTTTGTCATCGTCTTCTTGTTCGTATTCCCCTCCTTCCGTCGAGATCGAGGTGGTTGTTTGAATCTCCTCTTCATCTGTCTCAAAGGAATCTTCTGCAGTTTCTGGAGTTTTTGTTGTTGAGGTTATGTTTGTATTCAAGGTTGAGTTTGGCCCAGACGTGGGGATCTGCTTTGAAATTGAGTTGGACATGAAGTTCTGTCTTGTAATTGGTGGAATAACTGATGTTGAGGTTGAGTTTTCATGCATTGTTGAGGTTACAACCGGCCTGGAAAGCGGTGGCATTCCTGATGTTGAGGTTAGGTTATCAGGTATTCTTGAGGTTACGACAGGCCTGATTGATTCGTTTCCCCCACTCTCACCACTAGCAGATACAGTAGTTTCCTCACTAGTTGTGGTACTTTTCCATCTCCCACTATCCCCACCAACATCACCAAACTGAAGGTCCTCAGTGCTGTTCCCATCTCCATAAGAAGACCAAGTGGTAGAGTCAACCATATCATCAGATTTATTCGTTTCCAAATCATAGGATGGGGAAGAAGATGGCTCAACTGTAGTTTTGTTGTTTATTTGAAGATCAGTTGCAGTATTGCCAGTTTCCCAAGTACTTGTTGATTCCGGATGAGGGTACTTTGAAGTTGTCAACTTGGGCTCTTCAGGATCATTTGATGAATCTACTGTTTCCGTGGTTGTTCCCCACCTAATAGATGAATTCACTGAGGGTTCCAATGTAGATGTAGTATGTTCTTTGGCAGAATCTGAAAGATCCAACCCACTACTTGTTGTTCCCCAACTGAAAGATGAATTTACCGAAGGTTCTGATGCGGATGTGGTATTTTTCTTGGCAGAATCTACCCCGCTACTTGCAGTTCCCCACCTGATAGATGAATTCACTGATGGGGATGCATCTGTGGTAGTATTTTCTAAAATATCTACAACACTACTTGTAGGGCTTTCAGCAGTTGTAATACTGAAGGATTGTGATGAAGATGTAGGAACTATTGTTGTGTCGTCTAAATATGTGACGGTGGCTCTACTACCAGGGTAAACTGATGCATCTACAGCAGGTTTTGTTGATCTACCGGGCGCAACTTTTGAAGCTGGAGATGCTTGACCAGAGGAATCTGTCACACTAGACGTTTCATCCACAGACCTACTTGTGGTTCTGCTGAGAGGGGTCCAAGTATTGCCTGAAGGTGTCTCCGAGGTTACAAAAGTAGCGGTTGGTAAGCTGAAGGTTGTTGAGAACGTTTTTTCAGTTGGTAGGCCTGCTGAAACTTCACTGCTGGCTAGCGACCAATCAGGAGATGCAACAGATGAAGCTTTGTAACTGAAGGTGGTTGAGGTTGTTTCTGAAAAATAAAAGATTTGAATGAGTTCAGGAATGTAATATAGTATATAATATTGCATATAAAGAGTGTTTCCCTACCAATATTCAAGAATGTAATATAGTATATAATATTGCATATACAGAGTGTTTCTCTACCAATATTCTAGGGCATTGTTCCTGGGTAAAAACCATATCTAAATATCATATTTAAATTGTTCAGAAGCCCTTAGTTACTCACACAGCTGCCATTTTGTTTTTTTCATTTATTATTTTTCATCTCAATAATGGTGAAACATATGAAATTGAAACTTTCAAATTGTAGCTTGAGAAAAGAAGCTACAAAAAAATTATGACAATTTTGTAAATCCGTAAAACAAAATGGCAGTCACTTAAAATTTTGTTCCTTGAATAACTCGGAAACCGTTGATATTACGAAAATTTTACAAGAATAACTTTGTTTAGTAAATTCAATTACAAATCGATTGAAACTTTATTCGTTGAGATTGGACCAATTTTGACTGAGATATGGCAGCTTTTGTGATAGGTGACCGCTGGAGGCTGGTTGCAGTGCATCCTGGGCTTGCGGCTAAAGTCTGCTACAACAATGCATTGTCTCCGCCTGCTTTGCATGTTATTTATAAGCGATTTTAGATTATTTTGTGTGAATTTTAAAGACAGTAAAAAGGAGTGCAAGTAACCTCCAGCGGACACCTATCACTTAAGCTGCCATATCTCAGTCAAGTTTAGTTCAATCTTAACAAATAAGGTTTCAATCGATTTGTAATTAAATTTACTAAAAAAAGTTATTCTTGTAAAAATTTAAAAGTATATTGAAGTATAATAAAGCCTTAAATACAAGATCAAATTATCAATCAAACTCCATAAAATGAGATGACCTTGAACTAACAGCTGATTGTGTAAGGTTCCTCTACACTAGACAGGAGCTAATAAGTCACAAACTATGATATTGATGTATAGCAGGATCCTTTTAACTTGTCAGAAAACATATGTATTACTCGGCCACCAGTACAATACTCAAAAAGTTATTCTTTGGAAGGTCTTCTTTAAAAAGGTCTTTTAAAGACTTTAAAGGTCTCTAAGACTTTTAAGCCTTTTGATTATTGTTAAATTTTTGACAGTGTCGAAATCACTGTTCAATTATTACCGAAACAGCTGATTTCTGACAAGTTAAAAGGATCCTGCTATACTGTGCCTTACCTAATCAGTTGTTGGTTAAAGGTTATTATTGTATTGAATGGTGTTTGATGAAAACTTTGATCAAATACAAATACAGCTTCACAATAATACATACAGCTTTCAATAACAACTTTCATGATTTCATTGAATATATGAAAAGACAAAATATTTATCACCATCAGAATAGTCCATTGTGGTCGATTCAGGCAAGAGAGTGGTTTTTTGTAGTCTTGTAGACCATGGAACAATTTTTCTGACTGTGTCTGTTCTCATAGAGGTGGAACTCGAATGATGACCTGATAATTAGAAAACTCAATTAGAATGGAGATCTACCACTTGTTGATCTACTCCACATTCCTGTTTTGTTTGTTTGTAGGATGTTTTTAGGGCTGCCATTCACTTGCAGTTCCAACTGCAGGCCTGGATTGTGAGAGCAATACCTACATTTATTTCATAAAGGCGCTTATTGACAGGGAAAGTAGAGAGAGAGAGTAACTTCCAGCAAGTACCTGCCTCTTCAACTTACCCCTTACTTTCCCTGTCTATAGAGATATTTTCCACTTCAGGGAAAGTGATCAAACTTGTTTGATTTTACTTGCCACTGCAAGGAAAGTAGAGGATCACGTGGGTAGTCATGTGATCACTTTCTCCCACTTTCAGCCAGTAGAGCAGAAGAAACGCATCGTTTTATTTATCAGATGATTTGTCGAAATAATAACATGTGTTGAGAAAAACATTAAAAAGTAAATAAGAGAGGGCAAGTTACTTCCAGAAAGTACTTTCCCTGTATATAAGCAAATAAGTAGAAAGTGACGTAATAGCAAGCACTTCCAGAAAGTAACTTGCTCTCTCTACTTTCCCTGTCAATAAGCGCCTTAAGGAATCACATAACTGAAGCTCTCTGACACAATGACATCATAATATCCAAAGAAAACAATGCTTCATATTAATTTAAAATGTGTTTAAATTTAATATCAGAAGATAATGTACTATGTAGATTTTCTAAATTTGTTATTGAAGTACTGATAAGCCTGTTCTATTCTCCTATGTAAATATGTTATTAAATAAATGATTGATTACTAGTAGGCCTATGTAAAATGTTAATGCAGTGAAGTCATTTCAAATTTTTTTTATTCTTGTGCAACTGGTTGTGAGTGTTTGGAAAATAATTTTGAAAATAATATCGAAACTAAAATATATTATGGCAACTTACCAGGTGTAAAATTGCTGGCACCCTCGGTTTCAATAGAGCTTTCCTCTGCGCCAAACATCTCCGGCGATTTTTTCGTACTCAACTGAGGAGCAGGCGTTTGGTAATAGGTCACAGCAGGCCTCTTTCTAGGGTTAAAACTGGATATTTGTTTAATTAAATTCTCCCCTGCACTTGTAGCTGGTTGAGACTGTACCGTGGTGGAAGTCCTCATTGAAAAGTAGTGATTGACACGTGGCGTTGTTGAAGTGAACCCCCCATAAACTAATGGAGACGATGTTGTTATTATATTGTTTTCAAGATTGTTTGAAGCAAAAGTTGTGTACTGTTGTTGTATGGTGGGCCCCAACTTGTTACTGCTAAAACTACTAGTTATTCTAGATGTTGACGAAATAATCCTTGTTTCTCGAAGCTCATTCATTTTGGTTCCATTTTCTTCTTCAGTTTTAGTTTCATCTTGTTCAACTAATTTACTTATATTCCCTTCGTGAGTTGCAGTTTTATTCAGTTCAAGACTAGGCACTGAAGATGAAAAGTATGTGACGTCATCTTTGACGCTATCAGAACTACTTCCATTTTTCAACATAACCTCAAAACCATCTTCAACTTTCCCACCACTGGTTGGCAGTAACGGTTTTTTTAAATTGTAAATCTTCTTCTTGATTTCCTGTTCGTCTTTTTCAGCTTCCGCTTCTCTTCCTGACAAAACTTGATCCACTTGTGGAATAATTCTTTCATTGGTTTCCAAATTTTTATCACCACTTTTCTCATCAGTTTTACTTAGCGAGAATTCTCCACCATTTGTTCCCGATGAGAACAAACTCTCATTGCTGGGTTTCACATCATCAGGATATCGAAAATTGACAGTTTTGTTCAACAAATCGCTCACACCTTCCCCCACCACACTATTTTTAATTATCACAGGTATCACATCTCCCCTACTCTTTGTCTCATCAACATCTTTTTCTTTTGTCTCGCGTTTCTCATTATTTTCCTTACTGCCCGCATTCTCATTTTCCAACAAATTCGTTCCAGGTTCATTGTTGATGGTTACATTTTTCTGACTGATGATGCTTTGGGGAACATTACCACTACCTTTTGACAACGTATCTATAATTGTGCTATACCTTTCATCCAATACTTCTATGGGTTTTTGTGTCATATTCATCACATTTTCCTTATTTTTTACTAAATCCTTGTGTATTTTATCCCATATTTCTGTAGTTTTCTGTGTTTCTGTTTTTGCCACGTGTAGTTTTTCACCACCCTTTCCACCACCACTTGCTAACACCATATCTCCTTCGGTCTCCTTTTTTATCGGCTTCTTTTTGTACTCCAAATTCTTATTGGCATCATGGTAACTTGTAGTCGAAAACGGACTGAATGTAGATGCCTGTATTTGTTGATGTATTCTCTCCAAATATCTATCACTATCTCCTTGTGTAGTGGCGGATTCATTCACTTTTCTGCGTCCTGTCAGAATCCTACCACCCCTTCCGGCATTTGTCGTGTATTTTATAGATGTTTGAGAGGCTGGCAGCCTATCAGTGGTGGATGGTAATTGTGTGTTTGTAAAATAATTATCATCAGTGCTATTAACCCTTCTCCCAAATGTAGACAGTTTGGGAGAGGTTAACTTCAAAAAATCACTAGAATATGTCATGGTGGGTTGATTTGAGGTTGGGGGAAGAGTTACAGTGTTGCCATTTCCCTTGTAATTATTTGTCCTACTTGTAGATCTTCTACTATCTTCTACATCATAATTATTGTTACTTCTACTATTTACAACACTTGTACTATCCTCAACATGATCTTCATCATTGTTACTTCTTCCATCAACAACAACTCTTGGGCTTATTCTACCATACTCCTGGTCCTCAGGATTTTTGCTTCTTTTATCATTTACAAAGCTCGTATTATTTCTATCAACATTGTTTCTTCTACCATTCACCAAACTTGTACCATTCTCAGCCTCTTGGTTAATTCTACCATTGAAGTTTCTATTTGAATTTACTCTATCACGATAATTTGCACGCCTAGTAGTGCCATAGGAAAAGTAAGTGGGCATGTGAACAGTGGTGGTTTGACTTGATTGTTCTGCTTCTTCTTCTTTTCCTCCATTATTTTCTTCAAGCAGCTGATTTTTCTGGGTTGAATCTTCTTGCTGAGTTTCAAACTTCAGCTGATTTCTCTGGGTTTGATCTTCTTGCCGAGTGTTAAACTTCAGCTGATTTCTCTGGGTTGGATCTTCTTGCTGGGCGTTGATCTTCAGCTGATTTTTGCGGGTTGAATCTTCTTGCTGCGCGTTAATCTTCAGCTGATTTCTCTGGGTTGAATCTTCTTGCTGGGTGTTAACTCTGACTTCTTCGACATCTTCTTCTCCAGATTGGATTGCCGAAGCAGAATCGTCTGAAGAATGATTGATTCTGGACGAATCTAAGTTCCATCGCTGTTGTTGAGATGACTTTGGAGCTGGATTCCATCTTGAATCGGTATCTAGTGTTGAGGTTGTATACAGGGTGCCCGGAGTTTGGTGTGAGGTGATTTGAAGGTCATTGGCCTCCCGGTTGCTGAGTATGCCAGGTAGGGTGAAGAGTAGTGGGAGCAGGACATCTGTGGAAAAAGGACGAATAATTATTGCAATAAAATTTCATGATAATCATTTAGGGCCGGTTCATGAGCTCGGGATTTAGCAAAGTCCTAGACTAAAACGGATGGCTACCGTAGCATCGATAAACGTTTGTCTCGACAGGTTAGTGGGTTAGCAGCATAGAGAGCCCTTAGTACATAGTGTCGAGGCTAACGTTTGTCGATGCTACGGTGGCCACCCGTTTTAGTCTAGGACTTAGCTAAATCCCGAGCTCATGAACCGGCCCTTAATCATTCATTCATTCAACTAGCTTTTCTAATTATCTAAAAAATTTTAAATCATTCAATTAGGGGAGCGGTTGTCCCAGTGGCAGAGGCGAGTCTAATCGGTGAGATTAGATAAGAGACAGCACCTATCCCTCCCGTTGTAACGGTGACCGGCTCCTCTAAATACGTGTAGGTGCGTCAATAACTAACAATCATGTTTATTACAGAGACTGTATAATCACAGTGTGGTCATTGGTGTGAAAAGGTCCATAACAGTGTGTTGGTACATTTTTTATTCCCGCCAACGCCATATTTTTGCCAAATTTTCAAATTGTGATATGGAATTACAGGCAAACATGAACCAATTCACTCATTTTTCAAACCAATTTCAAGAGAAACAACATCGAAAATAAGTTTTCTAACATTAAAAATTGTCTTTCTACTCTTGGTGTTGAGTTGAAAGCTTGAAATGATGAGAAATTAACACTGACAAAGGCAAATTGTAGGCTGGAAATGTATCACTCAACATAACATATGATTCGAATTGGTTTTCAATGTGAATCTTATGGGAATTGGCAAAAGTATGGTGGAATTGTCCGAGCTAACCAATCACAAATGGCCACACTGTGATTGTATTGCCTCTCTACTGTGTCTCTTTCCCCCACTACGCTCGTTTGATTCACACGCCATCTTAAAAAAAATCCTTCTGTAAATCAAATACAGAGCAGTGTTGTTACGAAACCAGGCACAAAATTACGTTCCCGTAGAGTATGTTCTCGCAATACTCTATTTTCGCATTAGCAACGGTAGCCTACCTTACAATGCACAATACATGTTCGATGAAAACGGTAATAGTTAGTGAGAAAATCGAACAATTTTCTGATCAATACGCCTACAGACAGAGATTATGTGATAAGGGATCACATAATCATAAATCAAGAGATTTATTGATTTCATAGTGATTGGCTTTGAGTTTCATACAAAGTTTTTCGAAAGATTGTGAACTCAGTAACCAACCCGAGTATTCCACAAGCTCCAGTCT